>NW_021011520.1:906176-1122815 GCF_003987935.1 Bombyx mandarina | reverse complement strand
GGTAGCGGGGGCGGGGGCGTTAGACGCTACGGCGGCGGCGTGCGTACGTGCGCTTGAACACGGACCGGCGGCGGGGCACGCGAGGCATGCCTGCGAGGCATGTTTGGCGACGGCGGCGAGAGATGCGGGGGGAGAATAATTACCAAATGAGGCCCTATAGGCTTCGAATTCGGGCGCGATTGACGGATATTTTTCCCGAATGAAGTCGATGAAAAGTTTTTCCTCCATCTTTACGTGATTTTCGCCCGGGGGGGGCGGCCCCGGGACTTAAACACGCGCTCGCCTTGCGGCGAGGCCCCTGCGTCGGTAACACTAAATTGGCCGAAGCGATTCTAGGAATTTTAGAAATTTTAGCGAATAGAATAAATAGAATAGAATTAGAGTGAATAGAACCACTGCACAGTTCCCGGGCGGCAATGCCTTGCAATTAGGCGCAGGTACAAATTCCGAGAAACACTTGGGCCACAGATGTGCCACGAACAATGATCTATTATCACCGGTAGTCACTTCCGACAAAACAATGAGCACGTCCACGCGCGTCGGTTGCTCAAATCGGAATGCGGGAAGGCGACGAGCGAGCTTGTGTGGTTTTTTTATTTTGTTCATTTATAGTTTCGTCGGGTATACAATAATGATGACTTATTAACTGTTTAGCATTTGAAAGTGTACGAGTGAGGGAAAATGAAACAAAACCGCTGGATGAAACTTCTCGGGTTCTTCTGAAAGAGTCTCGGTAAATAACCACCATTTTACTGAAACTATATTTCATCCTATCTTATTTCGTTTCATTTAATGTCATCCCAATTGATTAAAGTCTTGAATTAATCAACTTAATCTCATTTTTCATAATTATAACAGAATATACGAAAAAAATATATGACTTGGCTTAAAGGTAGTATGACCAGGTCACAAAATCTTTAAAAAAAATCTACTTCACATCGCCGCTTGATTGACCAGTCACGTGAGCCAAATTTTATTTGTGTTACATTGCGCTGTTTTATTTTTAATATTTTAATAATGCGTAGCTTACAATTTTTTGTTATCGTCCGATGACCAGACCCACAGCCACGCATCATTTTACAAAGTGCCCGCGCCCAAAAGCACAAGTTACCTTCAACAGATCTTGTAGTTTATCTAAAGCCCAATACAGTGTATATAATTCGACCAGCAGTTTCATGACTCGACGTAACGCTGGTGAAAAGCTTGATGAGACCTTCACAAACTCTTCGTGGAAATACGATATAATAATCACTCTGCAGTGAGACTGAAAAAAAATGATTTATCAAAAGTTAATTCTTTATTCTTTATTGTACACACAGTTAATACAATACAATAATTGCGAAAAGTTATAAAATGACGAACTTAACTCAACAATTGATTTATCTACCAGCTAACCGTTCTTAAAGAGGAAGAGCTTTTCATAAGTGGGTAGAAGAGTACAATCTAATCAATGTACTTATTGATGCAATACACAATAACAATAATAAGAAGAAAAAAAACCACTAATACATAATATATCAAACTATATGTATACATACACAATTACACACATAAATAACATAAACATATATATACACGTACATATATAATGAAATACATAAAATAAATACTTAAAAGTAATGCAAAATCGATAGATAGTGCTCCTTTAATGCCTTCCTGAATACTTTAAGTGAGGAGCTTACTGCACTACTAAGCACACTGTGTTATCGCGTTACGGAGATCTGAACAAAAGTGAAATGAGGTGGTTTACCTCCGCGGCGGCTACAAGCTGCACAGAGGTCATGTTCCAGGCTTCCTCCTGCGACATTCCGGACATAATCCTTTTAGCCATGCAAGAAACGCACTCGCTGATCTTTCTAGAAGTAAACATAATTTGAATCAATTTTTAAATTATTCCCGTGCCCGAATATTGTACGTTGATGGTAATATGACAGACGCTCCGAAGCGCTAACTAATATTCGATTCAGGAACGTTTAAAGGATAAATATTGATCTTTATTTAGTTATATAATATAAACAAATTTTAGCATTAACTTAACGCTTACAATTTAATTACAGCGCCTGTCTGTTAGAAACATCTGTTAGAAACTTAAACAGCTGACAAATAATAATTTATTAAAAAAAATCACATTGCAATATAATATATCGATATTATAAATAGAGATAAAACTATGTCATCTCTCTAGTTGGAAGCACACGTTTGGCAGCACACGTTTTGAAAAAAAAACGTTAGAATCGGATAATTAGTTTCGGAGTTCATTCCGGACAAACATCGTGACAAGTGAAATGTAGTTAATAGATAAAATACAAGAAACATCTTTAGTGCAATCTACATTATTGGGTTTTTTGCTCTATAAATAAACAAGGTACATCTCTATAAATTTATATACTTCTGTTTTTGACTAGAAAAAACCCTAATAGAAATATATCGTGAATTTCATTTATCCACTCAGACCTTCTTCGATACGATACGACCCTGGAGATATTTTTGTATTTAAATTATAACAACATTATTTTCAAACAGCAACGGTTCTAAATGTAGCCGTGCCTTCGACTCCTGTGCGTTTCCACGGGAACTACTCGGATGTATCAAGTCTTCCTATCATGATATTATTCGCTATTTCTATCAATTCGAATTTTGGCACGATTTTTCCTCCGCGATGCTATCTGGGCGAGGATATTCGCTGTTTTTTTTTATTTTTTTTTTATTGCTTAGATGTGTGGACGTGCTCACAGCCCCCCTGGTGTTAAGTGGTTACTGGAGCCCATAGACATCTACAACGTAAATGCCGCCAATCACCTTGAGAAATAAGTTGTAAGGTCTCAGTATAGTTACAACGGCTGCCCCACACTGCAAGACGAAATGCATTACTGCTTCACAGCAGAAATAAGCAGGGTGGTGGTACCTACCCGTGCAGACTCACAAGAGGTCCTACCACCAGTAAATCCACCAGTGTTCTGCTGATGGAGGCTATTAAACAACGTACCTCATGGAGACGGTCTGGAACCCCTTTATGATGCCTTCAACTGTGTTTTCCCATTTATCGTTGAATCCTTCGGTAAGTGTCGTCCTTAAATAAGCAACTGTGGGCGTCAACTTCAATGTGTCCAAGCCTCGCCATACTTTCACTAAAAATCTATATTACAAAGATACGATTAGGGACTTATATTTGTTTTGTTTTTTTTTTTATTACCATTGTAGGCAGACCAGCGTACGTTCGGCCTCGGGGTTAGTTGTTACTGTCGCCCATGGACATCAGCAAAGCCGAGCATAGGCAAGCCGTTGCCTCCTGCAAAGTCAAATGTTTCACGAGTCGTAGACGGAACGTCCACTTTTACGGCTTAACGTGAGCTTTGAATACTCTACAGTTTTCGTGGTGATGTATCTCTAAGCCCCAAGCCAAACAAACTGCAATCTGCAGATACTATTAGTTATTTCTTTGTGGAAAGAAACATTTTTAAAACATATTTATTAACTTGGAACTTTATTAACTTTGGAATGAGCTCCCCTCCACGGTGCTTCCCGAGCCCTATGACATGTCCTTCTTCAAACAAGGCTTGTGCAGAGTTCTTAACGGTAAGCAGCGGCGTGGCTCTGTCCCTAGCATTGCTGACGTCCATGGGCGATCATCATCACCCTTAGGTGAGCCGTACGCTACTCTGTCTATTAAGGTAATAAAAAAAAATTGTTTGTTTGTGCAAAAGGAAACTTTGAGTTTCATTTTCACCGAATTCAAACCGCTCAATTAACTTGAAAATTTGCGATGACAATACAATGATTTTAGAACTTCACTTTATTATTGTCACCGGTATATATAGGATAAAATATATGAAATTAGCATGTTTTGCCATTTAAGAGTGTTTTTTTTTAATAAGCTACATGTATATTATTAGACAATATTAGGATGTAACTATACTGAGACCTTTGAATTTATATCTCAAGGCAGGTGGCGCATTTACGTTGTAGATGTCTACGGGCTCCAGTAACCACTTAACACCAGGTGGGCTATGAGCTCGTTCGCCAAAATAAGCAATAAAAAAAATGTAATCAAAGCGAGCGCCAGCCTACATGTATATTAATTATTAGACAATATTAGGATGTAACTATACTGAGACCTTAGAACTTATATCTTAAGGTGGGTGGCGCATTTACGTCATAGATGTCTAAGGGCTCTAGTAATCACTTGACACCGTGTGGGCTGTGTGCTCGTCCACCAATTTATTTTATTTTATTTATTACACTTCATGTAAACTTTACATTGGCGGACTTAATGCCTAAGGCGTTCTCTACCAGTCAACCAAAAGTAGTGCAGAGTGAATAGTGGTAGGTGCAATGAAATTTATATTAAGTTAGAAATACATACACAGAAAAAGTATTATATATACATACATATATACAAATATACACGATCACATATTACATTACATACTTACATACATTTAATAATACTTTATACAGTATTAAAAATAATCTTTGCAATAAAAAAAAAGTAAGCGCCGGCAGTAAAGCCGTCTGCTGCCCGGTCACCTCGCGGTCTGCAGCAGCAGGACTGTGTTGTCCCCCTCGAAGGTGCAGGCGGCGTCCAGCACGGCGCACGTCTGCGGGAGGCCGGACGAGCGCATGTAGCCGTGGCCGCCGCACGCGCGCCGCCCGCCCTCAGCCAGCGCCGCCGTGTCCGCCGTGCTCACCGCCTTCAGGCAGCAAGCCAGCGCGTGCAGCTACACCGAGCGAACGTTCTGTTATGCGGGGTCTCCCGATTAAGTTTTTTGATCCCACCGCTGTCACCAATGTCATGGGGGGTCTCCCGATTAGGTTTTTAAAAAAGGAATTTTGAAAAGGATATTTCACTTTTATTAGTTCAATTACACAAACAATTAAATTATAGAAATTGGCAAAAAGGAGATATTGTTTAAGACCGCTCCCGATAGGTGACTAAATACGACTGACTGACTCTCGGTCGGTAACTGTTACCGAGAGATTTCTTAGTATGCTTTCAGGTGTTATTTATGAGCTCCGCTACCAGACTATAGAAAAAATACATTCTTTTCAAATTGACTATTAAAATATTATAATTAAAGGCACACTGGAAGACACACATCTTTAATCGTCGTATTTTATCATGAAACCCTCAGAAATGCACAACCCCGTCAGTGCGTTCCTCTATCTATAATTCAATTGAAGCTGAAGCATAAGTTAAGAACCCAATCACTTCCCCACTCGTCCAACCGCGCTGGGCCCAAGACAGCCCAAGACAAACCTGGCCAGTTAATTCAAGACCCTTAACCCAATGTGATCCGCTAGAACAGTGACTCACTTCGGGTAGTCTCTCCAGGTTCCCGCCCCGCAACTGCTGTTGAACTTCATTGAACGTATCCCACAGTTTGGTGGCGGTCATCTTAAGGGCATGACATGTCGCTATGCCTATGAACAGCTTGTGTTGTTGCGTCAAAAAATCTATTATCTGACACTCTGGTTCACTAAAGGAGAAAACACATCGAATTAATACGAAAAGCACACGAAAACCTTTTTTTTAATTAAGTATTATACTGAATTCTGGGTATACAAGATTATAAGGATCATAAGCTCTAGTCGAATAGGATATATCACCCTGTCTATTTCTACCGCAGAGCAGTTACGCGTTCTGGATTGAAGAGTGGGACAACTGTACAGTACAACAATACAGACAGTCCTTATGTCTCAAGGTAGTTGGTATTCACGATGTGATGTCTCCGGTAACCACTCTACACCAGGAGGGTCGTAAGCTCAATTACACATCTATTCAATAAATAAAAAACCAGGCTGGTATTGAAAGGTGGCTATAATGTCACAGCATTATAGTAGCTATTATACTTCAGTATTTCAATCTCATTTCCATTGAGTATGCTTTATAAATTATCAATGTAGAGGAGCTTACAATGATGTTTCTTAAACTTTGATCAGAGTGGAACAAATTTCCACTTTACGATGCTTAATTCCACAATCGACAATTTAATAATAATTTTATAATAATTATAATCGGTTGGAAATCCATCGTAAAAGTCCTCATAATATTTGACGCGTGTAATATCCTCTGTGCCTCTCCATCGCTTGTTCTGCGCTCTCGCTTGCACGCTTAGGCTCAGGCGGAACGTGACATTTTTTCGTGCGTGCAGCCGGTGTTCATCGATTTATAGGACGTTATCACGTCAAAACTATTTCCGGGTATACGTACTTCGCTTTAAGTTGTGACTGCCTTCGAACGGCAGCGAACCTGGTGGCGATGGTGACGGCCTTCGACAGGTAGTTGACACTGTCGAACACTATGACAACGCGCACGAACACCATCGCGCCGTAGTTCAGTTTGCTGTTACGAGACTTCACGTACGTGCCGTCCTGAAATCAATACTTAGTTTTTTTTTATTGCCCTTGTAGGCAGACGAGCATGTGGCCCACCTAATAGTAATTGGTTACCGTCGCCCGTAGACTCCAGCAATGCCAAGGGCAGAGGCAAGCCGCTGCCTACCGCTAGTCTCTAGTCTGTGTCGCAAAGCATGTTGCCAGTGACGTAGCGATCTTAGCTCGCGTCCGTCCCGCCGTCCCCCCCAATCGAAAACCACATAATATTATATGTAAAAATACTCGCAAATGAAGTAAAACAGATGAAGTCACAAACTCAAGCTAGGCTTTAAATTTGAGACAAGAATTGTAGTTGAGAAAACGAGACGCGATTTTGAAATGTATATGATCATCTAGAATTAGTTCAAAAGATATGTACCTATTATTCGTTTTATATATTTAAAAATAAATATTTAAAAAACACGTGGTTATATAAAACAATAAAAAGTTTGATATAGAGTACCTATTAGTATTCCTTTTTTTAATTTTTATTTACGAATTAACATATATTACGGCACTAAATTTAAAATATATTCCCCAGAAATCAATTACAATAAAAAATAGCTGGATATATTTTTTTCGCGGACCATTTAGCGCCCCTTTTTCTGTAGCGCCCGGGCATGACGACCCCCCTTGCCCCCACCCTCGCTACGCCACTGCTTGTTGCAGTTGCTTTCTCGAAGCTTTCAAAATAAGTAAAGTATGAATCGTGAATTGTGTACCTCTAACACTTGCGCGTGCTTCATCAGCAAATGCCTCCTCGGTATTCTCACGTGATTGAAACCTATGAACCCGTTGTTGATCATGTTCAGGCCCATCTTAGCCCCGATTTCCCCTACTCTGATCCCCGCTAAGGGCATGTGGGTCTCTTCGTCTCTAACTTGCACTATGAACGAATGAATACCATGACATTGGCCCTTGGTATGCAACTGCGCCACAACCACGCAGTAATTAGCCGTGTGACCCACTGGAAAAAGAAATCCCGACATTGAGATATTTACAATAATTTTATTTTATTTTTATTTATTTAATATATTTTGTTAGAAGAAACACGACAATAAGGATACAGAGTACAAGGGCACTACTTATTTTATGTTGAAATCTCTTCCAGTAGGCCCGCAGAAGAAAAGAAGAATTAGGAACACAAACCTAGTGCATACAGTAAACATTACATATAATAATATATACATATTACAAGATACAAAACAATATACATACATACAAATATACACACACACACACATATACTTACATTATATTATTATTATAATACATTATACAAATATATATACTATACATTCATACAATTTATACAATCGTATTAATATTTCACACGAATACTGATCGAAGAATAATTATAATTTATTTATTCAGCTCTATGCACAAAAATACAGTGGCGGTTTAATGCCTGAGGCATTCTCTACCAGTCAACCAAGGTTGGTGAAGAGAGTCCTGTGGTAGGTGCATTTCTTTTTGAGAAATAAAAAAATTATCATAATATTATATGCATATACAAACACATACCTACCCGGTATACATACACAAACGTCTCATACAACAACGTAAGTATATATTATTATAACATAATAATAATATAAGATTTTGCACATACAATCGTTTAGAGATCGGTTCTTTAACCATTTTTAATAAAGGTCTTAAAAAGCCGGAATTATGCAAATTTATCAGGCGGAAACAAGATTCGAGCGTTTAATAGTTGATTCATGCCTATGAGCCTATGTCAACATATTTTTACTGGTGGTAGGACCTCTTGTGAGTCTGCGCGGATAGGTACCACCACCCTGCCTATTTCAACCATGAAGCAGTAATGCATTTCGGTTTGAAGGGTGAGGCAGCCATTTTAACTATATTGAGACCTTAGAACTTATATCTCAAGGTGGGTGGCGAATTTACGTTGTAGATGTCTATGGGCTCCAGTAGCCACTTAACATCAGGTGGGCTGTGTTAAGTGGTTAAGCTTTAATTAATTTTTAATTAAGCTCGTCCACCAACCTAAGCAATAAAAAAAAACTTTTGGCATATTAAGGTAGACGCAATCAGAACTTGACGCAGTGGACAGAAAAGTCCACTGCGTCAAGCGATTGTTAACGGCATACAGAATGCATCATCCACATTTATCTGTGATGTGGTTGTTGTATATTCCTCGGAAATGTGGGAGTCGTGGTATATGGAATGCCAAGAATAACCGAGTGATATACAACCTTAGGTAATATTTCCTTAAGCTAAACGTGAATATGTATCGGGATATCGTTAGAATCGATAAGGGACTAATTACACTATCCTTAACTAACGGGAATTGAAAGAGGCCAAAGGTAGAGTGTATTTCGGATCGCATAGCGGTATCGTATGGAGGAATAAGGAGTTACAGGGTAGGTTCTACCGGGCTCTCACTGAACCTAATGTGGACCAATTGGCTTCCGTGGCCTGGCTACGATTCAGTAACCGCTTTGAGGAAACTGAAGTGAGGAAACTGAATGATTTAAAAATAATTTTTTTTTAATATACTTTTAAAAAAATATTGTATAATTAATAAGATTTGAAAATAAATATAGGAGAACATAAAATATACACATATATCTCTAAACAATCAAATCAAATTCTCATAGGTACATATATACTTAGTCTGGCCATAAATACTGTTATAATTAAAAATAAACAAAATATTACATTTGAATTTGGAATCTGTCATTTTTATATGATTGCTCATTGAGTTTTCGCATTTTGGCACCAATACATTATACAATATTTTACGATATTAAAATGGAGTGGGGTGATAAAGAGAACCGAATCGCTGTGATTGCATTACACAAAGTAGGTATGGAGCCAAATGCAATTTTTAAAACTCTCCATACGCTTGGTATTAGGAAAATGTTTGTGTACCGGGCTATTAATAGGTGCAATGAGACCTCCTCTGTTTGTGACAGAAAAAGATCTGGCCGTCCACGCAGTGTTCGTACGAAAAAGGTGGTCAAAGCAGTAAGGGAAAGAATTCGAAGAAATCCTGTCCGAAAGCTAAATATTTTATGTCGGGAGATGAAGATAGCACCTAGAACCATGTCGCGTATTTTAAAAGATGACTTAGGACTTGCAGCCTATAAGAGACGTACTGGTCATTTCTTAACTGATTATTTAAAAGAGAATAGGGTGGCAAAATCGAAACAACTACTGAAGCGGTACGCAAAGGGAAGTCATAGAAAAATTGTTTACGATTGAGAATTTTTTTACAACTGAGCAACATTTTAACAAACAAAATGCCCGTATTTATGCTCAACGCTCTAAGGAAGCTTCCCAATTAGTCGACAGAGTGCAACGTGGGCACTATCCGACTTCAGTGATGGTTTGGTGGGGTATTAGCTATGAAGGAGTGACTGAGCCATACTTTTGTGAAAAAGGTATCAAAACATCGGCACAAGTGTATCAAGATACCATTCTTGAGAAGGCAGTGAAGCCCCTTAACAACACCATGTTCAATAATCAAGAATGGTCCTTCCAGCAAGACTCGGCGCCAGGTCATAAAGCTCGGTCTACGCAGTCTTGGTTGGAAACGAACGTTTCGGACTTCATCAGAGCTGAAGACTGGCCGTCGTCTAGTCCCGATCTTAATCCGCTGGATTATGATTTATGGTCAGTTTTAGAGAGTACGGCTTGCTCTAAACGCCATGATAATTGGAGTCCCTAAAACAATCCGTACGGTTGGCAGTGAAAAATTTTCCCATGGAAAGAGTGCGTGCTTCTATTGATATCTGGCCTCAACGTTTAAAGGAGCCAATGGAGACCACTTCGAATAAGCTTTTTCTACTTTAAATTGTTTTATATTTATGTATTAAACTAACACACTGTAAAAGTAATAAATGTTATTTGCAATAGAATTTATTTTCATATCATACACATTCACACATGTGCACATTCACATCATAAAAATAATTTATACGTTATACACTTGCCTTTTTATTTTACTATTGAATAATTTTGGAATTTGTTCGGTAATATATTATTATCACCGAACACCTTTGTCAGCATAATTCGCGTGACGCGGTAACTCTATTTCCACAAATCGTTAGTGAACGATCAACAACCGCGTCACCCGGGTGCATTCATAACATAAACATTTAATTGATTTACAAATGCTTTTTTTTAACTTATTGATGCACAAAACAAATTACAATCATTACAGTACATATTAGCTAAATCGTACAAGTAGTACCTAGATCTAATCTGGATTGCAATCTAAATAGTATGTGCACTCAGCAAAACCATATTAATGTGCATAGCTTTGGCTATTGAAAATACAATTGAAATTACAAATATTGATAACTAGCCATTGTTAAATAGGATATCCTTCAGATTGTGGACAATTGATTATTTTAACAATAAACATTTTTAAGCAACACTAGTGGTCCCGCAGTAGTCGAAATTCGACTATAATTAATTGAAATTGTAAGTTTGTACACTATTATGATTCTATTTACAAAGACTATTATACTTCTATAATCACAAATTGCGCCAAGACTACACTATAGAAAAATATTATAAATACAAACAATATTTAATCTATTCTCAATTTGACCACGGACGTCAATAACAAAAGTTTGACAATAAATAAATAGTATGCATGCGTGTGTGCGTCAAATATAGGTACATGGTAGTGTGTGTAATGTTTTTTTTATTGATTTAATGTATTTTTTAGGCATCATTTAAAAAAATATTAACATTCTGCACTCCTCTATATTCTCTATAAGTGTGGGAAATATACTCCTAATATACTCCTAATATACTAATAATTCATACTCCTCCATCCGCGCAATTTTCGCAAAAAGGGATACAAAGTTTTTATTTCATGTATTAATATATAGATAATCTTTAAATAACAAACTCACACCGCAACCTACGGAATTATTTACGAAACAGTTCCTCGAACTGAATACTCACATGCCCCGGGCCACCACTTGTATGATGTTACTGTTGGGCTGTGCAACACGAACTCTTTGGTGGCAGCGTCATACGTGGCGGTCGTCTCTAGACCCCGGATAAACGTCCCGTGCCCAAGCTCTGTCTGAATAAAAAAACTGAATTTCTACACAATTTCTTTGTCTATATTTTTTCTAATTCATTTTACTTCGTAGGATTGGAATGTCGTTTTTTTTCCTACCTAAGCTGGTAGCTTCTAGCGGCTATGCCAGCGTAGCCGAGCGAGTAGGTGACCTCATAGGGCTTTAACCTGAGGACGCTGCTAATACTATCCCTAGTAAGGGCAGTATTTCGCAAAATTTACCACCGCATCGGCAACGCGACCCACTGAGAAGATCCGTTCGTTCGTATCCTAGTTCGCCGAATCTAGAATAACACCTCGAGATACTAGAATAGGTAGGAAAAATAAACACGCAGTCAGTCAGTAATCGGAACTACTTGAAGCGAATTGAGAATTTTAAAGTGTTTGTGAGTGTTTTAAGTGTTCTAAGTGTTCTAAGTGCTAATACACTCTTAATTTGTAATTCGGTAGAATTTTCATTTATCCCGAACCCCAGCGTGGAACATTTCCTACTTCCAACCCCTCTCTTTGCTTTAATTAAAAAAACTGAAAACATAGTAGAGCTTAGACGTAAATCCAGCTGTCGCTTGTGGCGCTTGAAGCGCTCGTGATTTCTTATTAACTAACCTGAGCATAACTACCGATTATATTGCAATTCCAAGCTCGAGGAAGCCATTCCATCTGCTGTTCTTCGTCAGCCTGACTTAAGAACACCGGTAAAAACATCATGAAGTGCAGCGCAAAGGGAGTTCCTTCGCGGGAGACCACGAAATTGAGCAACGTTGTGAGTACATCCCTGTTACAAGAAGAATAATAATATTATTCGTCTTGATATTATCATTATTTATGGACAGAGAATTTTTTTTATTTTTTTCTTTTGTTTTCACGTATCACAAATATAATTAAAAATTAATTTTAAGGTTTAATTTAGGGCCACTGTAATAAACGATTCATAAGCCTTTCAATTTCAATATCCTTAACAAAAAATAATGATTTATTGATTGACGTATGTACATTTCAATGTTTAATCAAACAACGTAAAACAGGTGTATTTAAAATAATAATAATACAATTTTACGTTTTAGTTTTTGGCTGGCTTTCTCTGTCCACAGATTAAATAACAGTGCATAGTGAACGCCGTCCGCGCCAGTGGCTATAAGGATATCGTACCTACAATCCATTAGACAGCTTAATTTTTCTTCATGATTTATGCGTTAGCGTATCGATTATAATTGACCTATTTGAGTTTAAACTTTTTACTAATGTAGAAATTATCTTGAACGATGTTGAAAGATAATTTTCTGATATAGCACCATACACAAAATGTGACGCACTAATATTATAAAAAATCCGTTGAGAAGTTTTCAAGTATATACAAACCTGTAATTTGTGAGGTCACCACCATTTGCATCTCTCATAAAATCTTGAACAATTTTCAAAATAATAACATTCGTTTGGATGGCCCTTTCGTATTTTTCTTTATGGCTAAGATAGTCTTCTGGTGTTCCGCCAAACAATTCATCCTTTTGAGCAAGAATTAACTTCTCTAAAAAAAGATTTTAAAGATTAAGACACAATAAAACGAAATCGTCACTACAAGGCCTAAAAATGTTTTCGTATACTGTTGACAAAATATTCATAAGACATTTATAAGACAATTGTTAATATTTCCATAGAAATAAACAAATTTCCATCCATAGCCCGTAACCCGTAACTTTTAGGTACACGAAAATTGCTTTTTTTTGTATTAATAAGTTAATTTCATTCTTAGTTTTAAATTATAAGTCGGCCAAACGTAACTGCGCAGATTGGACTTCACATTACATAAGCATAAATTTAAATTTTGAAAAAAAATATAAGATTTGTTCTTGCGCCATGATTTCCATGATTGATTCTGGTTTCTTAGAAAGGTTTTGCGTTGCCACTAGATAGACAGACAGATAACTGACAGATTATTGAAACAACACAACTAAAATAATTTTAACAATAAACTTCAACAGAAAAATTCAAAATTGGTACAATATACGACATTATAGCTCGGAATGCTCTATTCCAGACAACCCGGTTCGCAGAGGAAATTAATACACACGAAATGAATGGCGATTTTCAAGACAGAAAATATCACCAATTGTTCAAAAGCAAAATGTGACACAGCAATTAATTAACTGAAATCAATAAATACACATGTTTTTACATAATTAGGTATTTATAGCATACGTGTGCTAAAACACACATGCGTATCTCTAATATAGGTAATATTGCCTAACTACCTCAGTTGGGACGTCCGCGACCGCGAAAACGGTGTGCTTAGTGCGAGTTCTTTAACGTTCTCGATAGCGTAAAAGTTAACTAATATTTGTATGGAATGGGATCGTTTGCGTCCGTTTGCCGCTAGGGGCGCTGTTCCAACTGCATACAAATTTAAGATAACTTTTACGCGATCGAGAATGTTAAAAAACTCGCACTAAGCACACTGAAGTATCGAAAATGTCCGAAACAATATAATGACAATAAAAATCGCGAGATTGATCCGTAAAAGTAGTTTTAATTATGTCTACAAGCTCACTGAGTTGCTCAGCGGATCTAATCAGCGTGTCGTGGTTCCGATCCGGTGGTAGATTTTGCGAAGCACTGCTCTTGCTGGGGTCAGTGTTAGCAAATTCTCTCTGGGCGAGCCCGCAAGCTCTCCTACCTATCCGGGCGTAGCTGGAATAGCCCCTTGGGCTACCAGAGAATAAGTAGGGGGGGGGGGGTTATATGAGGGATATTTGGACCTTCCAGCAATGGCGAATGAGGGGCAGGGAGTCGCTTACGGTATCCAGAAGCATGGTTTATGTGCATAGACCACAAATTAACATGCTGTAGTTTTAGAGTCACTCAAGCTTATTTAACTGCTCCTCATTAAGATCAAGATAATAGATATTCTACAGAAATAATTTTATAACGTTTTGTTGCACTAAATGAGGAAACTGACGTAATGTGATAAATTCGCACTGTAAAAATTTACCTATTCACACTAAATTCACAAAAGATATTAAAAACAATAATTAAAATATACGAACGTAAACAATGAGCGATCTATCGTCGAGGGTTAGTTCGAAACAATTATACATATAATTATTAATATTTAATTACATTATCTGAATTTAATTATATTCGCTTAACTACAAAAATTATTAAATTAAACTATTATATAATACGTGAGTAGATGAAGGGGATATGATACAATTTATGAATTTTGAGAAAACGGACAACAAACTTTTCTTACTTGTACTTGTTCTTCGTAAATACATAACACCTTCATCACGATTTCTAAAAATAGCCATTAAAGCAAGAGTTTTAAGGTCTAATATGGTTTACAGGCACATAACACCTTCATTCAATGTAAAAACTCAAAAATCTTAAAAATTGTACTTAACCCCTCATCCACTCAATTCTTCAATTAATTATCAGTCAATATATGATATTAGCTTTTGCCTGTGACTTCGTCCGCGTGGAATAGTTCACAGATAATGCTTTATTTTAGAACAAATTTGTTTAACATAAAAAACGTTATAGTGAGCCAACCTTAACATAAAGACATATTCTGTAGCAGATTTTTTTTTAGATCTTTTAAAGGGGAATAATTCTGTCATACATTATTTTAGCGAAACTTTAACCGTTTCTGCAGCGCACGCGATTTTGAAACATTCTTTATTGGTGCTCCGCTTGTATTAGTCTTAGCGTGATGTTATATAGCCTAAAGCCTTCCTCGATAAATGGGCTAATACTGAAAGAATTTTTCAAATCGGACCAGTAGTTCCTGAGATTAGCGCGTTCAAACAAACAAACTCTACAGCTTTATAAAATTAGTATAGATACTGGTATACCAGCCTGAATCGAACATTAAGAATTCTTCCATAGTTAGTATATAATTATAATAGATAGACAGATAGAATAAAACGAACAGCTCTTCATATTAAAAGAAATAGAGTGTTTGATCTTCGATCAATAAATTATTGATCGTCAACCTCAAGCACCGGTCATTGTTCTCGTCAAGCCCGTTGCTTGCGGTCAATAAATTATTGATCGAAAGGTTTGATTCACAAAGCAAAAAGGCGCGATCAACAAGCGATATCAGAACTAATACTACTAACTAACTAAGGTCTCAAGTAACTATACTTGAGACCTTAGAACTTGTATCTCAAGGTGGGTGGCGCATGTACGTTGTGGATGTCTATGGGCTCCAGTAACCACTTAACACCAGGTGGGCTGTGAGCTCGTCCACCCATCTAAGCAATAAAAAAAAAAAAGAAAAAAAGAAAACATGTTCTTGGGAAAATCTGCGGATTTGCTATGTAACGACGGTGCTATGCTGTTTTTTTTTTTATTTTTATTAAGGCTAACTGGTGGCTCAGAGGCCTTTCCAACTGCACCAGGACAAGCGGGCGAGCAAAGTCTCAGCCAGGAGAGGACGGGATATGCTAACAGCTGCCCGAACGCCTCCAAAGGAGACCTAACAATTCAAGGGCAACTGCTTCGCGAATTAATCTACTACCGGATCGGAATCGCGACCCGCTGAGAATATCTGACGATGAAGTGGGCTGATGTATGGTTTAGGTTACATGTCGAACTCTTTGCCGAGTTCGACGAGTACGGTTGCCAGAGTATAAGTCTGCTCTTAGAGCTGTAGGTATTTAATGCAAGAGTTATTGGATCTGATGGATGCGTTTGCATTGTGTATTTTACGTAATATACTTCGCAGAAGTCTGTAGTGACTAGTGACAAAACCGTATTGGATAATTCGATGAGATCGGCTTTTTGCTGAAAACCCCAGATAGGATACCAAAACTATTGATATTTATCAACCACTAAATGGGATTGTCAAAAAGGCATGTTGCTGTATAAACGTGGAATAGAGGTATACAAAGGCTTCGATTGAAAAAAATACCTTTTATTTATAGTAACTAGAAATTACAATTAACAACCCGTTTAAGGCTTACAACACTAGTACTTTCATTTTTGTTGTAGTTGTAATGAATTAATACAGGAACTATTTCAGTCTAACATTGTCACGACTCATTTTCATTTTTAAATTCACTACCCCATTTATTAATATTCATCGAATCGAAATGTAAATGTATTTACTGTAGCAACTATTTATTTGATAAAAGTTAATAGCCACGGTTTAACAGTTACTATCCAGGTCATTAAACCTTTGACAACGCGCATGAGTTTCGAAGTATTCACTCAAGGCTTAATGTGTGAGTCGCTTGGTGGACTTGAATTGCGTGATGCGTCTGCGACTATACCGGCTGATATCCTGGCGAACGATTGCAATAAATAATGGAAATATCATACATATTACGACAGATTACAGATACTTATTAATGTTAAACTGTCATATTTATTGCAGCATATACACCAGACGTTGTTCGCGTTTTGTTTATTTACCAAGAGAGAAAGTACCTTATGAATCCTGTATACAAATTTTGTGCAAAATCTCAAGCAAATCCTTTCGGTTATTAACCTCAACATCTGTTCTTAACACAAGTACCACATTTCAAGTTGTGGTTCGTAGAAACACCTCGTGGGCCACGAGAGCATCAGTCCTATATTTGAAGTCATTACTTTACCGCCGGTTTATCTACAGGATTACATAAGTACATAACCAGTTCTTCGCGATCATGTATTGGTGTAAATAGTTGAAAGTAATCTTAAGGTCAACGCTCACTTATCTGCAAGTGACGGTCCGAGCAGCGTCACCCCATTACAGCAGAACCAACACAGACAAATATAACAACATACATATATAATTATATATATCGATAGATGTATTTTAGCACTGATAGCTCCAGGCAGACGTATTGTAAGACCCGAAGTGGATATTTTCCACCATCCTGCCTACTTCGGCCGCGTTGAAGTAGGTATAGCGTTCAGGGTAGGACTTAGGGGAGGACGACCGTGGCAAAAGCTCCGGGGGCCTCTACAAATGAAGGGCCCCCACAATAGAGACTTTGGAAAAAAAATCTTTCAAATTCAGACAAGTGAACAATAGGAAGCATCTTTTCCTTCCTCCGAAATTTAATTTCAGGCAAGTCTTGTCCCCGATTATATTTATGTTTGTTTGTTAAATACTGAGAGAATCTCCGTAGTTTCACAATAAATTATTTATTGGAAATCACGACTGAAATAATTTGTTCATTTTATTTGGAAAATAATTTGGAGCCAGGGAGCCTCCGCTCCTCTGTTGCCCCGAAGCCTCCAGAACTCTAAATCCGGCCCTGATAGCGTTCCGACCGCAATTTTTTTTTATAATTAAGGATTACTACTGATGACATGGAAGTTATTCCAGTTTCACCAGGACAGGTGGGACAAATGCCCGAGCGCCTCCGAAGGAGCCCTAGCAATTCGAGGGCAACTGCTTCGCGAATCAATCTACTACTGGATACTCGAGCCGCTGAGAAGATCCGGCGAGAATCGCAGCGGGCTGATGCATGGATTAAGTTCCACGTCCAACTCTTTGTCGAATTCGACGAGGACGGTTACCGGGGTCCCTACTCCTAGTGTTAGAACTAAAGGCATCTAATGTACGGGTTATGCCGATCACAAATGTGGGTTAGCCGTTAGAAATATAATTGAGATTTCGCCTTAATTGGGTATATAAACATTAGTAAACCGTGAAGTAAACTACTCATCCAGCGGAATTAAAATAATAAGATAATTAAAGGTAAAAATCACTTATTCAAAAGTTACTACTTACTTTTTAAAGAAAATTCTTTAAAAAAAAGTTAAGGATTAAATTAAAGAATAATATTGGTTGGTTCGAAAAGACTTATGACAGCAGATAACCAGTTTTATAATAAATAAAAAGATAAACTATAAACAATTGTCTGCAGGATCGCACGAAAATTGTGACGTCATAACGTCAAAAGTAAAATAAATATCAAAGTGTATAATAAATATATCAAAAGTAAATAATCGATCATCAAGGACAGAAAAGAAGTTGTTTGCGAGGAAAATAATCATCCACCGCAAGTCGCTGAGCTCACAATTAGGACACGTGTTTTTTAAGTTTATGTAAATATGTATCTGTCTCAGTTTAGTGATGTACCAATAGCCGAAGGTTTCACCTGGTCAATCGTAGCGTTAAACATATTGAATTCCCTACACAGTTTTTTTTTTTTTGGCTCTTTATATTACTCTCATAATTCGCATTATTTAGAAAATATTAAACTATGTGCAGTTAGCTCTCCACTTCGTTTGCTGCTTGTATTTAATTTTTTTTTCTTGAAACCGGTTCTTTTGGTAGAAAAATAGAAAATAGAAATTCTGGCTACCAAGTTTCTAAGCATTCTCTGACTGGCGCGTAATTATTTATACAATCTCATGGATCTGTTTTTATGATTTTAGTAATGAAAGTCTAAATGTTATATTGGATATAGATAAGTAAGTAATAGCATAATAGCATTCCAAAAAAGCAATTCTGTTAGATGATTTTATGAGTAAAATCTTGCGTCATGTCGAAGTAGCAACCGATAGGTACAACTACAAACGTCGGAATTCCGCATTAAATATAATAGATTTATTTAAAACCAATCAAGTTTCGTATTTATATTCAAAAGAAAACCAAAAAATTACGCAATTTTTTTTTTATTTATTTCTTTGATGGGTGGACGAGCTCACAGCCCACCTGGTGTTAAGTGGTTACTGGAGCCCATAGACATCCACAACCTAAATGCGCCACCCACCTTAAGATATTTTATAATGAATTGAATGTAAGCTTCGAATGTAATTGGATAAAATTAGAAAGCATTTAAAAAAAAAAAGTACAATAAAGTTGCGAATTACTGGCGACTCCTAAACGCCAGCCCAAGCATGTAAACGTCCATAGGTTTAAATTAATATGCACACGTAAATATATTGGGTAACAACTTACCAATATGTTTCCTTTCTAATGTTCTGTTCTTGCCACCGTCTATGAATTCAGTTAATTCTCGTACATTAAAACTGCATTTGTTTCTTTCATTTTGCAAATCTTTGTTTACGTTCATTTTTCTGATTTTATTATTACCTACGTCCGACCGTTGCGCGACTTATCAGTCGCCCGATCAGTAGCGGAGTGTATAATACTGACTAAATGAAGTCTCACTCACTCAGTCCGTCCGCAGTTGGTCGTATGATGGCCTACTGTGTAAATCTAGTAAATACAATCTAAGGCTGAAAGACCAATGCTATATAGAAACATTCTTACAAGACTTGACCCGACGGTCTACTCGGGTTTTTCTTTTTTATAACAATCATTCATTAATATTTTGTTTTGTGTAATTGAGTCGACTATTATCAAAGCCGGCAATGTGACTTTTGGACAATTATTGGTAAATCAGAATAACGAATTATTGACTTTGTATTCCATTGGCAGTCACAAAACTCTTCTGAACGACATCTTAGATAAATAACAGGTTAAGTATTAACCTTTATTTAATGCAGGTTTTATACCGTATTTGAAGGAGACGATTATATTCAAATCAATCTGTATTGACATATCAATAATTTTTTTTTGTCCAAATGCACAGATTGCCACCTTTGATAATAGAGGACTCAATTAATGCTAGAGTCCAAAGTTTCCAAACAAATGACCCTGATTTAAATATTTAAATGTAAAATTTGTGATTCAATTTTTAAAGTAATTTTACTCCGGTTACCACTTATCACAAAGTAAACTGTCAGCTCTCGTCTACCTAGTGACTTCAAAAAAATCTAGAGCCAGAAACAAATGCAGGATAGCTTGGGGAAGAGCATTAAGCCTTGTGCAACGGCAGCATTATTCTACATCACCAAGGCAATAGCCTTCGGAGTCCTTCCTTCGTGCTCTCTAAGGTCTTAAACCATAAGGTTTATGACGATAACCATACACCGGCATACCGCGAGTCCATGCGGCTCCGTAATCAAGACTAGGGTAAACTAGATGCAGTCTTCAACTTTGTCAATATTGTTTTTTTTTAATAAGTGATTACTGTTGGCCCAGAGGCCTTTCCAGTTTCACCAGGACAGGTGGGCGAGGAAATGCTCAGCCGGGGGGGGTGGGATTTGCTAGCAGCTACCAGAGCGCCTCCAAAGGAAATCTAACAACTCAAGAGCAGCTGCTTCGCGAATGAATCTACTAGCGGACCGGGATCGCGGTGAGATCCGGCGAGAAACTCAGCGAGCTGATCTCTTTGAACTCTCTCTCTCTGAACTCTTTGGCGAGTTCGACAAATACGGTTACCGGAATTCCTAAGTCTACTCCTAGTGTTAGAGCTGAAGTCAATATTGTCTATACCCCCCTAGTATACGGAATTCACGGTTAAAAAGAAAAAAAACGAGATTACTAAGGTTGTCTTAAAAATATATTGCTTGCTTGAAGACCGACATTTCATGTACATATAGTAACCGGCAAACATCGTGAGCAAATGACCTTGACTGCGCAGAACCGAATTTTAGATCACTTTGGTGGTGAGGGTGAGGCGCGACGGCAGGGGAAATCGTATCGAGCGCGTTATTGGTAGATCAGTCGAACCCTGCGTCTCGCACCGCGCCTTCATTCCGCTTGCTCCCAAAAGTACGCTTGCGTACAGTGAAAAGTCTATCGTTATTAATCGTTAAGTTATTTGTTATAATTGCTTGTTGACTTTGTTGTCATTGCTATTTGTTGAGTGTTTGTTGATTTTTTATAAAAAATACACTATGCCGCGACAAACTGGTGTAGTATTCAAAAGAAAGGGTAGAAAAATTGTGTACGACGTATATTGCTTCATTATAAAACAGGGGAAGAATAATATTATGGAAAAAGTAAAACAGACTTCGGAAGCAACAAAAACATCAGTGAGTACTGTTAGGTGCATTATTAACGAAGCTAAAGGCTCTGGCTTGCTCGTCGTGCTTGGGACTCCGGGTAAGAAAAGATCAGGGAAGAAGAAAGTTACCGGAATGGATAGTTTCGTTCAATCTGTAATAAAAAGATGTAATCATAATAACTACATAACAAGCAGCGAAACTAGTACCGTACCGTAGAAAGGCTTCGAAAATTTTAAAGAAGATATACATTTTAATGGCTCGGAATGAAGCTTACGACGAATTATGAAAGAGCTAGGCTTCAGATGGAAAAAAAAAACAGAAAATAATCGGAAGCTGGTAATTGAAAAAAGTAACATTCGATTACTACGAGTCGAATATCTTCAAAAAATAATTAATTATAGACAAAAAAGAAGATCGAACCGACCGAGTCGTAAACTACACCGATGAGCCCTATGTCGACTTATCACGATGATGGCGACTCGGGTGATGAAAACAGTGATGATGATAATAGTCAAGATTATGATAACTAAAAAAAAATTACAAATACCAGCTTCGCTTCAACTGAACGAAGACCTGGCAACAGCTCTAGTTTTGACTTAATAGAAGGAATATCTATTTTACCCCAAGATTAAATTATTACAATTCTGTACCTCAGAGGTAAACAATAGTAACTCCACATTTTGTCGAAATTAAGTTTTTTATACCATTAAAATCGCAAGAACCAGTTCTACATAATGGTATAAAGCATTAAATCCTACGTTGCCTATGAAAAGAGATATACAATGGTATATAACATTAATTGCACAAATATTAACAGGGTATAGGATCTCAAATGATGTTGATATTTTTTGCCTCTAACCACAGCGCGACGTTAATGCTGTTCATTGGATATAATGTTCTATACCTCTTAAAAAACGCGGGGGCGCTCGCGATACACGTGAAACTGTCGTTGCTTTGAGCGTATAAAATAACGCAATTAATTGTATAAAAGTGTAAAAATAATATGTTTTCACGTGGAAAATTACTATGTAATCTTGCAAATCCCGGAGAACAGTGTAATGCAACTCCTGAATATAGTAAGTGCTCTTATTATTACTTCCATTATCATGAACATACTGGGTAAATAATAGAAATGTAAACAAGTGGTAATTGCATGCTTGTCGTATAAGTGGCGAGTGGCTGAGTGGCGAGCTTTCTCTCATATTGCCCGTTATTCTTTTCTTCGAACAAATTTTAATCCAACCCATGATAGTGCTCAGTAGTTGTTAATGCCTCTCGCCGTCAACCTTCTGAGACTGACCGGGCTGAACGTTGTTTAGAACTTAACGTACTTTTAGCTCCATCTCAAGAAAAGTGTACGATCGGTGTTGCTACTGATAATGGATTCCAACTGTCAACCACTGTTTTGCTTACTGATATTTCTAAAAATTTCGTACCATCTACAAACTTTCAACACAAAGGTACAGTTAAGTTTATGAGCTGAAGATTTTTCACCATTAGATGAAGAATATATACCAGACACCGATGTAGACGCTACAAAGTGCGAGTATGTTGGAAACAGGCAGGTAACTATACCAGAAACAAGTAACTCATCCATCGAAGATGTAGAAAATATGATAGAAAACAGAGAAACCCAATTACTCAATCAATCAGTTAATTCCTTTAAATCCTTTCCTTCCGTTAATTCCTTTAAATCCGTTAAATCATTTTAGCGTCTGCACTATACGCTAAAAGGATTTGACAAAGTTGAAGCGAAAGAAAGCCATGGTGCCAAAAAAATTCTAACTGTAGATCTCCAAAGATGTTTACCAACACTCTATTTGACTATAGCCAAAGTTTCTATTACAGAAAGCTGTGGACGTTTAACTTTACGATTATGGACTCAGTTCCAAAAGATAACTGGTGTTTTATGTGGGACGAAACCGTGGCGGGTTGAGGTGGAAATGAAATGGCATCAGGAATAGTTAATGTTTTTAACGATAGAGCGTTGAAAGAAGTAATCTTATGGAGCGACAATTGTGCGGGGCAGAATAAGAATGTATACTTGATGGTGGCTTAGGTACTTCTGGATATTGACTCAAAAAGAGCATTTGTAAATAATAAACCACAAGTATTTACTAAAAGGACACACATGGAAGTGGATGTGATCAACTCAATAATAGAACGAGAAAAGAAAAAGATCCAAGAGTTTCCCATTGTTACTCCCTGGCACTGGCAGTAGTTTATTAAGAGCTGTTCAAGAAATAATAAAAGTAAAATGATTAATATGGAAACCGATCACTTTAAGGATTTTTCTGCTTTTTGTGAAGGATCATTAACTCCTTTTGTTCACAGAAAAAATCGAATGCAGGAGAAACTGTGCCTTATTCAGCTATAGTGTGGATGCAGTTCCGAAAAAATTAGATGGGTTCATTTGACCAGGAAACATTCTAACAAGTCAGTTTTATTAGAAACAAACGAAGAGCATGTTCGATGTCCGCGACGAAACCTATTGGAGAAACTCTAAAACCCATTTCAGGACTGAAATACAACGACTTACAAAAATCGTTGCAGTGGATTCCATCTATGTTTCATAAATATTAAAATAATCTTCCATGAGCGGAAGTTCCTGACTTGCCTGAAGCCTGCGAGTGAGCTATTAGTCTCCTATAAATAATCAGATAAATAAATATTTCAATTTCTTAGCACAGACTTATTATTTTTATTATATAAAATAAATCCTCCTGTCTCCCTCGACCCCTTCAAAATTACTTACACATACATTTGGATTACCTTATAATATTGTATACCTCTAAGAAATACATTTTTTTTAAAGGTATATAGCCTCAAGTCCATAAAAAAAGATAATAGATAGATTTATCGTAATTATGAAGTATTTCATGATACTTCCCTCTATTTATTATAAAAAATACAGCTAAGTTAATTACTCTGCCTCTATTATAACTCTCTCAAAATTACATTCAAAATTTCTCTACGCGCATTTTTGCCTCTCCTGTAAAATTTGACTTTAGGCTCTTAATGTTGTATGCCTCTGAGGTACAGAATTATTAACTTATATTTTTTGTTGATGTTCTAATAAATATATAAATAAATACATATGTTGATTTTAATAATTTAATTGCATTATGACGTAGAGTAAATAATGTTTTTGCACGTGAGTGTACCATGCGCAAACTTACCCCCACTACGTCAACAAATACTCAAGAAGTTTGCCGGCTATTATACCTATATGGAATCTATAAAAAACATCTAGCCTTGACAGAACACAAACGCAGCGGTACCAAGAAGTCTAGATAAACTGTGATGGTATTGCGAAAGCAAAAACATCAAATCATCTCACACAATTCCTCAGAGCACTACCGTGGGTTGCGAAAGTAGTACACGGAATAAATTCATAAACAACTTTTACATTTTGGAATACGCGCAGGTACTTAACTGTGATAGGATTTTTTTTTGGAGAAGTTTATGAATAAAACAAATAAGTTGCGTGTATTTAAGGGCAACATAAGAAAAGAAAGAAATTGTTATTCTTTAACAGACTTGTTGGTGCTTGATATTGTATTGAATTTCTTATTTTCTTTTTGATGACATGACATTTGTTATACATTCATATTAATATTTCAACAATTATTATTGTTTTACTTGTTAAATTTGAATTTATGTAGTATGTTTTCATTAGTTATTATGTAGTTGTAAGTGTTTTCATTAGGTATTCTTTTTTTATTATTATTGTATTCATCTTCGAGCCGATGAATTGCCAATGTTGTGTACGCAATTATTGCCACGTGCATCAGGCCATAAATTAAATAGTTTATTTTCAATGTTAAATGTTTGTGATGTGGCAGTACTTTTTTAAATAAATAAATAAAACAAAATTGTGTTTTTTTTATTTATTGTTTACAACGTAGTGTTTACTTCTTAGCGGTAAGCGCGGCTTCGTCTTCTCTAGCGAAGGTCTGCAGCAGTTCCTCCTTCTTGGCGGCAATACGTTCCTCGCGGCGCTTGCGTGCCTCCTTCACTTTATTGCGGCGGGCCTCAGCCTGGTCGCTATTCAAAGAAGAAATTTAAAATTCTCAATTTAATTATGCAATTATGCTAAGATATTAACCGGCATTAGTATAGTGACTCAGAATATACAATGGCATGTCATCTTTTCGCATTAAAAGTGTACAATTTCCAAAAATATTCGAAATTGAAAAAATATGAGGAATCATTTGGTATCACCAGTATTTTTCTCATAAATACTGTCAAAAGAGCGTAGTTTCGTTTTTTTTTTTTTCCTATGTTATGAGTGTTATTAACCGTATTAACAAAATTAATACATAATTCTATCTTACTTTAAAAGACAATGTAACTGGTAAAAAATAAAAAAGAAATGTTGCAAAGATGATTAATATTAAAAATATCACATGTTATACCTTTAAAATTTACAAAACCACTAAATTCAACTTCATTCATTACCTTCGAAGTCACTATTTCTGAAGGGCTTTTTTTAGTATTGGGGCTATTCACTGAAGCAGTTTTTAAGATTATTTTTACTTTTAATAAGCATTTTCAATGACATCTGAATTGATATAAACATTTAAAATTTTCTAATACGTAGAATATGTTTATGGCAGATTATTTTCTTGCTGTAACCACAGCATTACAAAAACATGAATGCAGCAAAGAAAATGACAGAACAATGCAGTGAAGATGTACAATAGTCCTTAACCACTAGTCATTATGTAAATTATTTACATTTTTAAAAATGTACTAATAAATTTTTCAAACAACTTATTATGAAACGGTTCTTTGACTTATTGAAATCACAAATACCATTGTTCAGATTTAAATACTTTTTTGGTGGCCAGTTGCCTATTTTGTTTACGGCAATTATTGTGCTCTTCATTATACTAGGAAATCTGACAGCGTAGGCTAATATTGAAACCATCATTAATTACCTAAGCATCTTCGTCCTGGCCTTCTCAGCCTTCTTCCTGTGGATGTACTCCATGAGCACACGCTTGTTCTTGAACACATTACCCTTCGCCTTCATATAGAGTGAGTGGTATAGATGCCTGTCAATCTTCTTGGCAGTTCTGTACTTCAGGAGCAATTTTCTTAGAACCCTTTGTCTTTGTACCCATAGTTCCTGTTCAAATAAAATACTAATAAATCAAATTATCTAACTAGGCTTATTTTATACCTATATTTCTAATTTGTTTGCAGTTGAAGAAGCATATTAGATTTGCTACACCTCAAATAAAATTAATTACAATTGGCTTTCTTACTTCATTATAAAATGACAATGAATGATGTTTAATTTTCTTTTTATACAGAAATATTTAATATTTGTAATATCTGTTACAAATATTATATGCTTTAGTAACAACATAACATTACAGTAAATGTAATACATTTCAGATTAAGAGAATCTAGAAAATCTAAAGAAGTATCTTTAATTATTATTTTTTTTTTTTTATCAAAATACACCCTACCGATATTTAAAAGTAGTAATTGTGCTTAGTATTATAATTGTTAGGCTCGTTTACCTATATATGTAATTAAAAATATATTATTACAAATAGAAAATTCAGGGTGGGGGCCCTAAAATTTCCCTTCTTATTTTAAAATAAAATTTTATATAACATACCTTCTGTGGCATACGCGCATTTGCAGTACCTCTTCTCTTACCAAAGCCACAGTGACGACCCTTTCTACGTGCCTCTGTGTTTTTGCGGACACGGGCGCGGGAGTGGACTGCTACAGGTTTCTTGATGACGAGACCATCCTTGATCATCTTACGGATGTTCTGTCCTATAATGATACAACATATCTGTTTAATCTAATTATCCAAGGTGTGAATCTTCATTGTTTCATTAAAATTAAGTGCTAAAACACATAAAGATGTTCAATAATCATAATTTAATTTTTCCATTGGGTAAAATAATGATCAAGCTTGTCTGGTGTTGTGGCTACAAAAAGTCATGATGACTGTTGCTACCAGTGCAGGGTAAGAAAAGCCTTAAAACCTGTAATTACTAAAATTGAAATGGTTGGTGGTTGGATTTGTATTACAAGGCGAAATTCCTTCATCATGATGATGATCAGTCTTGTCTGAAAATTTGAAAATCAGCACGGTCAAATCACTTGATAAGACTATTATACCTGGCGACTTATTCTTGGGTCACAACTTGACAAATTTTAGAACAAGTATTATATATTAGGCTTTAAAATTTGGCACTAACATCATAACATACTAAGTTACATTGGTGTAAATTTGGTGAGAAATTCTACTTTTTTGTGTAGGTATTACAAAAAAATAGCTCGGCAGGAGTTTTAAGGGCCTGGTAATGGAATTTTTAGAAGACAAAGCACTGATGACCAGAGGCAATCTAAAGAAAATACGAGTAAGTCATTTGCCAAAATTTCTACCAGGATATAACATGACAAAAAAAATATTTAATTTGCACTCTGTTTATTTACATACTTACAATTTATGTAAGTTAAAATACTTCTGTCAGGCATCGCCCTGGTGTGTCATTCTCATATTGATAGCCATTGTACTTACTGGAGTTGGTGTTTGCGATCTCATTGATTTCATTTGGATCCAACCACACCTTCTTTTTACCACATCGCATAACAGAGGCTGCAAGCCTCTTCTGCAGCTTGAGGGAACTGAAAAGAAAGAAACATCCCGGTTGACCACATGGTGTAACACGCGATTGATGGTCACGAAAGCGCAAAGATCCTACTATAACTACAGCTTTACAATATATTATATCACATCTTTCGTAAAACCACTAAATATACAAGTTTTCGGTATTAAAATCTTCCCGAAAACGCATTTTTTTTTCAGAAACTAACCTCATCCTGACACGGTGAGATCCAACGCACACAAGAAAGAAATAATATGGCCGCCAAATTAAGAGACCTCAATTTGCATGTACCGTGTCTATGTTCGACTCTTTACGCAATGGCCGACATCGACTAAATTTTTTTAGTGACTTCAAATAGAAATATTTAAATAACTATAATTACAATTTACAATTTTATCATAATTATTATTCTGTGTCGTATTTTAATTGCCTTAAGATAATATTTACACGTGTACGTGGTTCCAAAGAACAAATGATTAACTTTTAACTTTTACATGCTATTGTGTTTAAATCCAAACGACAATTTCATTGTCTCAGCTAATTTCTAATTTTATTGTCTATATATATATATTTTTTTTGCTTAGATGGGTAGATGAGCTCACAGCCCACCTGGTGTTAAGTGCTTACTGGAGCCCATAGACATATATAACGTAAATGCGCCACCCACCTTGAGATATAAGTTCTTAGGTCTCAAGTATAGTTACAACGGCTGCCCCACTCTTCAAACCAAAACGCATTACTGCTTCACGGCAGAAATAGCCAAGGTGGTGGTACCTACCCGTGCGGACTCACAAGAGGTCCTACCACCAATAATTACGCAAATTATTATTTTGCGGGTTTGATTTTTATTACCTACACGATGTAATTCCTTCACCGTGGAAGCCAATCGTGAACATTTGTTGAGTACGTATTTCATTAGAAAAATTGGTACCCGCCTGAAATTCAAACACCAGTGCATCGCTCAACACGAATGCACCGGACGTCTTATCCTTTAGGTCACGACGACATAAAAGGTTCTAGGGTTTTAACACATAACTTAAAGTAATCAGTGGTGCGACTGGGCTAGTGTTCGCATCTTGTGGGCGAGTATCATTTCTTTCAAGGAACAGATGCACTTTGGAGCTTCGGAGCAAACCCCTTTCACGGTGGAGAAATAACATCGAATAATATAAAATAAACGCACGAAATTTATAGTTTTGCGTAATTACTGGTGCTATAGAATACATATACCCACTTGGGCAGGTACCAGTATCCTGTATCTGTCTACTACTAAGCTGTAATGCGTTTAAATACCAGGATAGCCATTAAACAATAAAATTGGGACTTCTCAATAAAGCCTCTCAACTCAATGATTTCTATGGGGGACGTTCACTCATCATGGCAATAAGAAACTACTTATTATATATGTTCCCATTATGTTAAAAACCAGTATGTTACAAATAGAAAGACATGTTGCATAAACTGACATAGACACGTAAATGTCAGCAGCTGCAGACCTTTTCTTTCTACCTACAGCTAGTAGCCTCTAGGGGCTTACTAACTTCGTCGAACATGTAGGCGAGTTTACCGGGCTCAGCTTAAAAGACTTTGCTAACACCTGCCCTAGCAAGAGCAGTGCTTATCTGAATCTACCACCGGATCGAAATCGTGACTATTCGTGACTCATTCAGAAGATCCGGGGAGAAACTCAGTGTGCTGTGTCGGTGGATTAAGATACACGTCGGACCCTTCGTCGCATTCGACCAGAACATTTACCGGTGCTTGGAAAAGAAACCAAGAGTGATTTGGAAAGATCCGAAATGACATGTTTAGGGTGACGTGGCCGCGCGACCATTTATCGTTAAGTTGTCTGGAATGGCTAAGAATGTTAAGGTGTTGCGCAGATTTTTCAAAAAAACCTTCCAACACTGTCTTAGATATAGATTCTAATTCAAGAAGCTCATGAAGATCTAAACTTCCGGGGTGCTCCGACAGCTATTCTGCTAAAACGGGATTGAATGACTTGTTAGGGGCTTATAATAAAATATAATAAAAATCAAACCCGCAAAATTATAATTTGCGTAATTACTGGTGGTAGGCGCGCGGCTTGATACCACCACCCTACCTATTTCTGCCGTAAAGCAGTGATGCGTTTCGGTTTGAAGGGTGGGGCAGCCGTTGTAACTGTACTGAGACCTTAGAACTTATATCTAAAGTTGGGTGGCGCATTTACGTTGTAGATGTCTATGGGCTCCAGTAACCACTTAACGTCAGGTGGGCTCGTCCACCTATCTAAGCAATAAAAAAAAATATAGGTACGGGCTGCGTGAGCGAATACTACTCTTACATTAGTCATGACCGGAGCGGACAATAGACATGACTCCAGTCTTAATCTAAACAAAAGATTTTGTTTTACATTTTGTTAATTGCTTGATTGGAGAAAAAAAAGAAAAGAAAGAAGATTGGAGAAAACGAAAAACTCTGGCGTACCAGCTTGACAGTTGACATTGCGTTGAAGTTTTAGAAAAAATAAACATAGGAAAATGAAGGAAATAGAACTTTGTTATTGTTTTTAACAACTCTGCGCTTTCAGTTTAAATAAAAAATCAACGAATGAAACATAAAAAATTCAATGAACCTACGTATTTTTCTCTATAATTGCCTACCCTTTGACATAAACAGTAGTTGACTGTCCTAGAAGTCCGTGATAAACTTAAAGACTTGCTAATGTAATTAAAAATCACTTAGCAGTTACCATTACCAACAGGTTACAGCAGTATACGGCTGACATTTCGCAACCAACAGCACTACCTTATCATAACATTAAGTTAGTGGGTCGACGCTCCGCTCCATTCACCGCAGAGCTCGCGCTCACAATTGAGAAAGTAACTGTAACTCTTAATACGTGTCGGAAGAATAATTTGTGATAATCATGACTAAAACGAAAATAAATGCTGACTTAATAAAGGAGAGGAGTAAATGCACGTTCAATATCACGGAATTAACGAATTTAATAGACGGCGGAGCTCATTTGACCGAGGAAAGAAAAAAAAGAGGTATGTAGTGTAGGCACATTCTTTTCAAGTTTTTAATATTATGTGCCGTTGTCAAAAGTACCAAAAGAATAAGCTTCAGAACTTTTTTAAAAGTGATTAATAAAATATGAACATGTAACATTGAATGACCCAGATTGTCCCATCCTTTAATTACTTCAAAATTGATTAATTAAATCACAACATGATTCATACATTATTTAGAAAATAGTATAATATAAACACATTTTTTTACTGTGAAATGGGAATCTCAACACAAAAACAGACAAAGGATCAAAGGTCACAACTCATTATCTTGTTTTGTCATAACAAGAAATATGAAACAAATAATAATTATGTATGTGATGATTTCTTTATGGCTTTAACCTAATTTTAAATGTTTATTGAAGTTATTATTATGTGTTTAAAAGAACTAAAATAGTTTACTCTGTGGCACACAGTATCTAGTGCCCCTGACAGCAGTTACAACGGCAGTTCTGATGGTCATGGGTTCAATTAGATATTCGATGTTGTTTGCTCAAATTCTTGTGTTGATACTTGATGTTGTTTGTTTAAATTCTTAATACCTATTTGAGTGTTTATTTCAACATACATAAGTATAGCTATCTGTATCTAGTTCCCATTGAATTGAGAATCATAGTTTAGGGCCAAATGATTGTGTGTGATTTTTCCTTTTTTTAGTTATTATAATGACTGCAACATAAGGCGATTAGTATATTATGCTATGTAACTAATTCTTTATCAGTAAGTTGATGGTACTAATGATATAGGTATTTGAGAAAAACCCTAATCATGGTTTTGGTTTGAAGAATGGAAAAACGTTACACTATGAAATTGAGACTAACTTCATGCCTCATAGAGGACAAGCAGAATTCATTATGTGTTGTCTATGGGATGGCCCATCCCATTCCCATTTCATAGGAAACTAGTATTCAACTGCTATGAAAGAAAAGAAGTATATGTTGTGTAGTTTATTAACTTTTCATTGACAATAAAAATCAGCTGTTGTATTTGCATTACACAAGCATAGAAAATCATTACTTTAATGTTAAAGCTTAGTTACAACTCTCAATATATTTTCTATTTAATAGAAGAGAAAGTACTGAAAGAAGGAATCCATATCGATCAAGTTCCATCAGAATACTTAAGCCACAAAGAGAAATATGAACTGGCTATCAAAAAGGCATCATTAATGTTTAAATTACTCAGAAAATGGCAAGAGGAGGAGAACACAGGAATGGAAAATTACAGGTTTTTATTAATTTAAACACATAATTAGCATTTTCCTTACATTCTATATTAGCAAAAATTGATTTATCTCAAATTGAACTATCAAGTAGAATGTTAAATGTATTTATATAAATGGAACATTTTTTGTTAAATTCTAATAGTATAACTCTAAGATGCTGTCTCAAAACACTAATTAGTGTTTTTAGGCATTTTAAGCTATTAACATCACCAATGGCATTGACTGTGTTATGAGTGGTAAATATTACCATTTAACACATCTTAATTATGTGATCAACGAACTCTTATAAAGGGAATCCGTGCCCTTCTCAAGTATTCTACAGAAAGTTTCGTAATATATAATTTTTAACAGGGCTGTGCTCGGTGGTGCTCTTGGATCAGCAATCCTAGAAGATGGCTCTCCTCTCACCCTGCACTATGTGATGTTTATACCAACATTGATGGGGCAAGGAACAGTAGAACAACAAGCATATTGGATAGGAAGAGCATTCAATGTAGACATCATTGGAACTTATGCACAGGTTAGTAAATTGCAATATTAAAATTAGATTATAGACTATAGATAATTAGATTATAAGATGTATTATAGTATAAAGTGGGTGTGTGTGTGAGGCGTGCGTGCGCATGTGTGTTTGTGTGTGTATTATTATATCTAATGATATGTAGTCTAGTCTATCTAATGCTAGTATGCAAAATATATAAAATAAATAAATTATAGTTGTAAGTTTATTAATTGATAAACTAAATATTGTAATTAGAATTAGTGACGACTGACGTCATTAACAAAGTCTAGGCAAATACCTATCAATGGTTCATAAGTTCCAATTTTCGACACGATTAAAACGACTTAGGTTTTATTTATTTAGACCGAGCTGGGTCACGGTACTTTCGTCCGTGGTCTTGAGACAACAGCAACATACGACCCCAAGACTAAAGAGTTTGTACTACACAGTCCATCTTTAACTGCATATAAATGGTGGCCAGGAGGATGTAAGTATATATCTTATTTGTATTTTCCTCATTTGTTCAAGTATAAATGTAACTGATTTATGTTTTTAATTGAAAAAAAAAATCTCACGTTCATGTTTTTTATGTTATTATGTTTAGTTTTTTCACATCACCTGATGTTGTTGAGTTAAGTACAATTGTTTCTCAGCCAAGACGAAATCGTCTAGTCACGCATTAAAAAAAAACTTACAAAAAACATTAAATAAGTTATTTGGCCACTAAGAATGTTCCTTCAACATTATTCGATAGAGTTCGTTTCTAATCACTTTATGTTGTATTAATTATTTTTTAATGGATTTTATACATTTACATAGTCAAACAACAGGTTTTATTGTTTAATTATTTGTATAGTCATTTAAACGAAGTAAAATAAATGTTGACTTGTCGCATATTCCGGAAACTGAAATTGTGGTTAAAATGTCTAATTTGTTAGCAGAGCAGATTCATAGCTCACTTATAACGTTCTATTGTGTAGAAAATGAACCAGTGAGCTTAGTGCGAGTTATTTGAGTTGACTATTATCAAATCCGGCAATCTGACTTTTGGACAATGATTGGTAAATCAGAAAAACGAATTGTTGACTTTGTATTCCATTGGCAGTCACAAAACTCTTCGGAACGACATCTTAGATAAATAACAGGTTAACTATTAACCTTTATTTAGTGCAGGCTTTGAACCGTATTCTTTGAAGGCGATTATATTCAAATCAATCTGTATTGACATATCAATAATTTTTTTTTGTCCAAATGCACAGATTGCCACCTTTGATAATAGACGACTCATTTAACGTTCTCGATAGCGTAAAAGTTAACTCAAATTTCTTCGCTATTCTACTTCATACCGATGATAAAACAAATATCATAACAGGGTTTTTACTATTTCTTCGAAATATTAGCACCTTCGAAATATTAAGCACCTTTCGTAATGGTAAAGATGGGCAAGTGGTTTTTCATCGTAGGACCGTTAAATACCTCCATCTTGCGACTTCTGAACATCTACAGCTCCAAATGTCATAAAATCTTCTTGTGTTTGTTCGAGTTTGAACCTTAAGCAGTTGTCATTACTTCAGAGTTTTATGATATAGTATCATCAATATACAAGAGGTGACGTACGAGTAATTTTTACACTTGTGTTTTTGTACAATGAACTCATCGATATATTACCACTAGATAACGCATCACATACAAAAAACAAACACAAATATGGCATCGACTAACTGATCTGACTACACCATCAAGTGGAGAAAAACGATGTATAATATAATAATTGTAACCTAAACTATGCCTTTTCCCCAAGTAATAAAGTGCAGTTTAGATTATTTTAACATTCACTTACGATCTTACGCTATGAATGACAGAAAAAGATTTTTACAATAACTTTTATTCCAAATTTAACCTTATCTCATTAAAAATAAAGCAAAAATTTACACGCATAGCATTTTACTTACGCCCTTTTAAACTTACGATATTAAGACTACTGCTCCGAACAGAGTATTACGGAGTCGCACTTTATACTTTTTTGTAAGAATATTTTGAGTAATTTATTTTTTATGTTTTTTTAATTCATATTCATTCAATTTTTTCAATTTAATTCCTTATAATTAACAACAAATATTGTATAACTATAGATAATTATACCTGAGTTAGCTATATTGTACCTTACACATCGAGCTTTTTAAATCACAACAACATAATCCCCATCAAATTGTTTTATTTATTAAATACATGTCAGATTCAGTAAAATGGTCTGCACAAACCACACTGTAGCAATTAGGTTTGAAATAATTGTCGCTTCTTTTTTCTTTTATTACTCTGTTATTAAATCTGTAAAAATTTAAAAACAAATTCCAGTTTACAGATTTCACTTCGCCGTCCATTGTACAGACGTCTGTTGCATTCGTATCTAATCTAGCGATACACGGGGTGTTCGATTCTCAGGCGGGTACCAATTTTTTTAATGAAATACTTACTTCACAAATGTTCACAATTGACTTCCACGGTGAACGAATAACATCGTGTAATAAAAATCAAACCCGCAAAATAATTTGCGTAATTACTGATGGTAGGACCTCTTGTGAGTTCGCGCTGGTAGGTACCACCGCCCTGCCTATTTCTGCCGTGAAGCAGTAATGCGTTTCGGTTTAAAGGGTAGGGCAGCCGTTGTAACTATACTGAGATCTTAGAACTTATATCTCAAGGTGGGTGGCGCATTTAGCTCCAGTAACCACTTAACACCAGGTGGGCTGTGAGCTCGTCCACCCATCTAAGCAATAAATAAAAATTGTTCTAGTGGCTCACACGGCCAACTATTGTATCGTGATGGCTCAGCTGTACACCGCCGGGAAATGCCACGGCATCCACGCCTTCATCGTTCAGTTACGCGACGAAGAGACTCATATGCCTTTGCCAGGTACGTAGCCAACTTTACCACTTTACGTCTTTCTTGTAATTGATTTTCTAATCTAAGTTTTGTCTGAAGTCGAAAAGTTTTAGCGAATTTCTTTAACATGATAACTTTAAGTACCTACCCAATCTTGATAATAGATTTAATCATCATCAAAAAGTGTGACTCAACTAAGCTTGGATATACCACTGTGGCGCACCACTATTCAATGCGCCCATCACTACGTGACCGCAAGACGAGGTAGCCCGCGGGAGGAAGGGAGCAAACTCACGCGCCGGCAGTCAACGCGACGATCCCATACCACATGTCAAACCATTTCCTGTCCCCAAAAAATTTTTGCTCGATCGATTACTGGATTTCGTAGAGACCAGAACGTAAACGCCTTTGCCTGCCTCAAAACTTAAATCACAGTATACATTGATAAAGCTTAGGACGAATCCATGCGATTGCTTAAATAGCGGTAGGCAGCTACTTGGCTGTGCCCTTGGCATTGCTGACGTACATGAGCAATGATAACCACTCACTATCAGATTGGCTGTATGCATACAAAGGCAATAAAATTATATAAAGGCATAACTATGCCACATATCCATAAGGTAAGACTGGTAAGAGACGTATTCTAAGACGTGCGCTGTCTTAAATGCTAATTGTTTATTCGGCCATTTTTCGGAAGATACAACTTTGTGAGTCGGTCTTCGAGCTGCCGATATTACTTCTACATCAAGCTGTAGGCACGTTGTGGCGCCTTCGATCTAAAATCAGGAAGGCCGTAACGGTCTGCCCATTTAAAATCGAAATTCAATCAAAACAGGTATAAAAGTCGGCGAAATCGGTGCGAAACTTGGTATGAACGGAACGAATAATGGATTCTTGGGCTTAGAACACGTGAGGATCCCTAGAGAGCATATGCTGATGAAGAACGCTAAAGTTTTAGAGGTATGTTTTTATTTTTTTTAATACACACATTGGCGAACAAGTTGGCGATTGCGGCAGCCCATAGACTTTTAAACATGAGTTGAAGTCTCATTTGTATAGCCCACTGAGTTTGTCGCCGGATCTTCTCAGTGGGTCGCGTTTCCGATCCGGTGGTAGATTCTGCGAAGCACTGTTCTTGCTAGGGCCAGTGTTAGCAACACTCCCGGTTTGAGCCCCGTAAGCTCACCTATACGTCAAGGAGAAGCTGAAATAGTCTATCAGCGTGGGTAGATCATTTGTATTCGCGGCAGATATTGGCGTGATAGAGATTCCAGGTAGGCTCTCAATATTCCTCATCTACAGGGATACCGGTATGCTGCCGAAAAGATATATTCCATTTCAATACCGCAATTTTAATATTAACTACCTAACTGTAAATATATTAAGCATAAATTCCAGACGTAAAGAATTAATTTGACATGTTAGCAGCCTTAAAAACATTTGGGTAAACACTGTCATTATAACTAGTCAGGTCATAAATTCTGTCACATGTTTAATGTAAAATAATTGAAACAAGCTTATTCATTATGTAACCATTCATATACCAAAATGAACTTAACAAAACATAGATTCTTATGACACTAAAGTTTATTCAAAATGACCTCCGTGATTTTGAATACAGGCCTTCAATCTGCGTGGCCAGTCGTCTATCGCAGCACGAACAAGGTCCATGTCAATATCGGCGGCTGCCTTAATCAAGGATGTCTTGAGTGACTCCGAATTGGGATGAGGCTTTGAGCACGCCTTTTCCTCCAAGTGTTGCCATATCTTGTAATCTAACGGATTCAAATCTGGACTGGAGGAGGGCCAGTCTTCGTGCCGGATGAAGTCGATTTCACGCGCCGCCAGCCAGTCTTGTGTGCTCTTCGCTCTATGAGCTGGCGCCGAATCTTGTTGGAATACCCAGTGCCTGTTATTGAACATGGTATGAGAAACAGGTTCCACAAGGTTCGTCAGGACTGTATTTTGATACACAACTGCATTCGTTTTTACACCTTTCTCACAAAAATGTACCTCTGTTAAGCCCCAATAAGAAACTCCCAACCATACCATGAGCGAGGATGGAAAATGACCTCGTTGGACACGCGGAATACGGTTGCTCGCTTCTTCACTACTGTGTGCGTACACCTTATCATTTTGTTTGTTGTAGCTCTCTTCTACGGTAAAAATTTTTTCATCCGAAAAAAGAATTTCCCGATATTTTTTTCCCGCGTACCGCTTCAACAAAGCGCGGCATCTCTTCAGTCTCAGGTCCATTAGACGAGCATTCAAACGATGTCCTGTTTTTCTTCGATATGCCCGAAGCCCTAAGTCTTCATTTAACACCCTTTTCACCGTGGTTCTGCTTAACCCCATCTGAAGGGCCAACAGTTTCTGCTTACGTTTGGGATTTCTTTGAATTCGCGCCTTCACAGCTTTTATCACTGCTGGAGTCCTAACAGACCGAGGGCGACCACTTCTTGACCTGTCATCTACACTAGAGTCTTCATTGTATCGTTTGATGGTACGATAAACAAATCTTTTGGTTATATTGAAATTTTTCAGTATGTTAAAAATTTGAATTGGCGCGTAACCGCAACGATGCAACGCAATAACTGCAACACGGTCTTCTTTAAGCGTCCACTCCATATTTAAAAATGAGTAAAATTCTAAAAGCATACATTTTTATTTTCATGAAAAATTCGAAATTCGAATTCAATAAACTTTTTTGTGGCCAGCATTCTAAAAGAAAAGTTTTTATTGTGTGACATTACTTATGACCTGACTAGGTAACTTATGTTTATATCGAAATCAGGAAATCGAGAACAAAACACGATTGGACGTCTCGATTGAAAGAAAGTAGTAAGTGATCTGTGTTCGGTTTAATATAATTTGAAACTTATTTTCAGGACGGTACGTACGTTAATTCGCCTAGCTCGAAGCTGACGTACGGAACGATGATGTTCGTGCGCGTTGTTCTCGTGAACGACATGTGCAATTATATGGCTAAAGCTGTCACGACCGCGACCAGGTATTCGGCGGTCAGACATCAGTCGCAACCAAAACCCGAGTGAGTGTTTTGTACCGTGCAAAAATTTACCAATCTCTGAAGTTTTCACTAACCCACTTACTACATTGCGGCTGCCGCGAAGCTTGGCACTACGCCCCTATGTCTGGGGGTAAACGTCGTCAGTCAAGTCGTCGTGGCCTAAAGGATAAGACGTCCGGTGCATTCGTATCTAGCGATGCAACGGTGTTCGAATCCCGCAGGCGAGTACCAATTTTTCTGATAAGATACGTACTTGGCAATTGTTCACGATTGACTTCCACGGTGAAAGAATAGCATGTGTAATAAAAATCAAAACCGCAAAATTCTAATTTGCGTAATTACTGGTGGTAAGACCTCTTGTGAGTTCTTACCACCTCTTGTGAGTTCACACGAGTAGGTACCACCACCCTGCCTATTTCTGCCGTGAAGCAGTCCTATTGCTCTTAGAGCGAAACGCAATATAGTATAGTATAGTTACAACGCAGTATAGTTACATCGCCTGAAGGGTAGGGCAGCCGTTGTAACTATACTGAGTTCTTAGAACTTATATCTCAAGGTGGGTGACGCATTTACGTTGTAAATGTCTATGGGCTCTAGTAACCACTTAACACCAGGTGGATTGTGAGATAGTCGACCAATCTAAGCAAAAATAAATAAATTAAGGAGTTCTGTATGAAGAAATAGTACAAGTAACAAAAGTTTGTTGCCCGTTGTTTTCTTAATAGCAAATTGTATTCATATCTTTCATCCACTCGTGTCTTCAATTATGAATGTTATTACAGCGAACCTGAACCACAAATATTGGATTACGTAACGCAACAACACAAATTATTCGTCGGTATAGCTTCGGTGCACGCCTTCAAGCTCAGCGCCAACTGGCTGTGGAACATGTACAACAACGTCACCGCTGAACTCGAGTCGGGAGATATGGAGAGGCTGCCAGAGGTAACCACTCTGGCAAAGTGTTAAATAAACTAGTGGCGCCCCTTTTTTTTTCTTCCTACTTAAGCTAGAGCTACCCTACTACTACCCTAGCAACCCTAGCAAGAGCAGTGGTTCGCAGAATCTGTCACCGGATCGGAAACGCGACCCATTGAGAAGATCCGGCGAGAGACTCAGTGGCCTGTGTCTATGAGTCAATTCACTCGTGGAGCCCTTCGTCGCAAGCGACGGGTTCGACGTGAACGGTGACCGGTGCTTGTGGTGCCTAAAAGCACCGTTAATGGAATGGTGCCCCGGTAGTCGAAATTCGACCATAATTAATTGAAATTATAAACTTGTACACTATTATACTTCTATAATCACAGATTTCACCAAGACTACATTTTAAACAAATATTAATAGGACAAACAATTTTTAATCTATACTCAATTTGACCACAGACTGTAAGCAATAAGAAAAGTTTGACAATAAACAAATAGTATGCCGTGCGTGCCTGTGTCAAATACATGGTAGTGTGTGTAATGTTTTATTGATTTAATGTATTTTTTATGCATAATTTTAAAAAATATTAACATTCTGCACTCCTTCTCGATATTCTCTATAAGTGAGGAAAATTTCACACTACCCGTCCGCGCAATTTTCGTAAAAAAAATTCATATATAGATGTTCAAATTACTGTCAAAATTATCACAGATTTAGAGCAAATGCAGAAGACGAGAATTATAATACTACTTGTAACATGAATTTTTAAACTCTATAAAAATTCTTGTGGCTCTTTCGCTTAAACCGGTCCAACTAGACGATTGCGTGATTTGTACGGAGTTAGAACGTTTGCCGCTAGGGGCGCTGTTCCAATTGCATACAAAGGACATGGGCCACTCTCCATACATTGCACGGCCCACTAAATGAAGTTCAAGGACAGTAATGAAATTAAGTTTAAATAACAGATTATATATCCCTTTTATTATAAACAAATCAAAATCAATATTGTTCATGGGGATACAGAGATATATAAAAAATAAGATTAGAATTTTAGGTTATATCATATGATTTTGTTGTCAATACTAAAATAGCCTTAAATTTTATAATATATATGTAAAAATGAAATGTTTTTTTTTTTCTATAGATATTTCATTAATGTTCCTTGAGAGCACAAGTAGCTGGGCCGAAAATGACCCATGTCCTTTACGTTAAATTTTACGCTATCGAGAACGTTCAAAAACTCGCACTAAGCACACCGGTGTGTAAATATTTACGAAAGTTACGTGATAATGGAATGAATAGTCACACAAGTTGAAGTTTCGCTGACTGCTAGTCGGAGTCCAGCGGCGTTATACTAAGGGTCAGCGCAGACAGAGAGGAATAATCCCCGCGTGGTCTCGGTCATTTTCTTTATGGATCGCGTATGCTCGAGAGTGCGCGCGACCTCGCGAGCCTGCGCGAGTAAGACGTTCTGGGTTACCCCTCTACAGTAAACATGCCAGTTTGTCGCGAAAGTTCGTCAACGATGGTGGACTGGGATATGATTAATTTAAGCAATATAATTGCATAATATAAGCAATATATAAAAAGTAATATCAGCAATATAATTGTGCTTTTGGCTGAAAAAGAAGAAATGGAAGAACATTTTAATAAAATAAGACTGTAATACTGTTCGTTATGTAAGTACTTCGGATTAAAAATCTAAAAAAATGAAATCCTCTCTCTTCAAACTCACTGACAATACTGAAAGTAAGTACGCGACAGTACGCGTACGACGCGGGCGCCTACTCAACACCGCGCATCTTCGAGCACGCGCGAGTATTTTTGGTTGGGTTCAAGCATTTATGCACTTTATTTTTATAATTTGAAAGCTTATTTTCAAGTGCGTTAATAAAATCCTCTCCGCTGCGCTCCGTTCTATCTGCGCTGACGCTAAAGCGCCTCTTGGAACGTTCCAGCTGCACGCGTTGTCGTGCTGCCTGAAGGCGGTGAGCACGGCGGACGCGGCGCAGTGCGTGGAGCGGTGCCGGCTGGCGTGCGGCGGCCACGGCTACATGCTGTCCTCCAACCTGCCCACCAGCTACGGGCTGGTCACGGCCGCTTGCACGTACGAGGGCGAGAACACCGTGCTACTGCTGCAGACCGCCAGGTCACCAATATATTATAACTATACCTTTTTTTTTTTTCGTGGGGAATTCCTCATGGATTCCCTCCACCTGGGGAAAGGCGAAGGGGCGTGCTGGACTCCTACCGGCTAAAACCATCCCGATGTCTCAGCATACGTGCGCGCAGCACCGCGGGTATCGAAATTCTTCCGCAACATTATACCTAAACATAAATAGTAATAGGTTGGGGTAAATGCGCCACCCACCTTAAGATATAAGTTCTAAGGTCTCAAGTATAGTTACAACGGCTGCCCCACCCTTCAAACCGAAACGCAAATACGTTGCCTACAGTAAATACGTTATCAGTTTAAGACGTGTTTCCCGCTCAGGTACCTGGTGAAGGCGTGGCAGCAGGCGGCGGGCGCGTCGCAGCTCACGCCGACCGTGGCGTACATCCGCCGCGTGACGTCGGGCCGCCGCGCGCCGCCCTTCGACTCGTCGCTCACCGGACTCATCGACGCCTTCCACACGGTCGCCGCGGGGTAACTATTCTGTCGGCCACGCTATGATGGCCGCTCTGACATATTATAATAGTGATGTGAAAAGTCAAATTATTCTCGATAAAAAAATAAATCAAATCTATAAGATTTAATTGCAAGTAGTACCCGATTAAAAAGGTTTAATAAAGCAAAAAGGATGTGTGCAATTCAAACGTGATAGAAGTGAAACCTTCAAAAATTAAAATACAATTATCCTAAATGCGTAAGTATATGTAAAATTTTGTCATTAGTAAATAATTGTAAATCATCTTTTATAGTATGAGGTAGCGCCCTCTGTGAATTGATATTTTAACTTCTCGTATAATCCTAAATTAAAATTCACTACAAGAGCTTTCATACACACGTTAGTATTAAAAATCTCATAGATGACGATGTATTAAAAAACACTACAATGAGAACGTCTAATGTATTCTATCTCATTCTCTCGCCGGCAATCCTATACATTTATGTGTTTGTATCTCTATGGACTTATTTTTTCGTTTCATCGAGTTTGAAATCACAACGATTCTAACGAAGTTTCACTTCAAAAATATAAATGCTTACTTAATATATTTGAACAATCTGAATATTGGAATGAAAATGATAATACATACTTTATAAGGCGTATAACGAACTCAAGTATAGAACAGTTCTCTGCATACGTTCAGCCGTGTCGACGAAATCCACAACAAAAGGCATAAACAGAGTCCAAATTAACGAGCAAAGGTCAAGAGTACTGCAGTATCAATATCCGAAATCCAAAGCCAGGTCAAAACTATATCACAATCGCAGTGCACTCACAGTTTGTACTTTTCGAAGCTACTTTTCAAGTCGAAACTGCTTTGTTCTGCATAGAGCATTGACGCGAGTTTGTGGCCAGCGATCCTATGTGACGATCGTATTAAATTAATATAATATATTAATATAAATAATAATAAAATAACTCCCAAAAAGCAGTAACAGATCACCGGCTTATCGTTGACATGAAAATAATACAAATACGACAGACTAGGCTGTATAGGCTATGCTCTTTGCCCGCTTATTGGCGAATTTAAAAACAACAACAATATCGTTGCCGGCTTCCGGATTTTCATTTCCGAAAGAAGGGTCAATGAAGTTCATTCTCAGAAACCACCTTTATTTTATTATTAATGAGGATATAATAAAATGTAAATAAGGACTTATTTCCAGCAACATTAACCACAATTAACTTATTTAACACTGTAACTAATTATGAGAGCGATTATTGATTTCGAAGAAAACAATTAACAACGAAGAAAACAACCTTAATTTTAGCTGCAGAAAAAATCAGATTCTCTTAAACCTGTGTGAGAATATAAAAATCGTTTTCTGAATATGAAACGATATTTCTTTGTCTATAAAATTAAGTTAAAACCATCATGACACGACAACGTTTTTAGGGGCCCAAGCGCCCAAAGAAAATAGGCATTGTCCTTTGCTTATATGCTAGTTGTGAACAACAAAACTAGATCCGTCAAATGACACTCGCTCGGTGGAAACACTCCCCTTTGTCCTTCAGAGCGCATTTATGTTGAGCGTATACCTACGTAAATACCACAGGTTCCCAAGCTTTATATATAATAATATAGGCTCCGTATTTTGTGTTTTCAGTAAAATAGGCCTTTGCGTGGCGAACATAGAAAAACGTCAAAAGGAAGGCTTGTCGTACGAGGACGCTTGGAACATGACGTCGGTTCAACTCACGCAGGCCTCTGAGGTGTGTGAAATTATTAACATTTAATTTTTGTTTAAACTGGGTAATGTATTGAGAAAGCATCTCCACCGCCAGATGGGTGGGAGAGATAATTAGTAGAGCGTAGGTGGTGGTGGAACCCACTAAATATTGAAACCGCGGTACCACCGTTTGTAATACCAGTAATGTACACTTTAACATTTGAAAGGGACATAATATAGGGACGGAAATAGGCGGAGTGGTGGGACCTACCCGTCACGCGGACTCACAAGACGTCCTACCACCAGTAAAGTGACCGATTAAGAAAATATTCACTGATTTTCGACACTATTCTCGTATAAAATATCATACATTTATAGTTGTGTTAAAGATATTAGGCATACATACTTTACCGCGAGTGTTAATTTAAGTTCTAAAGTAATCATTAAAATGACACGTTAAGAACAATGTTGTTATGTTTACAGGCTCATTGTCGCGCCATATTACTGTTGACTTACCACGAACAAACCGAGATGCAATGTAAGAACGCTTCGCCGGAACTACGCGAGGTGCTCTCGCAACTGGTCGACCTGTACGTCGTGTACTGGACCTTACAATGCGTCGGGGATCTCTTGAGGGTATGTACAATTTAACGTGGTTTAATACATATCAGCCTGTTTACTGAGAGTGTTTTAACGTTCTCGATAGCGTAAAAGTTAACTCGAATTTGTATGCAGTTGGAACAGCGCCCCTAGCGGCAAACGTAGGCAACGTTACGACGAACTTTGCGAATTTCAGTTAACTTTTACGCTATCGAGAACGTTAAAAAACTCTCACTAAGCACACTCTTCCTTAATTTGGTAAGTTTAACGTTTTGAGTCTCTAAAGTCTTATTGAAGAAGGTGACTAAAAGAGATCACGAACCACCTGATATTTAGTGACAACTGGAGCCCATAGATATCACTACATGAAAACCGCTACTATCCTTGAGACGTGATGTCGAACTCAATCGTGCTGTATAAAGACCGGTCCAGTTTCTAAACTGGAACACGTGACTGCTTCACGGCAGACATAGGTGAGGTGGTGGAACATGACAGTGCGGACTCCTGAGTACTCTATATCAAAGAGTAATTACATAATAATATGGAGTTTATTACACTATGTCTGTCATTCGTTCGTCGTGTTAAAAATGGACTAACCTTTTCTAGTTCATAAAAGTAAAATCAAGTTATAATATTATATTTCATTCCTGCTGGTTATAAACTTGGTCTGTTCCACGTTTGTCGCATTGTGGGTGTGAACTAATGTATTTGTATCCTCAAGAGATGGCGCTGTGGTTTAAATAAACTTGGTTTGTTCCACGTTTGTCCCATTGTGAATGTACCCTAATGTATTTGTATTCTCAAGAGATGGCGTTGTGGTTTAAATTCAAATTGTAAAAAAAATATGTATTTTTATATGATTTTAACTTTTATTTAAGTAACATTTAATTTTAAACAACCAAAGTAATATTTCGGTTTATAAAAAAAAATCCAAAAGATATCATTGTAAATCAGTGTTGATTTGAAACCAGTACTTCACGCTTTAACTATAGAACATTTTCATTGAGTGTCATAACTGGGAGTTTGGCACCTCCTGTAATCCGGCTACCCGGAAGTTGGGTACGGAGGATGGTTTGAGGTCGGGACTCACTGGCGCTGAGTGGCCCATGTTGACTGGACGTCCGCACTAAGCCTGGTGTTAATATGGACTCCCCGGAGGAATCTGGGGAGTGCAGGTTAACTAAGGAGGGGCGAACCGGGCCAGGGGGGAAACTCAGCAGCCAAAAGTCCCCGCATCGGGCAGTAGTGGGATAGCGGCCGGGAGTGGGCGCTCAGTGACAGCCCGACCAATATAATCAGACCCGTTCCTTTTGTTCTTCAACCATAATATATTATATCGGAAAAAAAATCTTTTTGATAATAAAATATCTGATTGTTCTGTCGTGCATTGGTTTTACCAAAACCAATTAATTAAGTAATTTAAACAAACTTAATGAAATATGTACATTATATTTAATTTGAATCTATCTAACTTTTTTAACTTTTCTATAAAAAAAATTTCTTCATAACAGCAGACGTCATTTTAGTCCTTTATCTGTATAACTACCTGATATCTATAGATATATATATATATATATATATATAAATTGAGGCACTTCTTCATACTGCGCACAATAAAATCGTGCTACTCTGAGAATATTATTTGAGTAAAATTTTCAATGAAAACTTCTGATGTTGTTCCAAGTATAGTTGCCGACCCATCCAAGGAATTAGTATTTCGCAGACCGTATAGAGACCGTTACATTTGACTAAACAAATCTAACATGACGTAAACGGTACACAGTATTAATTTACTGAACAAAAAATTAACGTCTGTTTTCGTAAATTCATATTAAGATTTGTGAACCCGCAGTGTAACGCAAATCAAATTTTTTATTTATTTATTTATTTATATATATATATATTATTATTTTTTTATTTATTCTTATTGTACACAAAAGAAAATACAATAAAAACAGATTTAAAGAATGTCTAAATACTATGTACAAAGGCGAGCTTAACTCATTCGTGAGTTTTCTTCCAGCAAACCATTAGCAGAGTAAAATACGATGTATAAGAGGGGAAAAGTGTACAATATAAAAGGTATTAAAGCATGACAATTAAATTAAGCATTGAAAAAAAAACCTAATATAAAATGAAAAATACATATAAATAAACATATATAAAACAATAACTTAAATACAATTAAAGTGACAGGAAATGTTTCTTAATTTGACTCTTAAAAACTTCTAGAGAGGAACTAGCACGAATAGGTTGAGGGAGAGAATTCCATAATCGCACTGCTTGTATTATGAAAGAGCCACTATAGCGACTAGAGCTGTGTATGGGAGTTTTTAAAAGAAGAGAAGTGGCTTGTCGACTAACTTTGCCGTCAGGAATCAGATATTCAAAACGTTCACGGAGATAGATAGGGGCATTGGGATTGTGAAGAATAGAATCAAAATTATTTCATATTGATTGAACGACGATACGATTTTTTTTATTCTTTTTTTATTGCTTAGTTGCTCATAACTTAGAGCTCACAGCCCACCTGGTATTAAGTGGTTACTGTAGTCCATAGACATCTTTATCGTAAATGCGCTACTCACCTTGAGATATAAGTTCTAAGTTCTCAGTATAGTTACAACGGCTGCCCCACCCTTCAAACCGAAATGCATTACTGCTCCACGGCAGAAATAGGCAGGGTGGTGATACCTACCCGTGCGGACTCACAAGAGGTCCTACCACTAGTAAATGTATATCAGTTGTTAGTTAATAGTAATGTATTTCATTTCAGTTCACATCGATATCGGAACGTGATATTGAACGATTGCAGCGCTGGTACGAAGATTTACTGTCGAAACTGAGGCCGAACGCTGTTGGACTCGTTGACGCTTTCGACATACGCGACGAGGTAATTACATGTCACAATATTTAAAAAAAACACGTGTGGCACTCGGGGACTGCCGCGGTAAAGCTGTTGCAAAGCATTTTTTATCAACTTATGCAATTACAATTAGACAATAATAATTTAATATTAAAACAATAATAAAAATAAGACCACGCTATATTTACATTAACATTAACAAAAGCAAAACATGAACTGTCCCCTTCACACTCATAAGCTAGACCGCATGAGAGAGAGATGGGCAGACTTTTCATGATGCTTATGCAGTGCGACGTCACGCCGCGCGCTTATTCTCAAACACTACACAAGCGCAACGTGTGGATGTGTTGAACGCGAGCTACATGGTAGGCGAAGTGGGGGTGTTAGGTTTTATATTCGTCACAAAATTTCTTGATTTGGTCGCCGCGCTCAAAGCCCTGGATAAAAGCTATGCAATACACCATTGTTTTATACAATTGAGATCTGGATTGAACTTCAATACCATATATCGACAAAACCCTACAGTTTTTTATTTTATTTATATGGCCTTTCCATCCCTTTCTTTGCTGTTCATTCCCCCTGCAATACTGACAAAAATATCCTGAAGATCAATGTGTCGCGAAATATTTTACCGACCTCCGTGGTTTCACTATTTACTCCCACAGTAATATTGTCAGAATCGTGTACTCATTAAAAGTGATTAATTCTTCATCCTGCAGATTTTGCATTCAGCATTAGGCGCGTACGACGGGCGCGTGTACGAGCGCCTGATGGAGGAGGCGCTGAAGAGTCCCCTCAACGCGGAGCCCGTCAACAGATCCTTCCACCAGTACCTCAAACCTCTCATGCAGGGAAAACTTTAATAAGCCAATCTTTACTACACTGTGATACTCAAAAGACTAAATCAAACAAACGCTCTCAGAACATTGTCGTTATAAATACAGCTAGTACAAAATGATTACCAATAAATGACTACTCTAACAAATGAATATAAAATTAATTTACATTGCTGCGTACGGAAGTCTTAATAGATTAACGAAATTTACTGAGACATTATTTCATCTCATCTCGTTTTAATTTCATTCATGCGGGCGCTTTATACGCATTTGCCTACAACCCGGAAACAATTTACCGTGTTTGTTATTTATAGAGGCGACTATCATATCTTTATACTTATAAGCGGAATATAAAATAACTTTGTCGCGATCGCACGAACACTGTGGAACACAGCTACTTGCGTAAGCTGCTAATTGTCTTACATCGCGTGCAATACTAGACGCGTTAGTAAAATAAAGACATTATTCTGTATTATCGTTTTAGAAAAATTCTAATTCTGCATATTTCCGCCGTGAAGCAGTAATGCGTTTCGGTTTGAAGGGTGGGGCAGCCGTTGTAACTATTATGAGACATTTGAACATATATCTCAAAAGTGGGTGGCGGCATTTACGTTGTAGATGTCTATGGGCTCCGGTAACCACTAAACACCAGGTAGGCTGTGAGCGCATCCACCCATCTAAGCAGTAAAAAAATTAAAAACCCTATATAAAGATGTATGAAATATACATTTTAATAACATGCATGCAACGTGCATACGTCTAATAAAGTAAGCTAAAGGAAGATTACTTTCTTAAGTACTATTTTCTGTTGAATTTTTGTTAATAGTAGTTACTGTCCCAAATTATATTTCATGTTACTTCTTAATTATAAGCGGGAAACGATAGTGATATAAGGTGTGATTATATTTAAGATTTAAAAAAATATGATTGAAACTCTAGCGGTCAGGTACATTACTAAAACATTTCGAACTCTACAAAATTAACAAAAAAATATGAAAAAAAAACTGTTTAATATTAAGATATGTAATGTTTTGAAAAAAGAAATGTTATCCTAGAAATGATCACCTTTGTTATTAGAAGGAATTAGTACGTTTTTCAAACACAGTAGTTTTACAAGGGTTGATTTCGCTCGAATTGTTAATTTTGTAGATATCGACGGGTTATATGCTTTGTAATGGTCAAGGTCACTGCAAACAAAGGATTTTGTCAATGACAAAAGATACCAAAATAACAAATGATTATTTTTCAATAATAATATTTTCTTCTCAGTCGTGTCACTCTTGACAGAGTGGTCGTGATCGTCATGTAGTGTTGGAAGGGGCAGACTTGATGCGTCTCACGATGTCGCGCCATCACTATAAATAATAATAATGTCTGTAATAATTAAATATTACAAATGTTTAACTTCAAGGTGAAATAAAAAAACTATATCAGACAATTATTGTACGAGGCAACAATTACGTAACCTACATTAGAAAGGTGGCGGCTATTATACGTGTAATAGATTAAATAGTTAACGAAATATATTTAATTGAATATTAATTACAGTATTCAATGAAATTATATGAGATTATAGAATTTATTTAAATATAAATAAAATTTATATATTTTTTTTATTAAAACTGCGTTTTTTTTTTAATCTTGGATCTACGGAAATGGTTATGAATGTTGAATTATTATTTTTTGCTTATTTAAAAAAATTTTTTTTTTTTTTTATTGCCCTTGTAGGCAGACGAGCATACGGCCCACCTGATGGTATGTGGTTACCGTCGCCCATGGACTTCAGCAACGCCAGGGGCAGAGCCAAGCCGCTGCCTACCGCTTAATACTCTCCATAAGCCTCGTTTGAAGAAGGACATGTTATAGCGCTCGGCAAACACCGTGGAGGGGAGCTCATTCCATAGCCGGATGGTACGTGGCAAAAAAGACCTCTGGAAACGCACTGTGGATGACCGCAGTGGCTCCAGGTAGTATGGATGAACTCTACTCCGGTGGCGGGCGGTGCGGTGGTAAAAACGAGATGCCGGTATCATCTCGAATAATTCCTCAGAGCACTCCCCCTGGAACATACGGTACAAAATACAGAGGGTACCGAAGTCCCTCCGCAGACCCAGAGGTTCCAAACGTTATTGTTATTTCTTAAACAAATCTTGGGGCATCAGTGATTATGGTCAAATTCCGACTATTAGGGAACACTCCACTATAACCAAACGGCTGTACCTTGGATTGTTTAGATCTAGCGATTAGTAACGCTGTAATCAATCGATTTTTATATTTCAGAGGCGATTATTGGATCTATCGAAAATGCTTTTAGATTTACTCAAATGTTGCGAACACAATGGCCTCTAACTAGAATATTCATGTGTGTTGTGGATACCAGAGTAGGAAAAGTACACTGATAACTCGAAAAAGCTAAATCACAGACAAATTTCAGAGCTAACGGGATGCGTAAAATCCATTTCATTAATTTAAATTCTAGTTATATCGTTATAAAGCTTAAGTAACAGTACAAACATTGAAAACGTATTTACCTAAATGCTTAGATCATTAATATGCCTCAGATATCAACTTTAACCTTCTACAAATAAATAAAACTGATTTATAATTTTACTAGTGATTTTGGAACAAAAGACACATCCCACTGAGTTACTGATCTTCTCAGTGGGTCGCGTTTCCGTTCGATGGTAGATTCTGCGGAGCACTGCTTTTGCTAGGACCAGTGTTAGCAACCCCTCCTGGTTTCAAGCCCGAGAGCTCACCTACACGTTAGGGTTACGATGACATAGCCTCTCAATGCTTAGGTAGGGAAAAAAAATATTAAAGAAAATACATACATAAAATAAATAGATATATGTGAGATAAATAAATAGATATAGAGATATGTACCGTTTACATGTAATATGAAATCACTATATGCTTTATAGACCATTATACTTAAATACCATATGCATACCATACCATACCCAAAGCGCAGCGTTGACCCTTGGACAGTGGTTCCGAAAATGGCGCATAGACATCAACCTAGCGAAAAGCACAGCGTGTTATTTCAAAGGGGAAACTCACCGCTTATTTCCTCCCGCATTAGGAGGAGAAATATCACGCCCCCGATCACCCTCTTCGGCCAACCTATACCCTGGGCCAGGAAGGCCAAGTACCTGGGAGTCACCCTGGATGCATCCATGATATTCCGCCTGCATATAAAAACAGTCCGCGACCGTGCCGCATTTATTCTCGGCAGACTCTATCACATGATCTGTAAGCGGAGTAAAATGTCCCTTCGGAACAAGGTGACACTTTACAAAACTTGCATAAGGCCCGTCATGACTTACGCGAGTGTGGTGTTCGCTCACGCGGCCCGCACACACATAAGACACCCTCCAATCCCTACAATCCTGCTTTTGCAGGTTAGCCGTCGGGGCTCCGTGGTTCGTGAGGAACGTTGACCTACACGGAAATACATGAAGTCAGCGTCGAAACGGTACTTCGATAAGGCTATGCATCATGATAATCGCCTTATCGTTGCCACCGCTGACTACTCCCCGAATCCTGATCATGCAGGAGCCAGTCACCGTCGACGCCCTAGACACGTCCTTACGGATCCATCAGATCCAATAACCTTTGCATTAGACGCCTTCAGCTCTAACACTAGGAGCAGGCTTAGGGACTCCGGTAACCGTACTCGTCGAACTCGACAAAGAGGTCGACGTGCAACCTAATCCATGCATCAGCCCGCTGAGTTTCTCGCCGGATCTTCTCAGCAGATCGCGATTCCGATCCGGTAGTAGATTCATTCGCGAAGCAATTGCTCTTGAGTTGTTAGGTCTCCTTCGGAGGCGCTCGGGCAGTTGTTAGCAAATCCCAGCCCACCTGGCTGAGCATTTTCTTGGAAAGGCCTTCGGGCCACCAGTAATATTTCAATCATAAAAAAAAACCATACCATATACCAATATACTTACATAGTATGTACAATATAATAAATCAACAGTGTGGAAATGATGAAGCTTAGACAAGGAAACAACAATAAGCAGATAACTAATGTTCCTTCAGCAGAATTTTTTTAAGCAGATGAAAGTTGGAGCACTTCTCACTGCAGCCGACAATGCACTCCACAAACGGATAGCCTGGACGGTGAATGAATTATTAAAGAATGATGAATGCACAGGCATTTTTAGTCTCAGGCAATCCGGTTATCTCAAGGAAAAATTATGCGTATTAGGAACTTGCACTTGAAACGTTCCTTGAGATATGTGCGGATATGGGGGTAAAAAAGAATACAATGTAGTAAAGAAAGGACATGAGTATTACAACAAATGCGAATTGGCAACCACTTCAGTTTAGGGTGAAATTCAGATACATGATTCTATTTCCGTAAACCAAATATGAATCTTAAATAGTAGGCAGCGGCTTGGCTCTGCTCCTGGCATTGCTGAAGTCCATGGGCGACGGTAACCACTCACCATCAGGTGGGCCGTATGCTCGTCTGCCTACAAGGGCAATAAAAAAGATATTTAGGCGCTGAAGCTTATCAAATTGTGTTTCGGTTAGATCAGGATAGCTGACAACGGCGTATTCAAAGATTGGAAGAAGGAGAGACTCTGCAAGCGCAGCTTTAGTGGCGGTTGGAAGAAAAATTCGTGAACGTCTCAAAGATGATTTAATACTATACATTAAAAATTAAATAATAATTTCTAGACGAAATGATATTTGCGAATGACAGCATAAACGTCAACTGTCAACGTTCACCGAATGTCACTGTATATTTACCTTAATTTACTTCTATCTTCAAACTGATCAAAAATCAAAACAAGAGAACAAAACACTCAATGTAAATGTACTAAAAATTAATAATTAGAGAACCATGTCAAATAATAAAAAAATTGCTGTCATGAATGAAATTTCAAAAGTGTGCCGTGCATGCCTAACAGTATGTGAGAACACCACTTACGAACTTTTTGAAAATGTGTCGGCCGATTTGTTTTACTATTGCACTTCGATTAAGGTGAATTAATAATTCATTGAATCCCCAAGGGTTATTAGATTATTGTTTATGTCATTATTTCAGTTATATACTTAAACTGACATTGGATTGTGTAACGTTGTTTTGGTTATTCAAATCGGCTTAATACGTATACTAATTATGGGCATTGTCAGTCACTACATTGTCATTTCATTATCATTAACTACAGCCATTCATATGTCACGGCCACCTACCTACCAGACGGACCGACGGTCTAATGAAAAACATCCAGGCTCACACTGGATGTAGGTGGCAACGGACCGGGCGCACTGGACATTAGTTGGACTGGCCTATGTTCAGCAGTGGACAGTGGACAAGCTGAGATGATGATGATGATTATGATGATTGTCAGCCCACATCAATGCATGCCACATTCCTGCCTATTTCTGCCTCAATGCAATAATGCAATACAGTTTGATGGCATTCTAGCTGTCATGCCTATTGACTCAAGTTAACATTTAAAATCAGGTGTCTGTTCATATAGAATGGCTTATTATGCTTATTTAAATAGTAGCTTTTATTTCCAAATTAAACCTGTTAAATTTGTAGAATCAAGCAGCTTATGATACTGCAACAAATAAATTCACATATCACAAATCAACAATTACATTGTTGACTTCTATGATGAGTGATGGTGACAATTCAACCATCAGATGGTTTGTCTGCCTACAAGGGCAAAAACAAATCTACAAGATATTTCAACATTGTCTATTTGAATTAGAAACAAAAAATGTTTCAGCTATACAAAGATGAGAAATTGCCAAAAGTGATTTGCGAAATTTGCCACAAATTACTTGTACAATATTCTGAATTCAAAAATACTTGTATCACATCCCAAAATGCACTGCTTGGTTTGAAAAAATCAGTAAAAAATGAAAGTACTGAAGCAGATACAAGTTGGGATGATGACAATGACTATGGAAATCTCTACATTGATAAAAATGAAAATGATGAGAAGAGACCCAATGATTATCAAAATTTTGTAGTGAAAGTTGAAAACTTGCATCCTGAATATGGTGGTAAGTTACAATTAACTAAAAGTCAAAGAATTAAATCACTCAAAGTGAGTGAAGTTAAAGAGACGGTCATAAACATACTTCTTAATCTATTTAATCCATTTGATTTAATAGCATTTTATCAGATTTATATATTAATATTTTTTGTGATGCACAGACAGTTCTATAAAGAGTCTTATTCATTTGTAGTAGAGCTTATTTTGAGTCTGCATGGGTTGTTACCATTGTTCGGTCTATTAGTACTAATAGTAAACAAGTGTTCCAGTATACAGACAGACACTAAACTTATGATTTGGATTATTCATTTCCATAAGTGATGGCCTACCTTCCTAATGGCTACTGCCTTTGAGTTCAATGAAAAAGATCTGCAATTAAATTCCAATCGCAATTATGCTTTATTTTTATTTAATTATCCAGTATCCCCAATCCCTTGGTGACTACTATTTTAGAGAGAAAATAACATAAACACAGAATTATACTACTATTTTTTAGGGTTGCCGTTGCAAGATTTTAATGCTGAAACTATTGTAGAAGATATTAAGCCAAAGGAAAGGTAATAAAATTTTGTATACATAGTTGACTCGTCACCAAACTTTGTTCTAATTTTATTTAGTTTTTGAAACTAATTGACAAATTGAATTAATATTTGAAACATTAATTTTGTGTTTAATTACAGAAAATTAAAGATACAGTTAAAACTACAAGGGAATAAAAGAAAAAAGAAAAATATTGTGAAACAGAAGAATCATTTCATATTTACATGTGATATTTGCAATAAAAAATTCAATTATTTAGATAGATTTCAAGCCCACAAATTAGAGCATGAAGGCAAAGTTGTAAGTAAAATGTGTAATAAATTTTTCAAACTTTTGAATAGGATTAATGGTGGTCTCGGTGTCTTCACACCTGAGTGTGTCTTATTCTCACAGCTGAGGTAAAAAGGGGTTAATGATACCTACTCTTGCAGGCTAACAATATGTCCTATTACATGAAAAACAAATAAGCAAGTGGGAACATCCACAATAATTACTTCAATTGACAGTATCATCAATCTGGCTATCACCATTACCGGTCTTCATATTGTTTTTTTTTTAATTTCCCTTAAATTAATCTTAAAAGACTGCATCCCTGTAACTTTACGAACAGACTACATTTTTAGATGTTATGTTTAATCCTAGTTACAGTTTTGTTTCCCAAGCACTATGACATGTCCTTCTTCAAACGAGGCTTGTGGAGATTATTTAACGGTAGGCAGCGGTTTGGCTCTGCCCCTGGGATTGGTGACGTCCATGAGCGACGGTAACCACTCACCATCAGGTGGGCCCTAAGCTCGTCTGCCTACACGAGCAATAAAATATAAAAAAAAATCACTTTTAGACATCTATATTTTGTCAACCGTGCAACAAAACATTTGTGACGTGGAGCGGTCTACGTCGACACAAGGAGAACGAACACACACAAGTTAAGCTGGAAAGCTTGAAATGTAAGGTCTGTGGCAAGTTGAGTAAGAACAAACACACACTTAAGGTCCACGAGCGGATACACGGGGAGAGACCTTTACTGATGTGCGACGTTTGCGGAAAGGGATTCACTACCGCAGTCATTTTGAAAGTAAGGACAATCATATGCGTAATACATTTATGTTTGGACAAGCTCACAGCGCATCTAGTGTTAAATAGTCACTGGAGTCCATAGACATCTACAACCTAGGTGGCGGGTGGCGGCATTTACGTTATAGATGTCTATGGGCTCCAATAATCACCAGGAAAACACCAGGCGGGCTGTGAGCTCGTCCATCTATGCAGTAAAAAATTATAAATGCCGTCACCTATCTCGAACCATGACTTTTAAATCTCAATTTTTCAGTACAACGGCTCTGCTGCCCTTTAATTATTGGTTCACGCAGAAATAAGCAAGATTTTCACTTTTCTCATTTCCTTTTTGTTTGCCTGCCTATTCTAGTAATCACGATGGATTATAATAGCTTCACTGAACGCGTAGGCGAGCTCATGGAGTTCAGCCTGGTTAATGTGCTAACACTACACCTAACAAATATATCATTCAAGTACACTTATGTGACTAAACTGTCACTAAGCTTTTATCTGGTCACCGTTCTCGTCGAACCCGTCGCTTGCGTCGAAGGGCTCGGCGAGTGAATTAACCACACGGAAACAGTCCACTGAGTTTCTCGCCGGATCTTTTCAGTGGGTCGCGTTTCCGATCCGGTGGTAGATTCTGCGAAGCACGGCTCTTGCTAGGGTTCGTTATAGCAACGTCGTCAGGTTCGAGCCTCGTGAGGTCACTTGTTAAGTAACGCTGATATAGCCTCTCAAGACTATCTATCTATAAGTATAGGTAAGGTAAAAAAAAGGTTCTAAATTTTACGCACATTGTTACTGTTGCAGACACATTTAGAGACCCACAACGAGCACAGAGAGAGAAGGTTCACGTGCGAACAGTGCGGCCGGAAGTTCCTGACGCAGACCGTGCTCCACACGCACGTGGCCCGCCGCCACTCCGACCGCCGCTACATCTGCCACGTTTGCGACCAACCCTTCATCGACAAATACAACTTGGCCCAACATTTGATCAGGCACAACAGCGCCGACCGCAAGTATTACAAGTGTGACGTTTGCGACAAACTAATATCGTCCCAATCGAACCTGACTTTGCACATGCGGATACATTCGGGCGAGCGACCGTATAATTGCACGTACTGCCCTAAGACGTTTATATCGAGGAAGAACTTGCGGGAACATATAAGGACACACACGGGCGAGAGGCCCTACAGATGCGCGGTCTGCGATCAGGAATTTTCGCAGAGTAGCTCCATGAAACGTCATTCGAAGATACACGAACGACAAATAACAACAAATTAAATATTCTATCGACGAGAAGAGAAGGGTTTTCATACCGGCCTCTCGTTTTTACCATCGCACCGCCCGCCACCGGAGTAGAGTTCATCCATACTACCTGGAGCCACTGCGGTCATCCACAGTGCGCTTCCAGAGGTTTTTTTTGCCACGTACTATCCGGCTATGGAATGAGCTCCCCTCCACGGTGTTTGCCGAGCGCTATGACATGTCCTTCTTCAAACGAGGCTTGTGGAGATTATTAAGCGGTAGGCAGCGGCTTGGGCTCTGCCCCTGGTATTGCTGAAGTCCACGGGCGACGGTAACCACTCACCATCAGGTGGGCCGTATGCTCGTCTGCCTACTATATATACAGCCTCAGTCAAGTGTGCTGTGAGTTTTGATCAAGACTTGTTCACTGCTGACCCAGTTCAAAGCTATGAAGGATAGATAATATTCTCCTTTTAGAAATGAAATTGGAAAAATTTGTCTGGTAGTAGAAAAAATATATGTTTGATGAAATATGGTAAAGTGTGATCATATTATGTTTGATTAAATATGTTGAGTAAAGAAATTTGGCAAATGGCACCATTATCAAACCTCGATATATGAAAACCTCATTAATTGTTCTCTATTTAGGCGCAATTAATACCAGCAACAATGCTTCATGCTTTGTGATTAAAGAAATAAAACAATGAACTGTCACTCTTTTTTTTATTGTGTTTCGGATTAGATCCAAAACTATTTTTACATGCATTACAAACATCGAATTATGATATTATTAAGAAATTAGTTATACAAATTTGAATTTTCTTTGTATTATTTATTCCTTAGGTAAGTTATTGAGGTCTCAGCTCACCTGGTATGAAGTGTTTATTGGGGCCAATACACATCACAATCTGAAAGCCAGCCAAGGAGGATCCTTGCGACTTGATGTCTATAATTCAATTTTATGGGTAATTGAAGACACGAGTGGACAAAGGGGTTACAGGTTAAAGGGGTTAAAAGGGCAAAATGGTACTTATTGTTAAGTTACTTTATGTTTATTTTATACAAAAGCTTAGGTCTTTTATTTATCAATTGAGGCACTACGAAGTTTGCCGGGTCAGCTAGTAAAATATATAATTTTCACACATCATCCCAGGCCGCGTAGGAGACCGCCACGGCCGACTGCTCGATCCCTTGGATGGCGTTCATCACTGGCCCGTCTTTCTCGTGACTTTTCATGTGGCGATTCAACGCACACTTCTGTATGAACGCTTGGTTGCAGAGCGCGCACTTGTGGGGTCGCTCCCCGGTGTGGATCATGCGATGGTTCTTCATGTCCTTGCGCGACATGAACCTCTTAGGGCAGAAATCGCACGCGTATGGTCTCTCGCCTATGGAAATCGTCAGGAATGTTTTAGAAGACCTCTCTGACGTTAAATGGGTAACCACAAGTTTTTTTTTTATTGCTTAGATGGGTGGACGAGCTCACAGCCCACCTAGTGTTAAGTGGTTACTGGAGCCCATAGACATCTACAACGTAAATGCCCCACCCACCTTGAGATATAAGTTTTAAGGTCTCAAGTATAGTTACAACGGCTGCCCCGCCCTTCAAACCGAAAGGCATTACTACTTCACGGCACAAATAGGCGGGGCGGTGGTACCTACCCGTGCGGACTCACAAGAGGTCCTACCACCAGTGATTACGCAAATTATAATTTTGCGGGTTTGATTTTTATTACACGATGTTATTCCTTCACCATGGAAGTCAATCGTGAACATTTGTTAAGTACGTATTTCATTAGAAAAATTGGTACCCACCTGTGGGATTCGAACGCCGGTGCATCGCTACATACGAATGCACCGGACGTCTTATCCTTTAGGCCACGACGACTTCTGTTAGCGAAGTCACGAAACAAGAATACACAAAATGCTAAACAACGGACCTGTATGCGAACGTAGATGTACAATTTGGAAGCTTTTGCTCTTAAAAGTTTTGTCGCAGTATTCACACGAGAACGGCTTGTCGGCCGAGTGCGACCGCATGTGCTTAAATAAGTCGCTCTGTAATAAATAAAAAGTTAATTCAGTATGTACAGCTAAGCTAAGCTAAGCGTTTACAAGTAAGACATTACACAGACATTATAAATAAAGAAAAAATTGAATTATTTATTTATATTTTGACAAACCGCAAATTTACCCCTCAGACGTAGGCAGCGGTTTGGCATTGCTAACTGCTAGGAACGACGGAGACCACTCACCATTATGTGGTCTGTATGCTCAATAGTTTACAGTACTTATCAAATAATATATTTAAAAGAACATCTAAATAACGTTACGAACGAATATTAACCCATTTCTTAAAGCAAAACAGCAGTTGAGAAAATCGATTTATACATAGGGAGAAAAGTGCAACATGAAAGTGATAAGTTTATGAATAACAACTGACTAAACATCTCAATAAATTATTGTACTTACTTTAACATAAAATCTCATATCACATAGTTGGCAAGCAACATTCTTAATCCCTGTATGCCGTATTAGGTGTATCTTCAGATTGCCCGGCTGCGAGAATCTCTTGCCACATTGACCGCAGATATACTTTTTCTGGTTCGTGTGTGTATCTAGATGAGTCTGTAATTAATAATTAAATATCAGTGATTAACACATTGTACTTCAATTATAGCCTTCGATCACAAGATATAGCGCTGGTATATTGCATTGCAAATCTAGTGTCATATTTTGTTAATACACTCTACAATCTAACTATATACTCGATTGCAGTGTATAAATTAAGGGTAATATAGCTACTATTGATTATTCAAACAAATATCGATACTATACTGAGGTGATATGTTACAAAATTAAAAATAAGCTAATGCTGGTCACAGTCTAAATGTAAAGAGCTGCTTTATTGATACTAACTATTGTATTGCAGCCACTACCATGAGCAAATATTAGCAAAGTCTGGCAGACTGAGCCCCATGAGCTCGGCTACAATAGCATGTACATAGTAACAATAGCATGAACAACTGTGAGAAAACATAAGTTAGAACACTGCATAACTTGATGTAAAATGTTGCTCTGCGATTTCACGAAGCTTTGAATTACGAACGATCGAGCATACAATACTAAATCATTTATTTATTTATTACAAAGATGATAATACAAAAGAATACATTAATAGATAGAATAGTAATTATAAATTATTAGGTTCTGATTTATGCAACAGTGCAGTGATCTCTCTTCCTAGCATTAGAATTGTACATTCAACAAATAATATCATGGGAACACCACCACCAGTGTACTGAATATTAGATATTATTAGTTGTATGGTTCTTGCAGTGATATTTCCTATGCTTTTTTTAGTGCTGAAATTCAATAAACAAGCTAACAGAAACATTATTACGTTTATGTTATTACTCACCTTCAAGTTATATCTCTGAATAAACTTAGCATTGCATATATGACAAACATATTTCTTGACTCCGCTGTGTGTTAGTTCATGATTTTTCAATACATTGAGGTAGGCAAAGTTCTTTCCACAAGTCAAGCATTGATATTTTCTAACACCAGTGTGGGTCCTAATGTGACTATGTAAGTTTCTTAAATTCGGAAATGTCTTCTCACACTGCTCACACTTTATGTCGGGCTAAAAAATGTATTGATTTTATTATAATTATAATTTTTTTTTTATTGCCTAGATTTGTGGACAAGCTCACAGCCCACCTGGTGTTAAGTGGTTACTTAAGCCCATAGACATCTACAACGTAAATGCGCCACACACCTTGAGATATAAGTTCTAAGGTCTCAGTATAGTTACAACGGCTGCCCCACCCTTCAAACCGAAACGCATTACTGCTTCACGGCAGAAATAGGCGGGGCGGGGGAAATATTACAAGTCTTTAATATAATTATGGGACATGATATTGATTCTGAGTTTCATATTACAGTATAGCAAAGTCCTCCTAGTGTGTTGGATACAGAATCAAACAGCATTCTAATGTAAATCATCAACCATGGGAATTTCAGTTTCTGATTTCAATGCTGTGGTTCAATGGCCCAGAATTATAATAGAAAAACATGACTGCTTGATAGCTGTTACAGGATGAGAGAAAATCAGGCACCCCCCAGAATAATTTATCCTTAAAATCTTACGATTACCTACAACGAAAGTTTGGATACTACTACACCTTATTTCTTCATGATTGAATAATTTCATAATTTTGGGTAGTAAAAAAAACTATAATTCAGAATTCCCTAAAATAAACAGTGATCACTAACTAGTATTCAAAATAGCATTAATGTATCGTACTTTCTTGCCAAAATGATTTCTCATATGGGCTTCGAAATTTTCATATTTTTGGAATGTTTTCTCGCATTTTGGGCATTTCATACGGACTTTTTTCTTTTTCGGCTCAGATTTCCTTCTTCTTTTCCTGAAAATTAATTCAAAATATAAGAGAAATTTCACTGTTCTATGGCTTGCAAATGTCTAGTTACAATATAGATGGATTCATATTAAAGATAGAAGCCTATTTGCATTTCTCTACTTTGTTCAATACTATATGTATTTAATATAAGATCTTATTTGGTTACAGAGGCTCATAAATATCAGAATGTCAAAAAGATGCTTTATACTGACTTTTTTTTTATACTGATTTATGAACACCCCAATATATCATTTCCCAATGAAGTGAAATATGTATTTATGCTTAATAAAGCAGCAAAGCCAGTAAGCAAATATATAATATATTTTTGTGGTTTTTAGTATACACTGTTAAGGTCTATATTTACATTTTAATATCCCCAAACATGTCTCTTTTTTTAGTCAGTATGGATTATTTATCCATTTCATATATTTTGAGTTTTTGAATGAATTTGTAATTTATTAGTGAATAAACGATAGCGATGGGTGATATATCTTATACAACTCATGTCTTGAAAAGAAATTGAGAAGTGTTATGTTATATTTATATACACAATAATACAGTAATTAGTACATTCCATAAACAAGTTGAGGATTTATGAAATCACTAGAACTTGTGTAGAACTTGTTAACTAAAAACTGGACTGAAACAAATCAAATTTTAAATAATTCACAAATACCTTATTTGATTTTCTTCCTGGATGGGCATGTTGTGCAATTCAGGACAACTGTTATTTATAGATTGTGTGAATTGTGTCTCTTCGGTCAGTATAGCTATAGGCATTTCTATTTCGCTGTCTGCAAATCCATGTTCTAGTTTTATCCTCTTCTAAGGAAAGCAAAATACTATAGTTATTACCAATATATATATTTGAACTACATATCACAGAGACTATTAAAAGAGAAAGACATCTTTCATGGATAGGTATGTCCAATGAGCTTATTTTTGCTGTGTAGTCATGCATTAGATGCAATAAAATATTCAAATTTTAGTATTCAAAGGCTCAATTTAACATCAAAAAGGCCACTCTCTTGTTCACTCTTAAAGAGGTAAAAACCATGTTCTTTTTCTACTTATCTATGTTATTTGTTTCTTAAATTTAGAATCTATAGTTATATCAAATCTAGTTGAACTTGTGATTGTTGTTGATCATGTATGTGTTGGTCTTATTGTAATTGCAACTCTCAACTCTCAACAACTTATAGTATACTTACTGTCCTGAAGTAGAAATTTTAATAATGTTATTTACCGTAGCTTCAATGTGATGTTGTAACACCGTATTTGACTTAACTGCTATTTGTTTGAACTGATACAACTTTTGCAATAATGCAACACACATCTCACAGACTTTCCTGGGTAGTTTATCATCATCTGAAATCTAAAGAACACTTATTATTTTTCATTGTTTTTGTCACATCTACAAAAATAAAAATAAAATTCCATACTTTATATAAAGTTGAGTGAAAAAAATACTTTTTAATTTGTGAACTCAGAAGTAATATTTCAAGTGTTCAGGGATATTGATTGTTTTGTAATTAAATGGTGCCTGAAGAAAACGTAATGCTGTTAGATTTAGCATAACCTAAATTGAATGTATCTATTAAAATTAGTAAACGTTATAAAACGAATTACCTCAACTGAAGTGCAATACTTAAAAATTTCTGGTGAACAGACTGAAAACAAGTCCTTTAAAGGAACAGTATCTGTTAGGCATGTTCGGCAAATTTTATTTAAATCTAAATTAACAGCCATTTATTGATCTTATTATATATTTTGAGACTGCTCCTAATAAAGTATTATTTATATATGTATTGTTTACATTAGATTTAGTTTTAGTTTAATTGCATTCCATAAATTACAATTTCACATTTCCCTGACTTCCCTGGTTTTGTTTTGAATTTGATCAAACTTTTTTTGGTTGTAATGTCTATTATACATGCAAAGGGGATGTAGGCCACAGTGACAAACCTTTTTAACAAAAACCGAAATTAAGTTTATTGTATAAAAAAATAAATAATATAAATGGTAAGCAGTGGCTTGGCTCTGCCCCTGATATTGATGACGTCCATAAGCGACGATAACCGCCTTACCGCCAGTGAATACCCGTTGGCGCTGGCGAATAAGCTAATATAATAATCGGAGAACTCTACAGCCTCATTCCAATGAATCTCTTATTCACTTTTTGCGAAACCTTTTTTCTAATGGGTTTCATCAAGAGTCCTGGCAGAAACTAGACTGCCCGGAAGGATGTGCGCTCATCTGCCCCTCTATGCTAATAAAATAATAAATAATAATTAATAATAATAATAAATAAAAAACGATGGTGAGTTTGAATTCATTTTTATTAAAGATTTAATTTTGGTGTCTCAATCGAATTTAAAGTCTAATGGACGTCACATAAAATGACAAGAATCCGGCAAGAGAATAAAGGCTCCACTCAACAGACTGGAAAACGACTTTGTGTGTGATTCACTGACAGGAGCGAACCTTCTTACTATATAGTTTATTTGTAAAATACTATCTTGCGTGACATTTTCATGTAAGATAGTTATAGATTATAGTTAAAGTTAGATAGTTCATAGTTAAAGATCTAAAGATATAGCTTAATAGCTTCTGCTAACTTAATGTGGACTGTATTTATCATAGATTAAATGAGTATTTATATAGTCACTCAAAGAATTTTTAAGAACAAAATATGTGTAGTTTTCCGTTTCACTGATATCTGAAATCCAAATATATGTTTAAAGTAAAACTTAACAATTTATATGTTCGGGATGTTGAGATCATCAATAATATTATCAAATCCTATATTATCTAAATGTACATGATACAAAACAATACAAACACGCTGGCACTGCTGGCAGCTGCTCCTGGCTACTAGAGTTTACTAGACAGTCGACGCTCGCTCAACTCGATAGGCGTTTACACTAGTTTACAGTTGGCGAAGCGCAGATGCGCGGGGCGGCTGATTTGTAGAGGTTATGTTTAATTAAATACGCGTTTTCAAAGAACTGAAAATTTAAGAAATTTTCTAGCAGACCATACTTAATATAATTCCTTTCATTTAGTAATTTATCGTATAATTGGTAATTGTTTAGTGTAACAGCAATCGAGTGTTTGTTATGAATTGTGGACAATCAACGATACGTGATAACGTTATCAATGTTAAGTGCGACTGTGAGTGAAGCAGTGTAAACATTGTTTATTCGTTCCAGTCATATCAATTGGCAGTAAGGAACGAATTTATTAATAACACGTATACAATTTCAATTCAAAATGAATAATCAACGACACGACGAAATACCTATATTAAAAACAACAGCTGATACGCGAATCAATCAACTAAATGAAAAATTTGAAGAGGAATTTGGGATCAAGCCGGACTTCACTGTTAAAGTGCCGGGACGTGTTAATATAATTGGAGAACATATCGACTATTGTGGATATCCAGTGCTACCGATGGCTTTAGAACAAAGTATTTTGATTGCGGTTGGATTGATTAATGAAAAAGATTTAAGAATACGGAATACGAATTCTAAATACTGTAAATTTCAGATGGATATTTCGAAGCCAGAAGACTTTGACATAAAACCAGACGAGGATGGGAAACCGTTCTGGTACAATTACGTACTTTGTGGAGTAAAGGGTGGATTAGAATTTCTGGATAGAAAAATCAGAGGCGGTGTAATTTTTCTCATAGATGGAAATATTCCACCGGCTTCCGGACTATCAAGTTCGTCTGCCTTAGTAAGCGCTTCTTGTCTTGCATTCTTACATGCTCAGAATGCTAAAATAAGTAAATTAAAAATAGCTTCTTTATGTGCCGAAAGCGAACGTTATATTGGCACTCAGGGTGGTGGAATGGATCAGGCTATTGCTTTTCTGGCGGAAAAATCTAGTGCTCAATATATTACTTGGAATCCACTGAATGCTATGCCAGTATCCCTTCCTGAAAATGCTACCTTCGTTGTTGCACATAGTTTAGCTGAAGCAAACAAAGCTGCGACTAACGATTTTAACACAAGAGTCATAGAATGCAGACTGGCAGCCAAGATACTAGCTGCTTGTTCGGGTATTGATGTTACGAAAGAAATTATTTCACTGAGCGAACTTCAAAAAAAGCTACAAAAATCATTAAACGAAATGCTAGAACTTGTAACCGAACATTTGGCTAAAGAACTGTATTTAAAAAGCGATATTTGTGAATTGCTGAATATACCAGAGGACGAATTGAACAGGTTCTATTTGACCCCGAACACTAGACATTTGACCGAATTTAAATTAAAACAACGTGCCATTCACGTTTACGAAGAAGCCAAGCGAGTTGATAGCTTCCGTTACTTATGTCAGCATTCGACTTTCAAAAATGAATTATCGACAAACAGTAATAACGGTGATTTGCTCTATGAGAATGGCGTTGAAAAGATAAGCAATATAATTGAAAATTTAGGAGCATTGATGCTGGAGAGCCACGAAAGTCTAAAGACAAACTACGAATGCTCCCACGACAATCTGGATCGTTTGGTGGACCTATCGAGAAAGATGAACGTTTACGCCCGTTTAACAGGCGCGGGTTGGGGTGGATGCATTGTAGCGTTATGTCCAAAAGAAAATGTTACAAAATACATAGAAACGTTAATCGATAAGTTTTATGTTGAACATTGCAATTTAGACAGGGTCAGTGCACGTTCACATGTTTTCGCAACGACGCCTAATCACGGTGCTGTTATTTACAATTTTACATGAGATTTTTACAGAAGCTGTGAATAGTTATAGAGAGTGTAAGGAAATCAGTTCTGAAGTCTTAAAATCACTATTTTCATTTGCTAAGCTGAATTTGATTGACCATTGATTGACCTGGCGCAATACCCCTACGTAAATACGAACCCGTATTGAGCACGCATCGATCTGAAACTTCAACCCTCGGCGTCGGTGTATCGATCAGTATAATAACCAATTATTAACTGAGTTATTGAGGGTGTAGTACAAGAAACCTTCTACTCCGTTCTTGGCGTCAGTAACGGCTCCTTTACACTCGGTCATATTCAAACTATTCACATATTCAAACTAGTTTCATCATCCTTTGATCATTCAGCTTAATTAAATTTTATTCAAGCCAGAAACGCATTTTATGTAACGTATGTAAAAAAATAAGCTTTAGATATTTATGTTTTATGCCAATACATTAAGTCATATAATTCAGTAAACGTATCTCTCTGAGGTTGAGCCCGTGAGATCACCTACCCTTCCGCGCGTACTTGGAATAGCCCTTTAGATTACCAAAGGTTTGGTAGGAGAAAAAAATGTAAACATTTGTTCCCAAATATAAGAATGCGGTCGTCAACGCTTGTTTGTTTACCTTCGACACATTTTACGAGACATGCTGTTGTTTAAAATTCTGCGTACCTAATTAAATAGATGAATGCGTAAATAATGTTTAGAATTCTATTATTGGTATATAGAAGATGGCTAATAAAATAGAAATAAACAATAAATTATGATTCAATATAAAATTCGTGTGCCGAGAAACTAGAAAAATATGTCTAAATAAGAAAAGAAAATATCTAAATAAAAAAGTTTACATCGAAATTATGTATTATTAATCTTAATTAATCTTTTGTCATCCAAAACAAATGAGAATTTCACGCAAGTAGAAGTGAAACCTTCAGAAGTATTTTAGTGTATTCGAGTGCCATTGTCGTTTCATTGTGTTACGATAATACATAATTAGAATAACTTATTAATAAACAAAACGGTGCTAAGAAGTTTTGACTTATACTTGAGACCTTAGAACTTATACCTCAGGGTGGGTGGCGCATTTACGTTTTGGATGTCTATGGGCTCCAGTAACCACTTAACATCAGGTGGGTTGTGAGCTCGACCATCCATCTAAGCAATTAAAAAAAAAATTAAAAAAGATTTAATGTTTGGTTTTATTTTGTTAGCTCATAAAATAAATTTAATGTATGTTTGGAACGGTTAATTAATCACCCAAAAAAGTAGGTAGATATAAGGCACCGATTAGATCGTGTGCTATAAGAATGTTTGCCCTAATGTCACAATCCAGAGAATCAATAAGGGTATAATCAATAAGGGTAAATTATATATAATGTATTGTATCCAAAAAATCGCGACCTCTTAATGAAATTAATCTTGATTTTACCGTTTTTTTTTTCATTTTAAATAAATTCTAAGTAGTAAATTTCATTTAGTGATTAAACTAAGCTGGGAATACGAGTAGAAGCACTAAGGAAACACCATAGTAGTACTTCATGCCAGAGTTACCTATAGAAATTTTTAAAATTTTAATAGTATAAAACAAAGTCGCTCTCTGCCTCTATTAATCCGCTCTTTCTATAAACCACGTAACCGATTTTGATATCAATAGAAAGGAGTTGAATTTGAGAAAGTGTTGAATCAGGAAGGTCTGAGTATATAATTTATAACCATCTTGTATAAAATGTCCAAACTGTGGCGTTGTTAGATCGATATGAAATACTTTACTTTTTATACGGGTAACCTATGTTTCGTGTAACAAAACATTTTTAGTCAAGTTAGATTTGAAGGATGGGGCGGCCGTTGTAACTATACTGAGACCATAGAACTTATATCTCAAGGTAGGTGCGGCATTTACGTTGTAGATGTCTATGGGCTCCAATAACCACTTAACACCAGGTGGACAGTAAATTCGTCCAAAAATCAATCTTTAAAAAAAAAAGGTTATAGGGGTGTGAGGAGAGGGATGTACGACTTGGATATATCCATAGTAGGTCCACGAATGACGGGGACCAATTACTCTCAAGTGGACCATATGTTCAACCATCCGTCTTGTAAGATAGTTAAGGCATGTACATAACGAGGGATGAAAGGCTATTTGGTTTAAGCGACATTTTTGCAACTCAACGAGAGAGCCATTTGATGTTTAAAATTTGGAATTAAATATCATAACAAAAAAACTTCAGTGTTTTCATTATATTCTTCCGATGTTTCGAATACTCCCCAGTTTTCTTGGTCAAGGAGGGCTGTGGTGTCTTTCGTGACCGCGAAAACCATATTAGCAGTTTGTGTGGACCTTGTACCTTACAGTCAAAGCTTTTAGTGTTGTTCGTCATCTCCGTATTCCTGTATCAGCCGGCTCACATCCGTTGACAGATACCGTAGCGATAATACGAATACGATACCTCATTAAACATGTCCAATTTACTTCCCACGCCGCGCCGATCTGTTTTTCTGAATACTTTTCAACTTTTCTATATACCTGGTGCTACATTTAAATAAGTATTTGGTAACAGAATAGAAATAAATACCAAAACGTACGTACCTGTGAATAATGTTATAATGTTGCATTGAAAAGTAATTTTATTAATGTGAATAAAACATACATTTTAGTCGTGTTTTATTTTTAATGCTGTTTAATTTGTGGCAGCCTGATGTTGCGGTTACCAGCACAACACGAATAACGCCACCCATTGGTGGCAAGACATCTTGAGAACCGGAATGAACAACTGACTGATAGAATTAGGATGGTGGTTCTCTTTATTCCTTTGTTCGAAGTACTGGCTCATGATTTAGTTGATTTTACGATGTAATCAGTTTTCGTGAAGATTAAAAATAAAAGAAAAATATGCATTTAATAGTATACATTTACTAGTGACTAGTGTAATTTAGTGTTCTCCATATTCTTATATGGCGCAGTGACCTGGACCATGAAGGAAGCCGATCGCGACCGAATTGATGCATTTGAGATGTGGTGCTGGCGAAAGATGCTAGGAATTCCCTGGACAGCACATCGCACCAACGTGTCTATCCTCCAAGAACTCCAGACAAAGACGAGGCTTTCTACTATCTGCCTACGTAGAGTTCTGAAATACTTTGGCCACATTGCAAGAAAGGATCACGGCAGCTTGGAGAAGCTAATGGTGACTGGCAAGGTGAACGGAAGAAGACCACGAGGTAGAGGCCCGACACGGACTGACCAGATCCGCACTACCCTCGACACCACAGTTTACGATGCTCTACACTCGGGGAAAATGACGTGGAATGGTCCGTAATAAACTCTTGTTGCGAGGAGGTGGTCACGACCCTCATTATTGAGGAAACCGAAGCAAGAAGAAAGTGTAATAATACAGACAAAAAATTTAAATAACGAGCTTTGTACTCTTTGTACTCTTCAAGATTTTTTATTTAGGTATTAATTCAACAAGGTACGATAATATGTTAGTTAAACAGTTGTTATATTCTATAACAATGCTGGCCTTGCTAAAATTTATTATACAAAATAATTTACTCTTTGATTAATAATTTACTCAGCAAATACAAAAATAATTAGGCTAGGCCTTCGCGCGTCCTCTGTCGGTATATTCTGTACATTTGGAATTATGCAATTAAGTTATCATAGATCAAGATTTATTTTTTAACATGCTAATACATATAAGAATTCTATAATAAAATAATATAGTGTATGGTGCGCTCAAACGAGGCTAAATATTGGAATGGATTAATAACGCCGCCTTGAACTGAACTACTTCCACCAGCAAAAACAAAAAAATTGCAGAGCTAATTGAAGACGCCGCGGCGCCGCCAAAGTCGTTACAAGATCTAGTTTTTTTATTGCTTTGATGAATGGACAAGCTCACAGCCCACCTGGTGTTAAGTGGTTACTAGAGCCTATACACATCTACGACGTAAATGCGCCACCCACCTTGAGATATCAGTTCTAAGGTCTCAGTAGAGTTACGACGGCTGCCCCACCCTTCAAACCGAAACACATTACTGCTTCACGGTAGAAATAGGCAGGGTGGTGGTACCTACCCGTGAGTACTCACAAGAGGTCCTACCATCAGTAATTACGCAAACTATAATTTTGCGGGTTTGATTTTTATTACACGATGTTATTCCTTCACCGTGGAAGTCAATCGTGAAAATTTGTTGAGTAGGTACGTATTTCATTAGAAAAAGTTTCAAATTAGTTGACACTTTAACCTAATATCTCAAGGAGTTGACGGTATTCACGCCGCGACATCTGAGGTAGGGATGTAAACCGGTTCGAAGAAAACCGGAGAAAAACCGGTTTTTATACATACCGATAAACACCGGTTTTTATTTAAGAATACCGGTTTTTAATTACGCGTTACATTCACAGTTCACACCAGTGCTACCAGATCAAATATACAAGCTACCTAAAAAAAACGTGTTTCAGACTCAAATTACCGTGCATTACATTTAAAAACTACAGTGCAATAACCACAATATGGTTGGTAGACTCTTAGCGTACGAAATGAGGACCGTGACCCAAATATCCACATATCTGCACCCAACACTCAGAAATGGCTTTCGCCAACCAGAGCACGTGTTGTCTGCAAAAGAGATGGTGCGTCGTGAACTGGGAAATCTTCTTAAAGAATTTTCTACTCTCGCTTTATTATCGGAACAGCCAGAAGAAACCACAAACAGTTTTAAAAAGCCTGGTATTCTGGATTTTTTGCATTCGCGAAAACGAGATATTCTGAACGCCACGGCGGCCGTAATGAATATAGTGCGAATGTACTTATATATTGAGACTGAAGCCGCCACAGGAAACCACACCGAAATTGCTGGCACTTTTTGGATGAGCTATACTCATTTAAGGCCTTTAAACAAAATAGCATTTAAATACCTATCAGTCCCAGCAACTTCTGTGCCTTCCGAACTTCGATCAACAATAGTAAGTAGTTACTATTGTTGATCGAAGCTTCCGAACGTATGTTTTCGACGTCGGGGTACGTGCTAACATCCAGAAGGAGCAGGCTTCTGGATGACGCAGTGGACCAACTATGCTTCTTGCATCAAAATTTTGATTTAATACTATTGTATTAAATTAATTTTTTTATTATTATTGGATAATTTAAATATGATCATTAAAAGCCTATATAAAATCTGCTCACCCAATTAATTGTATGAAGAAAACTCTTCGTTCGCGCGTAAATTTGTTTTATTTAGTGATTATTTAGCCTTTATGGAAAAAACCTAAAAATACCTTAAAAAAACCGGTAATAAACCGGAGCCAGAAATTGTAATCGGTTCACATCCCTAATCTGAGGTGTCAAATAATTTCTGAAACACTAGATTATCCAACAAACTGAGCTAAAAATATAACATAATCTGACTTGTAACCCCTCTTTCCACTCTTTATGATTAGACTGCAACTAAGTAGAGCGAGGTCCAAACATAACTACCAAAATAATACACTTAATACATATTTAAGACTTAACTACCTTGCCTACACTTTGTTTTTTTCCTACCTAAGCTGATGGTCTTGGGAGGCCATTTCAGCGTAACCCTAACAAGTAGGCGAGCTTACGGGTAGAAATGTGTCGTTCGCGAACGAACGAGTCAAACGACCCGGGTCTCAAATTCCGCGCGAACGATAGGGTCACTTCAAAAAATATGAGTCGTTCACTAAATCGACTCGTTTAACACAAAACCTACGAATCAGAAGAAAAGAACCATACGAGTACGACGGTCATTCGGGTCATTTCGGGTTGCCGCGTCTCGCCCCGCGCCCGTCTCGCTTAGNAACACAAAACCTACGAATCAGAAGAAAAGAACCATACGAGTACGACGGTCATTCGGGTCATTTCGGGTTGCCGCGTCTCGCCCCGCGCCCGTCTCGCTTAGTCGTTCGTTCGACTGAACGGGTCGTACGAACCGGATCATTTTGTCAACAGGTCAGTACTGATCTGAATCTCTAAAATTGAACGAACGACACATATCTACTCACGGGGCTCAAACCTGACGACATTGCTAAAACTAACCCCAGCAAGAGTAGTGCTTCGCAGAATCTACCACCGGGTCGGCAATGCGACCCACTGAGAAGATCCGGCGAGAAACTCAGTGGGCTGTGTCTGTCTGTGGATTAAATTACTCACCGAGCCCTTCGTCGCAAGTGACGGGTTCCACGAGAACGATGACCGGTGCTTGGGGTACCTAAAAGCACCGTTATTGGATCGGGAGGATTCGAAATGACGTGTTTTGGGCGACGTCGACTGTTTACTATTCGATCCGCAGGATCGCGAATGTAATTACCGGCGGCCACGATGAGAGGGTTCTCGTGTCGTGCCGCTTTTTCGAAATGGACACATATTGCAAATGCTTAGTTGTCACTGACTATAGCCAAACGTGCCACGCGCTAAAGTATTTCTTTAGGTATTTTAAAACATTAATGATGGACATATTCTAGAAACACCGTCAAGGGGAGTTCATTCATAAACCAGATAATAACGAAAAAGATCGCTGAAAACGCACGCATGATGGATAAGCGCAGTGCTTTGCAGTAGTAAGATTATTTGGGGAGACATTCGGGGGGAAAAGTTAGTTGGGAGTATCGGAGGTTTTTTGAGTCTACTATACTATTCACAAGTCAATATTATAAAGGACAAATTACGCAACCGAATGGCAATAGAAACGGCGGAAGCGGTTCTCAGGATTCGATATTCACTGCGAAATGGATGCATAAATTTTGTTCCCACATCGGACATATTAAAAATCTTTACGTGTATGCTTTAAATAATAATAAGAAAAGTGAATATGATTGTAATAATTGTTTATTGATTAAAAAATAAAAGAATATGTACTTTTGGGGTTTTATTTCTTCTTTAAAATAAGTAAAAACTGTATTGGGTTTTTTTTTTTTAAAAAGCTCATTTCCAGATGTTTTCGAAAGAAGTCGGGGTGAAATTCACACGGACATCTGACAGCACTGCTTCAGAGCGTAGATAATACACATAATGTTCAGAAAAATATTGAAGTTTCAACATTTAAACTTCAATTTCTTCGGATTTTTCGTAACCTGTCAATGTATGTATATTGTTTTAAGTAAATCAACAGAGATTCTGTCATCAAACATTCTTAGCTACTCACATAATTCTTAGTGAATATCTGTGACCTTGCTCGTTCACGAAGCCCGCTATAGAAAGCAGAGTATTAAATACACTTGACATTGGCGAAATCTAAAAGGAAACGCCATAAACCTAAGAGATAGATAGATAGATAACCTGTCAATTAATAAATATTACAGTGTTTATATGCAATAGATTGATCATTTGTGACCTTAACATACCTCATTGGTAAGTAAATTAAACACGGTACGCATCTTTAAACGTTTGTGTGAATTTTTTAAGTCTGCAAAAGTATTGTTCAAACAAATGCATTTTATTAATATGCACAATTCGCTTACGTGGACTAGGATAACTAATAACTGAAATGAAATATCTAATTTTAATATCTTTTATAGCTTTCCAAGGAACAGAAAAAATGGTAATGTCTTAAATGTACAGATTTTGTATACGATTTATGAATAGAAATATTGCACTTTGAGGTTAGGTTTTGTAACTATATCAACTTTTATTACAATCAAAAGTAAAAAATAAACTCATGTCTGTTTTTAATTTATTAAAATATATCATCATATTAATCAAGATTTTTTACAATAAGTAGTAAATTATTTTCTGGCATGATACAATATTAGAGCTACAGAGTGCAATATAGTAGCTATTTTTTGTATTTGTTTTATTGCATCGATAACCACTAACCAGTAGACTAGATCACGCGTAGCTTACTGTGTAGTTCCTAAATTAGCTTAATTGAATGCCCTGAGTAAAATAGGAATGGAATTTTTTTAGATATTAGTTTAGATGTGTAAACTTTTCCACAGCCATCTGATACCAGTAACTAGAACCTATAGACAAAACAAAAAGAATGCTCTTAAGTACTTGGAAACATAATCTTAAAATTGAATTTTCTGAATATATTCTTACTGTGAACTGATGATAAGCCAATAGAAAGTAATTTATGTTTGAAGTGTTGTTTGTTTCTCAATGTAATAATTCATTAGTGGCATTTACTAATTCCTGTGGTATACAAAATCTTTGTATGATTAAACAAATACCATTACTTATTAAATTAATGTACTAACCATTAAAAGTAATAATTATTTTGTATCACCATTTAGTTTTGCGAAGTGGTTCTAGTTTATATATTACGTTTATCTCTTATTTTCATATTCAATTTTATCCAATTTTATCTTCATTTAACACTTGGTGAAATAAAGCAATAAAAAAATTTTTTTTTTAAACCATTAGATCACGGTGTAATGTAATATCAGAATATGAATCACAAGACTTGTACTGTTCTGAATTAATTTTGAGCTTTTATTACTGTTGCTTAATGTTGTCAATGTTGCTATGTCTATTTTAAGTATAGTGCACTTTCCCTATTGAGAAGTGCATATTTCAAAGAATATATCCATATTATTATAATGATTATATGGAAAGAACCATCATAGTTGAAATTTTGACCTCATGACTCAAATAGAGATTATGACATTCACATATCTATGTTCTAGTAAATATGTAACAACAGCACTTAATTTGCAATTTAAATAAATGAAAGAAAACACATTTGAATGATAACTAATAAATATGTTGATATGGTAGGTAGATGCTGAAAATTATCTGGTTCAACCGGAGAAACCTTTCACTGCAACTCAAAGGAGAAGAATTAGAAGAAATAGATTAAGATTTGCCAAAACAGACTGTGTAGATATCCTTTGTACGATAAATAAAATACAAAACAAAACAAAAAATAATCCTGAACAAGGACATATAGCAGTAATTGAAAATAATAAACAAGAATACAAAGTAGAGGATGCCCTCCGCTCAGTAGTCATAAAAGATTTTGACGAAAGTATATTACAAAAGATGTCTTCTAATGAAATCCCACCAAAGTCTAGAGATGAAATTAAAGCTGCTCGACAGGCAAAAAAAGCTGCCAAACTAAAAGTAAACAACAAGACCACTGAAAATCCTCAACTGACAAAAGAAATAGAGAATCTTAATGAAAACAATATAAATTCTAAACCTAAAGTAGAAAGCACAGATGAAGTAGACAAATCTGTTGTAATAAATCCTAATGCTGTAGATATAAGTACTAGTAGAGAACAGATCAAAGCAGATAGAGCTGCCAAGAAATCTGCCAAACAGTTAAAGAAAAAAGGAGCTGCCGATGGTGAAAGTAATGTGCAAAGCTCTGTAAAAAAAGAACTTAAAGAAGATGATTCTGTGAAACAAAATGAAGATATGACTGTAAAAGATGTTGTTGAAACTTTAAAAAACATAGTTAGTGTTGCCAAGGAGGTTAATGAAATTACGACAAAAGTAAGTGCCTTGGATTTGGGAGGTAAAAAGGTAATTATGTGGATGAAATAGTCATACTTTTTCGATATTAAACTACATTAACATTGCTTCTAAATTCCTTGAATGACATTCCCAAAGAAATTGAAATTATATTTGATGTAAGCTTATTTAGAACAAGAGGCTTAAAATTTGTTTACCATACTTGAATAACAAAATACAACAATAAAATTTATAACAGGTATATAAACTCCATATTATGTTGCAATATATAAACTCATAGTAACTATGATAATATATTGTCTTTTGAATATTCGTTTAATAGATATAGTTTCGAAAACAGTGTCGACATTACTAACAATATTGATATTGTAGCAAGAAGAGACAGGCAAGAGTAAAGCAGAACTTCGGGCTGAACGACGCGCCAAACAGGAGGCTCAGAGAGCTGCCAAACAAGCTGCCGAACAAAAAGTAGTCAAGCCTAAACTTGAAGCTCCTACAGTAAATGTGGATGTTCCGAAGAAAGAGGTAATTTTGAGACTTTTAAATTGCCTTTAACACCTAAACTGCTTTTTAGGACACTAAATCGAATAGCGGAGATTGAACTTAATGCAATGTCCATTCTTATAGTTCACCATCCCAGACATCACATTTTGTAAGCTAAATGAGGGTAGTTTGAAATTATAGATAGATACATAATCAGGACTTTTTGGCCAAAACGCCAGAAGTGAAGTTGTGTGATTTGTTTTATTTTGTCTATTTAGTGTTTCTTCAGGTCTAAATGTGTAATAACGGTGGTTTATTAACTGCTTAGTATCTGTGAATGTGCACAAATGTGGGAAAAATCAAACAAAGCTACTGAACGTAACTTCTCGGGATCCACTGAAAAAGTCTCAGTAAATGACCACCATTTTACAGAGATTATAATAATATTTCATCCCATATCATCTCATTTCATTTCATTTCAGCGCATATTATAATTTTTCATAAAAATAAGAATATAAATTAAGATAAGACTTGGCCTAAAGGTCTTAGATACCAGGTCATAAAATACACAATCAGTACCACTAGCTCATTCACATTATGTTAATAGTGAATTTTGTTTTATAGCATAAATTAGTAAACAAGCTTACAGCTCACTTGAAGGTCTGGTTGAGTGGTGATTAAAGCTGATAGAGATGGGAAATGAATGCCACCAGTCACCTTAGGTCCTAAGGTTTAGGATGTGAGGTCAAAATAACAATTGTTTTCTAGAATGGCTGTCCACCCTTCAAACCAAAAAGCATGATTGCCTGAATAGATTCTAAATGGCCAATAGGTTCATCATGCAGCATAATATTCTCATTAATTAAAATCCATTTGTTCTTCATCTCAGGTCAGTTCCGAATTCTCTAACTGTGTTATATATACACTTCATAATTATATTTCTTAAAATACAGACGGCCTAGTGTAGACTCTATTGACAATGTTATGTTCAAGTATTATTATTGTAAATTGTGAAATTTCCATATACCTAGTCTTGCCATAAATATTGAGACAAAGGAAAAAAAATTCTATTGCAAAAAACATTTATTACTTTTACAGTGTGTTAGTTTAATACATAAATATAAAACAGTTTAAAGTATAAAAAGCTTATTCGAAGTGGTCTCCATTGGCTGCAATACAGTCCTTTAAACGTTGAGGCCAGTTATCAATAGAAGCACGCACTCTTTCCATGGGAAAAATGTTCACTGCCAATCATACGGATTGTTTAAGGGACTCCAAATTATTATGGCGTTTAGAACAAGCCGTACTCTAAAACTGACCATAAATCATAATCCAGCGGATTAAGATCGGGACTAGACGACGGCCAGTCTTCAGCTCTGATGAAGTCCGAAACGTTCGTTTCCAACCAAGACTGCGCAGACCGAGGTTTATGACCTGGCGCCGAGTCTTGCTGGAAGGATCATTCTTGATTATTGAACATGGTGTTGTTAAGGGGCTTCACTATCTTTTGCTTTCGGACAGGATTTCTTCGAATTCTTTCCCTTACTGCTTTGACCACCTTTTTCGTACGAACACTACGTGGACGGCCAGATCTTTTTCTGTCACAAACAGAAGAGCTCTCATTGCACCTATTAATAGCCCGGTACACAAACATTTTACTAATACCAAGCGTATGCAGAGTTTTAAAAATTGCATTTGGCTTCATACCTACTTTGTGTAATGCAATCACAGCGATTCGGTTCTCTTTATCACCCCACTCCATTTTAATGTCGGAAAATATTGTACAATGTATTGGCGCCAAAATGAGAAAACTCAATGAGCAATCATATAAAAATGACAGATTCCAAATTCAAATGTAATATTTTGTTTATTTTTAATTATAACAGTATTTATGGCCAGACTAAGTAGATTATAAAACAATATTGCAGGTACGAGCGGGGCTATCAATGTGGTGCTTACGATGTTTTTTTGATTACAGGAAAAAGTTATTAAATCAAAAACCTTGGAGAAGTCGAAAACAAAGTTGCAGCTCGCACAGCGCTTCAACTGGTTTCAGCATCTTTACACTGAGTTTGACAAGAATCCTTTGAAGAAGATACCCATTAATTCCAAGTAAGTGCTGTAAGTAAATGGATATCTGTGGGATGCAAGTTCAACTGCCTCGCTACGTTTTGGCAGTGATGAACACAATATCATCATCATTGCAGTTTGCTGTTTTAATATTTCTTTATTGACATAATAGGCAGCCGAGCCTGTGGCCTTCGCATGGTGAGTGGTTACCATCGTTCATAGATGTCAGCGACACCACGTACCACAGCCAAGCTTTTGTCTACAGCTGAGTAGGCTCCACATTTGAGCTTCGTCTTGAGTGTAGGTGAGCTCACGGGGCTCAAACTGGGACGGTTGCTAACACTGGCCCTAGCAAGAGCAGAGCTTCGCAGAATCTACCACCGGCTTGGAAACGCGACCCACTGAGAAGATCCGGCGAGAAACTCAGTGGGCTGTGTCTATGAGTTAATTTACTCGTCGAGCCCTTTATTGCAAGCGTAGGGTGCGGCGAGGACGGTGACCGGTAGGCTCCATAAACCTTGTTTAATGAAAGACAAGCCATAACAGACAACAACAAGCCACAAATACTAAGTGCATATAGCAAAGGTGCTGAGTCCGAGCAGGAATCGAACTGGGACTCTGCAGCGCAACAGTCAGGGCATCTCATCACTAGGACAAACGATGCGATGGAATAAACAAAACAATCCACTTTAAATTGTTTTAGGTCAACTGATATGAATTGTCCGGTTAATTGTCATCTATTCTCTTGAAACAAGTTGCTTCTCAATAAATCGGAACGTTCGAGAACGATTGTTATATGACCATTTTATTTAGATAAAAAAATACATGTGTCCTTAAAATGGAAAAAAAAATCTTGTACATATACCTACGCAATGTGCCAGATAGATGTTTACATCGCGTGATGTTATTTGGGATCAAAATAAGTAACCGAACCATACCATATACAATAACGACCAGCCAAATATGACATTTTGGGAGGTTTGACGACAAAGGGAAAATCTTCCACCGAGCGGGCGACATTGCTCGGTAGACCGACAGCCCAAATGTTTATGTTCGGAACTTGTATAGATGCAAGCTGCCTTCGCTGTAATAAAAAAAAAATATAAATAAAAATTTAAGGTGACTTTCAAGGTATCCTTAACTTACAGCCTACACCCCGCCATCGTGAAACTTGGAGTCCAGTTGTCGTCGCGAGTGGTGAAGGGATCGAACGCCAGATGCATCGCTCTGCTGGACGCCCTCAACAAAGTATGTATCTTGATGTAATGCTAAATCGCAATTCGTGGACATTCTTGAAAATACGTTTTTTTGAAGACTTTTTGGCGGAAACGTGAGGAGTGAAGTTGTGTGATTTGTTTTATTTTGTCTATTTAGTGTTTCTTCAGGTTTAAATGTGTAATAATGGTGGTTTATTAACTGTTTAATATCTGTGAAAGTGCACAAATGTGGGAAAATCAAACAAAGCCGCTGGACGTAACTTCTCAGGATCCTCCAAAAAGTCCACTGAAAAATCTCAGTAAATGACCACCATTTTACTGATATTATATTTCATCCCATATCATCTCATTTCATTTAATGTCATCCCAGTTGATTAATGTCTCAAATTAGTCATCTTCATTTCATTTCACTCCATATTATCATTTTTCATAAAATTAAGAATATAAATTAAAATAAGACATGACTTGAAGGTCTTAGTTACTAGGTCATAAAATCCCTTAAAAAAATACGTTTTTGTAGTTTACGCCCTGTACGCATAGACATCAGAGGGTGAATGCTGTAACACACCTCCGGACGTGAGGTCTCGGTGGTAGAACGACCGTCTCGCTTTTCAAATCGGAACGCACGACTGCCTTATCACAGAAACAGGCAGAACAGTGGCACTTAACCCGCGGGCTTACAATCCAAAAAAACGTTCACTATTCAATTACACTATAAATTAAATGAAAGTGCAAATCAAAACTCTATTTAACACTTAGAACACTTAACGAACACTTTAAAATTCTCAATTCACTTCTTCCGCTTCGCTTCAGGTGATTCGTTCGCTATTTCGCTTAGTTCGCAAGTAGATTCGATTACTAACTGCCATCCCTGCAGCGCTTTTATAGTCGATGCAATATCCCTAGGTTTATCGAGATTATTCTGGGCGAGTCGAATATACGATGTGTATTTCCACTATCACACAATAGATGGCGTTGTATTTCTCGAGAGTTCTCAATGTTACTAGTTCCTTTGATATTCGTTTCTGCTATTCGGCGATAGATGGCGTTAATAATGCCGACGTAACAGTATGTTAATACTTTAGGTTGAATTCTAAGCATGTAACTAAAAAAATAATAGTTTAAAAAAACAAAAAATATACGCTTTTATTTCATATTTATTAAGATTTATTGTCTATTTTTTAGTGGGATTTTCTATAAAAGCGGTTTTTTTTAAGTTTTTTTAAACTATTATTTATTTTTTAGTTGGATTTAAATTTTTTCTATTTTTTTTTTATTGAATTGTCATCGGTCCTTAATAACTATACCAAATTTCGTTTCGAGTTAATCCGACATTTTGAAGGGGGTCAAAATCATGTTCAAAGATTCCGTTACAAACATACATACGTCTGAAGCTAATAAAAGCGTATCTTTATTAGGCAAGGCAAGGGGATCTAAGCCCATACAGCCTTGTCAGTTCTATCCCATCATCTACAACGTAAATGCGCCACCCACCTTGAGTATAAGTTCTAGTATAGTTACAACGGTTACTCAACCCTTTAAACCAATGACAAGAGCTACAAGAGCATCTTTGATTTATCCCGTGCAGATGGTGAGGGACTACGTTCTGCCAGCGAAGACTGAGTTCTCCCGCGGCCTGGAGTCGCACCTGGCCTCCAGCCTGGAGTTCCTGTGGACGACGCGCGAGCCCTGCGCCTCGCAGATCAACGCCGTCAAGTTCTTCCGGCACCACCTCGCGCAGCTACCCAACAACGTCGACGAGTTCGATGTGAGTACTCGGAGAACGGTATATCGGATGCAGGTAGGAGGAGGTGCACGGATTAAAACAAGCAGATTAGTGAGAGCAAAGCGATGCTTGAGCGTGGCGTGCGTGCAGTTTTGGCGCGTGCGGTTACGTAGGAATTTTCGAGAGGCAGCGGTTTGGCTCTGCCCCTGGCATTGCTGAAGTCCATGGGCGACGGTCACCACTCACCAACAGGTGGACCGTATGCTCGTCTGCCTACAAGGGCAGTTTTTTACTGGTGGTAGGACCTCTTGCGAGTCCGTGCGGGTGGGTACCACCACCCTGTCTATTTCTGTCGTGAAGCAGTAACGCGTTTCGGTTTGAAGGGTGGGGCAGCCGTTGTAACTATATTTGCATTTACGTTGTGGATGTCTATATGGGCTCCAGTAACCACTTAACACCAGGTGGGCTGTGAGCTCGTCCACCCATCCAAGCAATAAAAAAAAAACTTAAATTCAAAATGTTGTTCTAACCAACAAATACTGAACTTTTCTAAGATGATTAGATAAGCTGTTGTGAAATAGCTACTGAAAGTTCGAACTGTTACAATTTTTTTAAAATTATCAATTTCAACTTATTTCCTAACTATTCACATACTTATAACAACTTCTATATCTATTTTAATTCTACAGGCCAAAAAAACCCTTCAAGAAGAGATCGATCGCTACATCAGAGAACAGATCGAAATGGCGGGAGAAGCGATCAGCATCGCCGTCAGAAATAAGATCTCCAATGGCGNGAAAGTTCGAACTGTTACAATTTTTTTAAAATTATCAATTTCAACTTATTTCCTAACTATTCACATACTTATAACAACTTCTATATCTATTTTAATTCTACAGGCCAAAAAAACCCTTCAAGAAGAGATCGATCGCTACATCAGAGAACAGATCGAAATGGCGGGAGAAGCGATCAGCATCGCCGTCAGAAATAAGATCTCCAATGGCGACACTATACTTACTTATGGATGGTCTGTATTTTTTTTTAATCTTATGTTTTATCATCTTAGGCGTTTTGATTCTTATTAGGGATTTATATGTAACTAGCGACCCGCCCTCGCTTCGCTTCGGAAACATTAAAACACACATGAAACAAAAAAAAAAAAAAAAAGTAGCCTATGTTCATAAGGGACAATGTCGGCTTCTAATGGAAAAATAATTTTTCAAATCGGTCCAGTAGTTTCGGAGCCTATTCGAAACAAACAAACAAACAAATCTTTCCTCTTTATAATATTAGTATAGATAATAGTTACTTTGTTTCGCTTATTTGGGGGGATGGTCTGTATTATGGGTGTAATGGCGTTAGAATATATACATAATACTAGCTGATCCGGCAAACGTTGTTTTGAACATTTGTTAAGTAGGTATTTCATTAAAAAAATTGCTACCTCCCAGCGGGATTCAAACACCGATGCATCGCTCGATACGAATGCACCGGACGTCTTATCCGTTAGGCCGCGACGACTACAACTCGACGTTCGTTCCCCAGCTCGTCGCTGATCGAGCAGATACTGTGCGAGGCGTGGGAGGCGGGGCTGCAGTTCCGCACGCTGGTGGTGGGCTCGCGCGTGTCCCCGGACGCGGCGGAGATGCTGCGGCGGCTGTGCGCGCGCGGCCTGCCCTGCACCTACGTAGACTTCACCGCCGTCAACTACGTCATGAAGACCGTGAGTTTTGCTCCTTCGTGTTCTTCTTATCAGCCCATAGACGTCCACTGCTGAACATAGGCCTCCCCCAAGCCTCGCCACAAAGACCGCTCCTGCGCTGTCTGCATCCAGCGAATCCCTGCGAACTTCAATAGTTTGTCGGTCCATCTTGTGGGAGGCCTACCCACGCTACGCTATCCTTCATGTTCATTTAAAAATATTTTTTATATTTTTCAGTACACACACACACACACACCTTACACTCACGCTCAGACTAATTACACAAAGAGTGTATATTAAACACAAATTTCTATATTTTTTGTTAATTGTAATATTTTAAGCTCACATATTGAGGTCGTTTTCAAATTTGGGACCAAAAGCGAGTTATTTGATTTAATTCTCATAATCTTAGTGCTACCGTAATTATAATTACAGTAAATTTGTTGTCATGACAACAGGCACATGGTCTTATAACTATATATTCGTAAACACTGTTACACACAACTACAACACACATTAAAAACTACCCCAAATCTCATTCACCTTCACTGGTTCGAAATTCGAATTCTAACTTGTTTGCTATTTTTCCAGTAATGCGTGTTGAAATTCGGCAATTTTATTTAATCAGTTTATAATAAAAGAAAACTAACTGGATATTAGAACATTATTAAAAACAAAAGAAGCATGATTTCTAAAAAAAAGTTCCTATTTAAATTGTCATCCGTGTTAACGTTAACAAATGCGTAGAATGAAAAATATTAATGAATATTATATAATATTATCAATAAATGAGTGATTGACTTAATTGTTATGAAGCATTTTTTATTCTGAACATACCTAAATACAAAAAAATTGAAAATTAAAGAAGCATCTAAGTAATAAAAGAAAAGTAATATAAAAAGATTTTTTAAATATATGTGATGACGTGTCGGTGTGCGTGTTGGTGTGCAGGTGAGCAAGGTGGTGCTGGGCGCGGGCGCGCTGCTGGCCAACGGCGCGGTGGTGAGCGCGGCGGGCACGGCGGGCGTGGCGCTGGCGGCGCGCGCACGCAACCGCCCCGTGCTCGTCGCCTGCCACACGCACAAGTTCATCGACAGCCTCTACACCGACGCCTTCATGCACAACCAGATAGGTACACAGACACCGCACAACCGAGCTTCGTGCTCGTGTCTGTGCAAGCTTTTTTTTGAAGTCGTTGTGATGTGATTTCAAACTCGATCAAACGAAAAAATGAAACGTGAAGTTAAAATATCAATTCACAGATGGCGCTACCTCATACTATAAAAGATGATTTACAATTATTTCTATGTAGTTTGTTATCAAAAGATATCGCTGCACGTAATTTCAAAAATGCAGGTGGTTCCCCCAGGGTGAGACTGCTCCATTGTACTGCGGAGCGGTTGACCCTTGCGATTATTCATATTTTTTATTATAAGCTTCACCTCTTCCATGTCGAATAAGGAACAAAATCGTATAAATAAAAGAAACGTTGCAATTTAAAGTATTTTTTATTCACAAATCCGATTGTGTTTTTTATTCTTAATATGATATGAATCATTTTCCTGTGCAGTACTTTCATGTAAATTTTCAAGTTTTTTGAGCATCCGACTTCAGCACATGACATATTAATATACTTTCATACTTGCAAGTATTTTTTGCTGGTACCAGGGCATCGCCATATTTTCCCTTCGTGCCATCGGATCATGTACTAAAAAAATTACTTAGATAATTTTCCTTTGTGTTCATCTCGAGGTCGTAAATACAATTAAAACTACTTTTACGGTTTAATTACAAAATAAATAAAATAATAAACGCGATTAAACCGTTAATGATATTTTTATTATTTATACATATTTGTATTTACTAAATAATAATGTAGAAATTATAAGAACTAATCCTAATTTGTTTTTATTATCAGGAGACCCCGACGATCTTCTGGAAAAATCGGATGATAATTCACCACTGAAAGATTGGAGATCGAATTTGAACTTAACACCGCTGAACCTGACTTATGACGTCACGCCTCCGTGCCTCATCACCGCCGTCGTCACAGAACTTGCCATATTGCCTTGCACCAGTGCTCCCGTTGTACTCAGATTTAAACTCTCCGAATATGGTGTATAAAGTTCTAAATCAATCGTTTTTTATTAATAGTATTTATGTATTTGCCAATATTTTTATTATTGTCATTCATTACTACTTAACTATCGCATGTGAAGCAGATCTCCATAAGTAGTATCGTGTTATCACCTAGAAAGTTTAATTTTATTTTAGCAAAAAAAACTAAACAAGTCATACTTATAAAATGTCACTATATATTATTTAGCAAAAAAGAAAACTTGATGCTCAAAATATGTAATTGTGTAGTAAGCTGATATTCACCATAATGAATTAAAATTACTCACTTTGAAACAAATTTATATCTACATTTGCTTGATGTAGTCTTCTTCCTATTTAGGTATAAATAAGTGAATTTTAAATATATATTTTATTAGTTTATATGTATGGTTTATTTTCGCTTGAAACATGAAGCTCGGAACTATTTTAAAACCTAAGTAAATTAAGAATATTTTATACGACTTTACGGCGGCGTCCACGTGAGCGGTGCACCTAAATATAAATTTATTGGACAGATTCTTCAATTTTTTTTTTACTTGCTGTTCTAGTAACCTCGAGGCGTTATTCTAGATTCGCCGAGCTTGTAGGTGAGCTCACGGGGCTCAAACCTGACGACGTTGCTAACACGAACCCTAGCAAGAGCCGTGTTTCGCAGAATCTACCACCGGATCGGAAAGGCGACCCACTACGAAGATCCTGCGAGAAACTCAGTGGGCTGTGTGGGTTGATTTACTCGCCGAGCCCTTCGTCGCAAGTGACGGGTTCGATGAGAATGATAAGCGGTGCTTGTGGTACCAAAAAGCACCGTTAGTGGATCGGGAGGATCCGGATTACGTGTTTTGGGCGACGTCGACTGTTTACCATTTGGTCCGCAGGATCGGCTATGTAGTTCCCGGCGGCCACGATGTGAGGATTCTCGTGTCGTGCCGCTTTATCGAAGTGGATTCTTCTAATGGGAAACAATATTCATTTTTGAAGTCGTTGTGGCCTAACGGATAAGACGTCCGGTGCATTCGTGTTGAGCGATGCACCGGGGTTCGAATCTCAGGCGGGTACCAATTTTTCTAATGAAATACGTACTCAACAAATGTTCACGATTGATTTCCACGGTAAAGGAATAACATCGTGTAATAAAAATGAAACCCGCAAAATTATGATTTGAGTAATTACCGGTGGTAGGACCTCTTGTTAGTCCGCGCGGTTGGGTACCACCACCTTCCCTATTTCTGCCGTAAAGCAGTAATGCGTTTCGGTTTGAAGGGTGGGGCAGCCGTTGTAACTATACTTGAGACCTTAGAACTTATATCTCAAGGTGGGTGGCGCATTTACGTTGTGGATGTCTATGGGCTCCAGTAACCACTTAACATCAGGTGGGCTGTGAGCTCGTCCACCCATCTAAGCAATAAAAAAAAATTACTAAACTAGACAAATATTCTTTGTTAACTTTTCACGAAACCGTAATATAATGCGAAAGTACAATTTTTACTACATAAATGGGCAATTGAGGTCACGGTTCTCATAATATTAAATAGTTTAATGGCGCCTTTAGCACTAATCATACCAACACTTACTGGTACCTATTTCTACCATAGTGGGTAGATAACAATAAAAAACAGTATAATAACTGTAGATTAATTGGTAAGAAAGTCAAGAAGTCAAATGTGCAAAAGCAATAAAATGGTACATGCATTTTCAATGCAAAAGTTCAAACGGGTCATTTGACCCGTTAGGGTTTGTTTGGTGCTAAAACATCACTAGGTTAATGCGAGCTAATGCACCAATATTGCGATATGAGGACTTCGATAATCTGACAGATATGTAAGTTGAAAATTATAGAACCGGTAATAATCTCTTTATTGAAAAAGAATAACAAATTTATTTACAACTACTATTTAATAATAATAATTACAAAACTTTTAAAGGTATTTGGGAGCTCTAAGTAAAAAGGAATTCAGTATATATTTTAAACCTACTACTATAATGTAGTTTTCTGGAATTTTGCGTCATTTTAGCGATTGCTTTGATAGTAGTAAGTAAATGAAGCAGACAGAAAACTCCAGAATGGTTTTCCAATTGGGCTGAATTGATTCTAGTTCTAGGTAGTTCTAGGTAGATTCTAATTCAATACACTGTGATATTACAGAATTGAAATTCCAATGTGTATATTTTATTAGAGTAAGTATGCAAGGGAGATGAATACCCACATAACCCTGAACCCTTAGTCTTGTATACTCACACTGAATATACTACCTGGTAGTAGTGACTACTAACATTGACATACTAAGTGAAGTCAGTTGCGTTATTTGAAACATGCATGTTCTGAAATACTAGAAACCTGTGTCTCTGACACAGCCCATTGAGTTTCTCGCCGGATCTTCTCAGTGGGTCGTTTCCGATCCGGTGGTAGATTCTGCGAAGCACGGCTCTCACTAGGGTCCGTGTTAGCAACGTCATCAGGTTTGAGCCCCGTGAGCTCACCTACTAGTTAAGGCGACGGTGATATAGCCTCTCAAGGCTATCAGCTTAGGTAGGAAAAAAAAAAACTAGGTAATTCAAATGAAACTATCAACCAACAGTACAACTTACCATTTTATTCAGTTCCTACTCCTGTACAAACAGGTGAGGGCTGACAATAAAGCCTGCTACCAGATTTAAGATACTGTTCATGAGTGATATGATGATGAGGGAGATTAATATAGAACAAACTTAATTCTTTCAAACATCTTTATTACAAACATTTTTGCCCTTTTTTGTATATTATCTGCAATCAATGTAATGATGATCAACAAGTCTATTTCATGAAGGTCAAACACTCTAAAATATTGTTTCATTAAATCAGAAATAAAAATTTACTTTATTAATAATTCTTTATTTCTCCACACTGAGATAATTACCACCAAAAATGCACATTAACTAGATGTGTTAGAAGTGGGAATAATATGTTTCATTATAAATTTAATCTTTATGTTCAGACTTGTGAATTGAAAAATCTAATCTTACATAAATAATAACACACAAAAACAATGTATATAAGAAGCCAACAACTAAAAGTGGTTCCTGCAACATCAGCAGACGTGGGAATGTATAACGGATTTGAAAATCTTGGATATGGTTCTCCACAATGTTTTTCTTTATAAACGAGATTACTGGACGACCTTTAGTATCTAAGTATGTGAAGTGCAGACTGTCTGGCAATCTTGTGACACTATAAGGTATGTTTAACTTGATCCCTGTAGAACCCTCTGGCAAGATGATCTTTGTAACCAATTCATCCACTTGCATATCATCAAAAATATGATCAATAGACCTCATTTTCAGCAAGTATTCATTACCAGAGTGATATAAATACTCATAGCTAGGGACATTGTAACCAAGTGTGTAATGTGTTCTCCAGCCTCCAAACAAAGGATATCTAGGTCTGAGATCCAACTCCACTGAATCTTTTTTCACCTTCATATTGGATGTGGAGATGTTACCATTCGTATCTCTATAGTATACGTCTGATGCGGAAGCTGGAAGGAGGGTCTTGTAGGCACGTACACTAGCAGGACCACTGTGATGATCTTGTTGATAGTCATACCTAGAAAACGGACCTTTGAGCTTGGCTCCTGTATGCTCAATTTCAATTACCTCTTCAATGGCAATATTACCCCAATGTGATACTTCTATCAATCTTTCGACGCGAGTAACAGTCAAAAATGGTGAATTGTTTTTGTAGTGAATGCTGAGCTCCTTTTCAGTGAAAGGCCCAACATTAGCGTNACTGTGATGATCTTGTTGATAGTCATACCTAGAAAACGGACCTTTGAGCTTGGCTCCTGTATGCTCAATTTCAATTACCTCTTCAATGGCAATATTACCCCAATGTGATACTTCTATCAATCTTTCGACGCGAGTAACAGTCAAAAATGGTGAATTGTTTTTGTAGTGAATGCTGAGCTCCTTTTCAGTGAAAGGCCCAACATTAGCGTATGGTCCATAAATAATTGTTCCATCAACTTGTGAGAAAGGCTTCACCTTGGTAAATGATTCAACAGTCTTTGTATTTAGAATTACGCTGGTTTTTTGTGTGGAGGTATAGTACGGGGAGTATGTATACAAATTGCCAACATATTTCACAAACTGGTCTTCTTGCTGAGTTATAGCTGTCGGATATGGTTGTAAAGCTTTGGTGAACACAGTTTCGACAACAACATTTACTGTGGCACCGGCGTTTAGGGGTTCCTTGAGCTCCACACGCCAAAATTTAACATAGTCATAACCTTTCACAGTGGTTTCAGCGAGACGAAGATCTTTACTGTTGCTGTCTTTAGCTCCAATAAACGCTAGATTATTCTTCGCAGCTTCTTCAACCGCAAAAAGAAAATGTTTTACTGGCGATTTGCCACTGTTCTCCAAGACTATTTTTGATACTACTTTTACGAGTTGGGTCGATATATCTACTGTGCGATCGACATTTTTTAACTTTATATCACTAGATATTGTGTCCACGCTTGCACTAAGGGTTTGTATCGTCAGAAACAATACGAAAAAAAGCGTAAATTGTAACTTCGCCATTGCCGGTAATCTCATTTCGCTTTATTTAAAAAAAGTATTTCTATGACATTTCAATTGTCACACGTAGTAACCGGAAGTACACGCCAGCACTGCAATAGTAGTAGATCTATTTTTCTAACAGGAAAGACGAAGGTATCGTATCATACAGCCTAATCTTTAATCAATTTACATTAAGCCGAACAGAATCAAGTGCATAAAATGATCATTTCACAATATTGTCTACAATCAGACGATGGAACATATTGCAGTGTAATTGACGTGATGGCGAGATCGTTTAGTATATTTCTTGAAGCTTATCAATGAGAAATAATCTCTGAATCTATTTTCCTTAAAACAGGAAACTAGTTTTATAATTCATAACCCAACGCTATTTAGAAAGTTTTCAATTCACAAGCCTTCAAACTCAACACAAGCGTTTCTCAAAATAAGTAGGAAGATGAACATAGTACAAATAATGTACTGTTTTTAAAAAATAGATTAAAAGACCTTTATACTATTCATACTACACAATTGAGACTTCGTACCTCAAGTTAAGTGACGGCATTCACACTGTGATATCTGTCGATTCTCATATCCACTAAACATCAGATGAGTCATAAGGTCATTCATCCATCCACGAAATAAAACTAAAACTAACACTATTGCGTATTTTTTAATTTATTACCAAAGACTTTGTGGCGTTTTATTATGCGTAAGCCGGAACGCACGAGATGTGGGAAAAAGAATATAGTCTGTGACACGATACCTTTTTACCGCCAAATGACTTTTTGGCGGGAACGCGAGGAGTGAAGTTGTGTGATTTGTTTTATTTTGTCTATTTAGTGTTTCTTCAGGTTTAAATGTGTAATAATAGTGGTTTATTAACTGTTTAATATCTGTGAAAGTGCACAAATGTGGGAAAATGAAACAAAGCTGCTGGACGTAACTTCTCGAGTTCCTCCAAAAAGTCCACTGAAAAAATCTCAGTAAATGACCACCATTTTACTGCGATTGTATTTCATCCCATATCATCTCATTTCATTAAATTTCATCCCAGTTGATTAATCTCTCAAATTAATCATCTGCATTTCATTTCACTCTATATTATCATTTTTCATAAAATTAAGAATATAAAGTAAAATAAGACATGACTTAAAGGTCCTAGTTAGCAGGTCATAAAATCTCTTAAAAAAAAATTACCGCCAAATATGAAAAACATAAAAATAATTTATAATGTGATAATAACTAATTTAATGTAATTACTTTATGCCGCTACAACAATAAAATTTATATTGATTCAACTGTGGTGTTAATTACATAAAAAACGCGAAATAAAGAAGGGACTATATGAACTCCCTCAACTTAAAATATACCTGAGTGATAGCTCATGGCTTTAATATGACAGCAACAACTGGCTTTGAGGGAGTTCATATAGAGTCCCTTCCTTATTTCGCCGTAAAGTCGTGTTTGATGTAATTAACACCACAGTTGGAACAATAGAAATTTTATTGTTGTAGTGGCATAAACAATTCTAAGTAATTATATTATATTAGATATTAAACCATTATAAATTATTTTTACGTGTTAAATTTTCGGCAGTAAAAAGGTCCCGTGTCACAGACTATATTCTTTTTCCCAACTCTCGTGCGCTCCGGCTTACGCATCATAAAAAGGTGCGTTCTTAAACGCCACAGCTTAAAAGCTCTAGTTACAGAGACACAAAATTAAAAAGAGATAGCAATAATACTTGCCAAGCTGAAAAAAGAATACCGTCGACCTGTAAACAAAAATAAATAAATCTATATAAATGTACATATAAGTAAGGTATTGTTAATTTTTTAACTATATATTTAGTATATTTTTTAAAAGCGCAGACTGTACTGCGGTTTTACAGATAAGAAATAATTGATTAATTGAGCGGTAAACGCCACTTAAAAATGATGAAACTAGTGATTTACTTGTCTTTAATTGTCCTTGGTAAGTAAATAATAAAAATTTAAAATAATTACTTAACATTTAGTGAATTTCTTTTAAAATTGACTTCATATAAAAGAGTCATTTTTATTTCAGTTTTAAATCATACTGCAGGATGCGACGCTTTGCGTAGCTCCAATCGAGGAAATAGTAAATACGGTAGTGGGAACCAGGGTCTAGGGAAGGCTAAACCGTACGGAGGCACTTCCCCGGGTATACCTTCACAGAGCACCACAAGGCGTGGTGTGGGAATATCTGCATGGGGAATTGTGTTCNCTTCATATAAAAGAGTCATTTTTATTTCAGTTTTAAATCATACTGCAGGATGCGACGCTTTGCGTAGCTCCAATCGAGGAAATAGTAAATACGGTAGTGGGAACCAGGGTCTAGGGAAGGCTAAACCGTACGGAGGCACTTCCCCGGGTATACCTTCACAGAGCACCACAAGGCGTGGTGTGGGAATATCTGCATGGGGAATTGTGTTCTTAGTCGTGGCACTGGTAGTGGCAGGAATGGGTTTCTATTATTTCTCAATGTGCTACCCTTATTTTTGTCACAGACAAGAAAAATACCATATTATGGGAACCCCTACCATGGCTTGACCTTGTGAAATTCAGGATCAATTCAGTGGGCTTACATAATATTTTATGACATTCTATGCCACATATAAATTGAAATAAGTATTAAGATTAAAACATATCACAAATAAACATATTGAAGTTTGTATGTGTAAGACATAGAGCCGATACTTACAGTATTAAACATAAAAAACGTTTTTGACTAAATCTGTATTGGAATCACCAATGCATATGGAGATCTACTATATTTTAACATTATTTAGAAAAGTATATTCAGTAAAATAACTAAATTAAAATAATACTAATTGTATAATACGTTTGGCTCCTGAAAAAGAAAAAAGAAAAAAAAATATTTATCAAAGTTTTTTTTCTTCATTACAAGATAGGCTATAAACTCATCAGTTAAATTTATATAATCTGGTTGTGAATAAAGGCTAACTGCACTAAACCCATTAATTTAATTTAGGTCATGAAATTATATTAGATCGCTTTTTTGTATAGATATTACAGATATTTTACTGTTTAATAATGAGACTGAAAATGACCAATTGTTTGTTAGATACATAAATCTACTAATAAGTGTTTAAATGTATTATTGTAAATTAAGAGTAGATTAGCAGTTACTCTGAAACTATATCTTAAAAACATTAACACTAGGGAACAATTTTTCATAATCAAATAGAAAACAAATATTTAGAAAAAAAGTGCTATTTTGTAGCTTATAAATGAAGATGCAATGCAAAATGGCCAATAGTAACAAAAGCAAGCCATTATAAAAACTGTATTAATCTGGATTTGCATAAATATTTTACCCACTAACCCATAAGGTTGCAGCTTTGTTATTGTGGATAACCCTTCTTACCAACATTACCTCAGTTATAGATAATGGGTGCCATACAAACAAAAAATATTACTTACCTAACTTAATTTTTATTACTCTTATCAATATCATATTATAAAGTAAATATCATACTTGTGGAAATTATATAAGGATTCAAAATAGAAATTGATTTACATTCCTTGCCTTGATAAACTAAATACATATCAACATATCATCAGGCTTGAGTGAAAATAAGATTTTTACTAGTTGCTTATTTTGTTGTGAAAATTTAACAATTTTGTAATTTAAGTAAAATTAGGTTAATATTTAGCGATTAACACATGCATAAGGTTGTCTATTTACTATGCAGTGTGCGTGTTGTGAACAAGCTGTTAAACAAAAGGTGTTATATTGTTACTTAGCTATACATATTTGTTTATTATGCTCAAATAAAAATAGGATGACCACAAGGATCTTATATAATTCTAGGCCCCTTTTAAACAATAAATAAAGTATGATTCTGAATAGCTAAAATATGTTTTCTTTTGTTTATTTGTTACATTATCAATACACAAATTAAATATAATAATATATCAACAATATATACACACATTACCATTGCTAACAGTGAGTCTGGTTTGGCTTTATGTCTGTCGTCCCTCAGGGAGTACACTGAAAAATTGTCGTGAGATGCTACCGTCATCTCTTTACAATCTTATTATTGCATTGCATTTCCTGAAATAATTTTACCATAGACTATCTGGCTCTGTAATATTCCCCTTCACGGAGTTTTTTGAACGCAATGAGATGGTTCATTCCCGATTCTGCGGACAGAATGGAAAACAGTCGACGTCGCCCAACACTCGTCATTTCGGATCCTCCCGATCCACTAACGGTGCTTTTAGCTACCTCAAGCACCGGTCACCGTCCTCGCCGAACCCGTCGCCTGCGACGAAGGGCTCCACGAGTAAATTAACCCACAGACACAACCCACTGAGTTTCTCGCCGGATCTTCTCAGTGGGTCGCGTTTCCGATCCGGTGGTAAATTCTGCGAAGCACGGCTCTTACTAATGTTTGTGTTAGCAACGTCGTCAGGTTTGAGCCCCGTGAGCTCACCTACTAGTTAAGATTACGCTAAAATAGCCTCTCAAGGTTATCAGCATAGGCAGGAAAAAAAAAGAGATGGTCTTCTTCAAACGAATTTGAAAAGCGTTCTCAATGGGTAGTGGCTTGACTGTGCTGATACGGTACTGATGCTCATAAGCTGCGGTGACCACACAACATCAAGTAGGTTGCAAGTACGCCCTCCATGGCACCTTGAAAAAGTTATGTAGGCTAATACATAGTTTAAAAGTTGTATTCCATGAGTGTACCAGGCTCACCATAAACTGGGAAAAGTGGCGATTACTCGAGAGGGGCATAACATCTGTCCACAGCAACGATAGTTAACGATACTGACGACGACCGCTCTCACAAGAGTGATGCGACAAAGAAAAAGTATAATGACAATTCTCGATCTTGCTGCGCATCTAATTTTACTCTATTTTACACCGATCGTTAAATTGAGGTTGATTAGAACAAGAATATTATGGTGTCATTCAACGTCCATTAAGATAATAATTTATAGTTTAAAAGAGCTTAAATGTAACAATAAACCAAACTGGCTTACAAATAGGATTAGTATGACGAACTTTTGAGAAACATTTATTAGATAGGAAAATAAACGGGTTTTTGGTGTAGTGGCATTATATGCGTTTCCATGCTGCTCGACCGCAGATTCAAGAGTGAGCAGTTTTAATATCAATAGTATATTTTCATAGCGCAGATGGCCAAACCAGCTTATCATTATGATCCTTAGACCTATATTGCTGTAGCGGTAATATTGATAGAATAGAAAGGTTCCGGCAAAAACCAGAATCATACTAACGCCATTTTCAACACAAGCTATAACACAGGTTCTGAACAATATTCGGATCATCGGTCTAAGCGTTTTCCAGAGTAATATTACCGACTGGAAATCCTCCCTTTGTAGTAGACACTTTTAGAATTTCGACATTGGATATTTCGAAAACGAGCTCACATCCCACCTGGTGTTATGTGGTTACTGGAGCCCATAGACATCTACAACGTAAATGCGCCATCAACCTTGAGATACAAGTTCTAAGGTCTCAAGTATTGTATTACAATCATGACAGTTAGGTATCTACACATTCACCTTATCTTGTGATATCAACAAGTCTGCCATAAAAAGTGTTTATCAATTTTAGAACAAGTTATATCAATAATTTATGATGCTTGCTGATCTATTGAAGAATATTTTTGGCAGAAGAAATATTATCGTTATCACGCCTTTTGTTCTTGTCCATAATTCATAACATACAATTTTATCTAAGCAAAATTATTGAATTTTATTTTTAAGTCGTCGTGGCCTAACGGATAAGACTTCCGGTGCATTCGTGTTGAGCGATGCACCGGTGTTCGAATCTCAGTCGGGTACCAATTTTTATGATGAAATCCGTACTCAACAACTGTTCACGATTGATTTCCACGGTGAAGGAATAACATCGTGTAATAAAAATGAAACCCGCAAAATTATAATTTGCGTAATTACTGGTGGTAGGACCTCTTGTGAGTCCGCGCGGGTAGGTACCACTGCTCTGCCTATTTCTGCCGTGAAGCAGTATTGGTTTGAAGGGTGGGGCAGCCGTTGTAACTATACTGAGACCTTAGAACTTATATCTCAAGGTGGTTGGCGCATTTACGTTGTAGATGTCTATGGGCTCCAGTAACCACTTAACATCAGGTGGGCTGTGAGCTCGTCCATCCACGTAAGCAATATAAATAAAACCTTTTTAGAAACGTAAATTCGTCAACCCAAATGAATGTTACGCGTGAAGTCATTTATTATTTGTAAAGAAAAAGAATAAAAGGCATTCACATTCATTAGGGGTCGTTTGACATTTATTAAAATAAAAATTCAATTTTTAATCAAATTTTTTATTAGCGATCACCTTTATGTTTATTTAAAACGGTCAAGTATTTATTTTAAGCTACTGGAAGAGTCGCACATAATTTGTGATAAATTACAAAATCATAGAGCACTGTTCAAACTTCGACCAATGTGAAGATACACTATCAGTAATAAAATACAAAATTCAGTCCATTGTAACTTATGTACTTACGAATAATATGTTATGTATTATAGTAAATAACTATTCTATGCATTGTGATATTATTAATGACACTGGATTGAAGTACATACAAAATAATCCTATTTTACTTAAATCCGTTTTACTAATCCTATAGATAAAACCAGAAGGATTTTTACAATCTAAATTTCATTCAATAAATGATTCTAACTTGCACAGGTTAAATTTAGTCATATTAAAATGGTTTAATATAATATAGTACATGTTTCAAAATATATACAATTTTAAAAATCAAGTAGACATTTTGACCAAACTACTAATGACATCAGCGCCATCTTTAATCTATCCCTTAAATTGACTTAAATCCCTTGAATACTTTTTCTAATAACGATTTAATAACATCTTGCAATGATTCTTGCGACATGCCTAATTATTGGAATTTTTAATATGACAAATAAAAAAAATCTGGCATCAAGTGTTCATTCACAAATTAGTATGGCTTTATAATTCATCCTTCTCTAAATCTATGTCTGAAAGGTCAATGTCCTCTTCTAATGGAAGTTCGCCGTCTTTGCCGTCCCACGGCTCTGTGGTCACGGCTTTGGGCATCTCTGCTCCTTTCACCGGTGCTGTTTGGCCACGACCGAACGACAAATCTCTGTAATAAGAAAAAGAGGTACAAACTAAAAAATTGAGTGTGAATACTGTCACTACTATATATGGATTACTTATTACAAACTTACTAAATTAATTCAAGTCACAAAAACGAGAAGAAAGATTTTTCATATTCGTAAAACGTTTGTTAATCGAAATCGTGTTCAAATCCCGTGGGCGTGATTGCTGCTTATAAGACCACAGGGGTAAGTACTACCAGCCTACCTACTTCTGCCGTGAAGCAGTAATGTGTTCCAATAGAAGGTTGGGTCAGCCATTACCGTTTACCAATCAATAGAAAAGCTTACCTTAGGAACTCATTGATGCCAGTTTCAGAGAAAGAACCTCTCAATGTAGAGAACTTGAGTTTTTTAGCATTGACAACTGCCATGGCAGGGTAACCAAATCCGCCAAGCTCCAGAGAATCTTCAAGTGCTGGTTGTGCACCAGCTTCTGCCCAAATCCACCTGTAATATAAAGTAATTATTATATATTGTTTGTTTAAAGAATGTGTTAAAAAAAATTTTTTTTTATTCCTTAGATGTGTGGACGAGCTCACAGCCCACCTGGTGTTAAGTGGTTACTGGAGCCCATAGACATCTACAACGTAAATGCGCCACACACCTTGAGATATAGATCTAAGGTCTCAGTATAGTCACAACGGCTGCCCCACCCTTCAAACCGAAACGCATTCAAATTCTGTAATTGCTAATTGTTCGGTGATATATTACCGAACACCTTTGTCAGTATAATTCGCGTGACGCGTTAACTTTATTGCTACAAATCGTCAGTGCACGATCAACAACCGCGTCACCCGGGTGCATTCATAACATTTACATTTAACTGATTTACTTTATATTTTAACAATAAACATTTTTAAGGAACATAATCTTTAAATAACAAACTCACATCGCACCCTACACTAATAGTAGGATGTATAAGTAACTATTTTTGCAGTAAAGCAATAAAAAATAATCATCACGTGATTAATAATTGTATGGGCAGTATTGATATCACTCAATTTTAATGCTACATAAAGTATATGAGTTAAATAATACAAACCCCCACATCTTGTTCTTGTATTTGTCACCAAGACGTTTGAGGATGGAGATATAGTCATTCCTACATGCGGCATTGCAGTCTAAGATGTGAGGCAGAATTGATACAACACATAGAGGCTTCTCGCTGCAAGCCTTCAAAGTTTCTTCACCAACAACCTGTAAATCATATTTTATCACATTTTATTTTATTTAGAGCTAGTAACATAAAATTAGCATTTTCTTTTAAATTTGCATCTGATGCTTAGGTCAAAGGCTATAAAATCGTTTATGGTAGCTTTATGCATTTTGAAAATATTGGTAGCTGTTGCACATGTCACATGATAGAGTTGGCTAATGTTATATCAAGATATTTAACAAAGTACCTATGACTATACTATTGATTGATTAAATGGTATAGTACGCTAGGCCCACTGGTGGGCCGCATGGCGTTCAATGTGTTAATAATGGTAGCTTTGATAATCCAATTTAAGTATAAAATTTAGAAGATATTATTAAAATGTTGTTTTGTGTCCATTTCCATAATGAAATTACTGGCATTTTATGAATTTTGATTATTATTGAGTATTTATATGATTTAAAATTATTAATAATATAAAATTACTAATATACATATATATTGGATATGACTATTCACTTCACCACAACAAGTAATAAAATGTAACTCGACGTTGTTAGATTCGCGAAATAAATAACATTTTCTTAAAACAATAAAAATATTTATGTTTGACTATAAAATCGATAGCAAACATTTCAACAAAAGCCATTGAATTTTGTGATAATGTCATTGCTGCTTCAGTGTGAATACTTTAAACTGTTATTAGTTATTGGCCTTATTTAATTTTTTTAATCTTAATTGAATTTTGTATTTAATGCCAAGTTTCAGTGTTAATTTTTCTACTATGCATTCAAACGAATTCTATTTCATTGACATAAAAAGAAGGTTGGATTCGCGTCCAAACGTCAAGACATGATATTTGTCAAAATAGTTTAAGTTCATCATAATGACTGAGCTTTTAGTAATCTAAAATGTGACAAATGATTTTTGTTAAATATGTATTTAAAGAGACCTGTATGATATCTGGTGCGGGAACATTCTCAGCGAGCTTCTCAAGAGCCCAAGTAACGATGTCGCTTGACGTCCTGCCTCCATTGTAGTCTTCTGCAGAATCGCTAGACTTCTTCCCTGATGGGAATAGTTTGATGGTCGGGTATCCTTGTACTTGGTAGCGTGACGCCATTGTTGTGTGAACTGTTGCATCCAGGGCACCCAGCTTGACCTAAAATCATCGTTCTAAGGTTACATCTGGTCATCAGGATTATAGACATTTCAACAATGAGAACAATATGACTAAAAATGTTGTCTTTTTTTTACTTATGATATTCAATTTAAATTTATCACTAGAACGGGATGACTATGTTTAACAAAATTTTATGCATGTTGTATAAAATATAAACCTTTTTGTTAGTAAATAAAAAAAATATAATAAAGTCAAATTTTAAGTATGAATTCAAGTAGGCCATATACATTTCAAAAACTTATTAAAATGTTACTACAATATACGCGTTTATATACCTTATTTCCTTCATATTATGAATACAGATCGGAATTTTAAAATTATGTTTCACTAAAGCTTTGCTTTTACAATACTGACCTTTCCTTTAAGTTCGGTGGCAGCTTTAGCCCAGTGAGGTTCAAGATTCTTGCAGTGCCCACACCAAGGAGCATAGAACTCAACCAGCCAGAGGTCATCGCTGTCTAAGACCAGTTCTTTGAAGTTGCTGTCTGTTAGAGTAATGACATCAGACTGGAAGAAATATTATAAAAAAATATTACTACATATAATACTATTTTTTAATACACATGTATCCTAGAAAAAAATGGCGTAACTGTATCAAAAACCTAACGTTTGTTTTATTGACAACTTCAAGACTTGGAAATTGTTGACCAGTTCGTTTATCTTGGCTCTCTTCTTAGTGACGAAGATGGCAGCGAGAAGAAGATCGCCAGAAGAATCGAAATGTCCAAATGAGCAATGACTAAACTTACTAGGATAAGGAAAGACCGCAATATATGAAGCATAGTGGATCGAGTGATCAACATTTCAAACTAGAAACGACCTTCAGCAATGAAGAGACTGACTTAGAAGATGTTTTATTAGTTGTACAAATAAATGAGCTCACTAATCACCTGATGTCAAGTGGTTACTGGAGCCCATAGACATCAACGTAATGCTGCCATCCACCTTGAGACATAACTTGTAAGTTACAGTATAATGGCTGCTCCACCCTTCCACTGGAAAAGCCTTACTGCTTAAGAAATAGGCAATAACTAACCGCGCAGTCTTTTTTTTTCCTACCTAAGACCATCAGGTCTAGAGAGACCATATTAGCGTAATCTTAAATAGTAGATGAGCTCACGGGGCCCAAGCCTGACGATGTTGCTAACATGAATCCTAGCAAGAGCCGTGCTTCGAATCTACTACCGGATCGGAAACGCGACCCACTGAGAAGATCCGGCAAGAAACTCAGTGGGCTGTGTCTGTGGGTTAATTTACTCGCCGAGCCTTTCGTCGCAAATCGCGCAGTCTAACAAGATGCTCTGCTACTACCAAAGATTACGCAAAACTTTAATTTTTGCAAGTTTGATTTCTGTTACACAATGTTATTCCTTCATCATGGAAGAAATTCGTGAGCATTCGTTAAGTACGTATTTCATTCCGAAAATTGGTACCACCTGCCTGCGGGCTAGGATCAACCGGCACAGTCGCATAGCACGATATTGTTTCGCCGATATGTGTAACGCCATCTATTGCCGAATAGTCGAATGAATACCGAAGGATCTTGTAACATATAGAACGCGCGAGGAGTACAACGCCATCTATTGTCAGATAGCGGAAGCACAATACTACAAATGTGTGGAATATTCTCGACGACTCTTGGAATTTCGTCTCGACTATAAAAGCGTTGCAGAAATGGCACGCAGTCAGTCAGTTAGTAATCGGAACTACTCGAAGCGAAACAGTGAACGGATCACAACAGAAATAGATAGGGTGGTGGTACCTACTCGTGTGGACTCACAAGATATCCTACCATCAGTAGCTTGGTGAACAACCTCATATGAAAAAAAAAGTAGATATCTATAGTATTTTTATTCGGTTTTCGCGAGTCGTGTGATTTTTGTTTTTATCTGTACATGTATATTTTTTATTTTATTTTATTTGGAATACATTCTATATGGGGTACAGTCTCCTGTGTTAATAAGATAAAAACAAGTATTCTCTACAGATGTACTGAAGACGTAGTCAAAAGTTCACTAGCCGCAGGCCAAACGAGGCGAAATGTCGCATCACTGGTGGTAGTCCTCTTGGGAGTCCGCACGGGTAGGTCCACCCCCTGCCTTTTTCTGCGTGAAGCAGTAATGCGTTTCGATTTGAAGGGTGGGGTAGCTGTTGTAACTATACTTGAGACCTTAGAACTTTATATCTCAAGGTGGATGGCACATTTACGTCGTAGATGTCTATGGGCTCCAGTTACCACTTAACACCAGCTGGGCTGTGAGCTCGCCCACCCATCTAAGCAATAAAAAAAAAACCTAATGACATTTCTGAGAAAAATCTGGATAATGAATATTACAGTATAAAAAAGTTACTAAATATTTGTCGTGTGGGATGTATTGACAAGGTCAATGATCGGCGTTAGTGTGACGTGGCCTAACAGAACTCTGGAAAAAAGTGAGAGGATATGTGGGAGTCGCATTACGAGTCAACACATTGCAAGCCAAGAATACAATATGCTGGTTACATTTTATTTTATTAGGTGGATTATCATAGTTAAATTCATAATATGAATGATAATAGGTCGAAGTTTTTACCTATTACATAAAATATATTAAATTTACACAATGTCTCAGTGTGTATGAAAAATCGGAACAAATACGATCATTTAAAATACACAAAAAAAAGAAAATTCTCCTTTGGCGAGTGAGCTAATCTAGTGGTTATCGAACTCCATAGAAATCACAATGTCAAAGCCGTAACCCCCATTGAGACATAAGGACTAAGTCTCATTTTTATAGTTCTTCGACTGTCTCATACTTTAAACCGGAACACATTTTTTGCAGGTTTATTTTCTTAAGCATTCGTGGACCTGAGTGAAGTACTTAGTACATAAACAAATTCCCCAGCATTAAAAAAAACCCATTTAAACAAAATAGTCAATAATTTTCTGGAAGGCTTGAGAAAAGCAAGATTAGAATGACTCATTAGATAGATAGATTTCATTATCCATGGAAAATTTCAGAAAAATAACTTTTAAACTCATTAAGATAATAAAATGTCATTGTCCTTTGTTGTTTGGCATTCAGTTTCTCGAGAGGAATATTTCTTGTGTATTTCATTTCTGAGATTAAAATAGTTTTGAAAGTCTTAAAAATAGTCATCTTTCATTTCATTTCATCATCATTCAATATATCAGTCATCTATGAAATGGAGACATACCTACCTATCTATCATATGGATGTTTATAATTACAATTAGCATGTCAATATTTGAAAACTTTTTGGAACTATCAGAAATAAGGATTTTTTTCTTGTGATTTCATGAAACCTCCCACTTATAACATATAATATGAAATTTATTTTTAATGTGAAGAATTTATTGTTATTGTTGTTTCATCATCATACTTTTCTATTCTACGAAAAAGATGTGCTTGATATTGAACGTATTTCAGTTTCTTTTCAGGTGTCATATACACAGATGGATTAATTTGCTTCATTTGAGTCCTTTTCAAAGATTTCCATGGAATGTTGTGTCCGTAAATTTTTGTCTTGGAATTAAATTGAGAATTTAATGAGATATCTTTATATTTACTTTAGTGTTTATTAATGAACTTAGAGTAATTAATATATTTTTACCGCAACATATTTTACTTAGTAGGCATAGCTTGAAAAATTATATCAACCATTTTTCAAGGTTCTATTTTTCTTCTTCAATTTATAGTTTTTTAGCAACAACCTGAACTTATGCAAAAATTTTACCTTATCAGAAGAGGACCCACTCGATTTCTTGCCGAGATTTTCATATGCCTTCTCCTTGGCTGCCTTTAAAGCAGCTTCAACAAAACCTTCTGCTGTCCTCTGACCTTGATATGGTGTGTGCTTGCTCCCTGTGAATATCTTAATTGTGGGGAAGCCAGTGACTCCATATTTCTGTGATACACTTCTATGTTCATCAGCATCTAAGGCACCTACTTTTACAATGCCCTGAAAATGAATAAACTCGGTCGTTTACTTAATTTAGATAGCTTATCGGTATGAAGTTTTTATCATATTAACAAACGGTATTTTGTTAATGATGAAATGGTCCACCGAACTACGCTACCCAGCTATCTAATGAATACAATTTGTTATTTTGTATAAAGTCTTATCCGTTTCATTAAAATAAGTACCTTTAGAGCTCTCGCAGCTTTTTTATATTCGGGAACAAGGCTTTTACAATGTCCACACCACGGTGCAAAGAACTCAATGATCCAAATTTCGTCGGAATTTGTAACTAATTTGTCGAAATTACTCGGTGTCAGCTCGATAACGTCTGAAGACGAATCATAGAGGGCCAAGGACCCCGTTGCACAGAGCAAGATACCTGAAATAAAAATATGAAATGTAAATTTACCGGCACATTAATAAATTTAAACAATGTCAAAAAGCGTCACAGTTTGATGTTATGTTTTGCAAATATACCTATAAAATATCCGTGTAACATTATGAAATTTCACACTATTTATGAATAAACGATTATAAAATTTTTGAGATCGAGATTCACAGCACACTACAATGTGTAACTTAAATACGTAAAATAAACACGTCAATCTTTAAAATTCATTTACAAAACGGAGGAGGAGGGTCGTGTATTGTCAATGGATTTCGTGGACCCAAGTGATTGGTGTTTTTAAAATTTGGCGCTTATAAATATCTGTCCATGAACCGTAACTTTCCTTTGCCTACTCTTAACTAGCTTGTTTAAAATAAGTAGGTATTATAGCGTAATTTGATTAAAAACATTTTTTATAAATAATTAAGTCTCAGCAGAAGGTATTTCTTTGCCATTTTATACTTATATATAACTCAATATTTCTATAGGAAAAAAATAATCAAATTAGGACATTTAGAAATGATTTTGGCTCATATTAGGGTTGATTAGACATCTTTTCATGCAGCGCGCGACGCATGTTTTAATCAGAATAGTTTTGAATATAAATAGTTTGGATAATAGAATTATTTGTCAAAACATTTAATCAATATTTGGTATAATTTATCTTTATTCTTGTAACATTCTATTCCCACTACATCATTTATATGTGAAGTACGGAAAGTAGAGGTAAGGAGAACCGTCTCATATGGGAGAAGCTTCAAAAAATGTCCCTAACTAACCCATTTTCAGCACTAAATAACAGTTCAAAAATCCTCCAGAATGGCGCTAGCATAGGCACAGGGTATGATATGAATTGAGCAGCTGTTAACTGATTGAAGTATGCTGGGTTAGGAAATTTAATATATTTAATGACTGAAGTAGTTAGTGACAATATAATATAGAAGACCTCACATGCTTACGTAGTCCAAACTAATTTCGTCAATATAACCTAAAATGATTACTGTGGTAAAACCTGGAGACGTCGATTGCATTTTTCTTTTTTTTTCGGGCCCGGGGCTGAACCTTACACCGGTCACTCACATGCGCACGAATACGCAAACCCGCAAGTGTAGGACGACATTTGCGAATGATTATGCAAAGTTTTCGCTGCATTCGTGGTTTTCCAAGCTGTGTCGGTTTTTTAACAGACATCAAAGCGCGCGAACCTCGAACCTTCGCGTAGTCTCCCACACTTTCGCTTGCCCAGTTGCGCCGACGATTGCGAAGGTAACGGACGTATCGCCATTTTCATATGGCTGTGCAAATGGGTTCGCATACTCAATTTGCGAACCCGTTTGCGCTTCCTCCTACACTTGTTAACGAATGTCTCACGAATTTCTCCTCCTTTTTAATTCGTCAATAGAACATTGAAGAGAAAAAGAGTTTTGAATTCTTTCCCAGACATCATTAACAGCCATACTGTTTTTATGGGATTTCTTTTGATGAAGATACGCTACACAGTAGACGTCACGAACTATGAAAATGGCGATACGTCCATTACCTTCGCAATCGTCGGCGCAACTGGGCAAGCGAATGTGTGGGAGACTACGCGAAGGTTCGAGGTTCGCGCGCTTTGATATCTGTTAAAAAACCGACACAGCTTGGAAAACCACGAATGCAGCGAAAACTTTGCATAATCATTGCAAATGTCGTCCTACACTTGCGGGTTTGCGTATTCGTGGCATGTGAGTGACCGATGCTACCTCTAGGTAGGTCCATAGGTAACGTGAAGTTATCTTTTGCTATTGTTCGGGGAATTCCCGGAAAGAATTTTGTTTTGAAATTCTGCGACTGGCAGCTTTTGTAGTACCTAAATTTAATTAGCTTGCAGGTACCTTGGACAGCCCTGGTCTCGGTAAAAACCCAGGGTAAAAGTGAATATTGATAAGAATTTAACGAGGAATTTATAAATATTTGCGTAAAACTTTTAATGTTTGACAGAAACTAACATCGTAAGAAGTTAAAATATAACAAAACTGCGAGGTAAGCATCAATTAAACAATTTACTTATTAATTAGTAAACAACGATTCTATTATTAGGTTACCTATGAAATTGCCCTTTGGTCTATATACATTTTTTTTTTTTCTTTTTTTATTGCTTAGATGGGTGGACGAGCTCACAGCCCACCTGGTGTTAAGTGGTTACTGGAGCCCATAGACATCTACAACGCAAGTGCGCCACCCACCTTGAGATAAAAGTTCTAAGGTCTCAGTATAGTTACAACGGCTGCCCTACCCTTCAAACCGAAACGCATTACAGCTTCAAGGCAGAAATAGGCGAGGTGGTGGTACCTACCCGTGCGGTCTCTCAAGATGTCCTACCACCAAATTTAAAGTATTTTTTATTTATTTATATGAGGTAGCGTGATTACCCAAGCCTGGCCAGAGATTCGTGAGCTTCCCCATCATTGGGTCCAGGTCCTCACAATACACATCAGCAGTAATCCAGGTGCCATTGGGTAAAAAGCTGTAATAAATTATATTGGTACTAGATCACCAAACAGTGACAAGGAATCAAGGTCTAACTAACTAACATGACAACCGCTTACGATCTACAAGAATCTAGTTTTCATCGCAAGTGAGTGCGATACAAAATTCCTTCGTTTCGTTTCTATGTCTGGCGAAGTAATGTGCTCCTTAATGCGTTCGTCGCGCTGGAGATCGTTTAGCTCGTACGGAACCCACATCAAACTATTGCCTTAAAAATTGACAAATAGTGTTTTGATGCTAGTTTTGAAAGCTGCTGCTAACTCAGCTATAGTTTGAGCTGAACGTTAGCTTCACCTTTAACTTCCTTAACTTCTTGAAATTTTCATGTCAGAGCGGTCGAACGCTTTATTTATTTATAGCAGCCTTTCTCAAAGTGGGCGATAACGCCCCCTTGTGGGCGCTACAGGCCTAAAGGGGGGCGGTAAGAGACCCAGAAAAAATGGGGGCCTTGTGTAGAGGCTTGTGAGGCGATTTGTAATTTCATCTAGGAGAACTCTTTAAGACACCGACTGAGTTCTCGCTATAGCAGTTTTTAAGTAGGTGACAAAATGAGGGCGCTACAAAATAATTTATTCTCAAAGTGGGCAGTAGATGAAATAAGTTTGGGAGCCCCTGATTTATAGTGTTCACTCCGTACATGTTGTAATGTTGCGACCCATTTGTGCAGCATTGTTGCCACGAGTCACGACGGAACTTGTATTTAATTTTTATAATTAGGTATTCGTATTTGTATCGTGTCCATATTGATGAAAAAGCTATAAATATAATAAACCCAAAACACTAGTAATTAAAAAACAACAAGTTTAATTTGAAAAAGTAATCCAAATTTATTGAAAAAAAAAAAAATTGAATTCCGTTGAATTTAGAATTTATTGTCATCCATATTAATTGTGGCTTAAATGGTCAGTATTGTAAGATGGCTCTAACATGGGTAAAATCCTATTATTTAATTACAACAAGCTAATTCTACTGTATTGAATGAAAACCACAACGTCGCTTTGAAGATTATAATGTGAATTTGAGGAAAAATTTGGTGAATTCACATTCAAAAAGTAACTGTAATAACTTGCCCACATTACAACCTTCATAGCGATAATTTTGTTATTAATATAATCCTTCATGATTTACTCTCTAGTCAGTTTTAATAAACTTGACGAGAATGTCAAAAAATTAAAACTTTGATAGCACGAGCACGTGCGATTCAGAGTCAATGTCTAACCCCACAGATAAAAAAGAAATAAACTAATCAAATAAATAAACTTCCTGTACATTTGTTTGGATCTGCTGATTTGTAATTAAAGAAAATGCATTACCACATCAATTAAAACCTTATTAAATTTTGCTACAGTTGAAGCATGTTCAGACATCCGTTTATTCGGATGCTTTGTTCAAAAGGATTGAATTTATCACATTTGACAGGTTCTCTTTGGCTTGGCATTGGCTTGTTATAACTGGTACATTTTCGGCGGGAAAATATTGCAGATCGCAAGTTTCGTGTTCAATAAACTAGTTTAATAAAAAATGCTTTCAGTTGCCTCTAACATCTCTAAAATGAGTGCCAACAATGTTAAACCATTCACCGTGTTCGTGGAAGGTAACATAGGTAGCGGTAAAACAACATTTCTGGAACATTTTCGTCAGTTTGAGGATATCACTTTGTTGACGGAGCCCGTTGAAATGTGGCGAGATCTTAAAGGTTGCAATCTTTTGGTAAGTACACCATTTCAATGTTTGCAAATGCATTTTTAAACATTTGTTTATGATTTGCAATAACCAAATAATGCGATCTATGGAATCTCGGATATACTTTACACAACGATCCCTGAATAAATCAATTTGAATCTAAGGTGGGTTATTCCTCATTTTAGGAACTCATGTACAAAGATCCAGAAAAATGGGCGATGACATTCCAGTCATACGTTTCCTTGACGATGTTGGACATGCACCGGAGACCTGCTTCAACTCCAGTAAAGCTAATGGAGCGATCATTATTCAGTGCGAGATACTGCTTCGTTGAACACATTGTTGGAGTTTGTATATTAAATGTAATGGCAGGCAACACTTGACACTTGATTAGATTTCGAATATTGGAATTATTTTAAATGTTTTAAAAAACAGATCATTGTATTCTCATAAGAAAATGTCAGTGACTTCTCATCTAGACACGGCATGAAAAACATGTAATAGTTTTATAAAAAATATAAAGATAAAAATTGTATAATGGTGTAAAAGTGTTAAAGCTATCTGCAATATAATTATAATGAAGCAGTTGTGTTTTTAAAATAGCCCCTCATCAACCTAAAGAACCCAATCCTCTCAAATATAACCGTCCAACACACATGATGAGAAATAATACACTCCATCCAGCACAGTTTGCAGTACTTGATGAGTGGTTCCGATTCATCCAACACAACATTCCTATTGATGCTGATTTGATAGGTTTGATTTTACTTACTTATTCAAGGACTATTTTTTAAGGACCAAAATTTTTAAGTGATGTAATGATCATGACATAACAGAGATTGTTTTGCTAACACTTCTGTTATTTAATTTATCTTATGCAACATTACATATTTCTGGTATAAATGCCTATGTTAGGTACTGCTGGTAATGTTTTGTTTAGTTTAAGATGTCTCAATAGACCATATTCATAACACAGTACATTGAGTTAATAGAATCTTAAAATCAAAACTTGCTTTGTTATTACAGTATATCTAAAGACATCACCTTCAATAGTGTACCAAAGGATCAAAAAGAGAGCTCGTTCAGAAGAGCAGTGTGTGCCCTTGTCATACATTGAGGAACTGCATAGGTTGCATGAGGACTGGCTAATCAACAGGATACATGCTGAATGTCCCGCACCAGTAAGTAAAATAAACTAGAAATAAACATTTTTTGAAGAGGAAATCAACACTAGACAAATATAATATATTTTGAGTACAGCTGTAGCTCTTTCAGGAAAAATAGATTGAGAAATAATTCAGAAAGTTAATTTCGGTTCTATGAAGGCGGATAAAGCTAGACAATTATTTGTCATGTTTGTGTTCAATGGGGCTGTCACATCCAAGTGTGCTAGTTAAGTAAAAACCTGGAATGTGAATCAGTTCCCTTTTATGAGAAGAATCTTAACTCTTTTATAAGTTCTATTGTAACTTTACTGCTTGGTGGTATAAATGTATTGTGACCTTACTTGGGTCAGTAATATCTAATTATCTATTTCTGCCAGGCTTTACACAATACAATCACACTATGTACTTGATGTAGATATGGGCTGTAGTAATAACCTATGGGCTGTAGTAATAAATTTAAACTGGGTAGTATGTTAGTTGACCTCATTTAAAAGAAAAAAAAGTGTATCTTAGTTGTAAGAAGCGTTTACATAAAAAAATATTTTTTAATATTAGCTCTGACTATAGTGTTATTAGCTTTCTAAGCTAAAACTAGACCCTTTGACTGCCATATAGGTTACTGGTGCCCTATATAGCCCTTTGATGTAACTAGTTCAGTTTCTGTTATATACGAGGGATACACTTGTTAGCTAGTAACACATTGGCCTATATTGAATAAAACTCCATATGAGTATCCACGCTCACACATAGTTTCTCTCTTTGGTTTTCTTTTTAAGGCGCCAGAATATCTAGTAGACTCTGGGAAAGATGAATCTGAACATACTGAGAATGAATCTGTTACTAAAAGACCTGAAAGGCTAAAACGTACATTAAAAGCCAAACAATTATTTCAATGCGCCATGTAGGGCACGCCTGGCGACGATCTAAATGGCAATCAAAATGTTGAAACTAAGTGCAAACAAATTCAATATAGTAAAGATGAATTTATTTTCAGGTATTAGTGTTAGATGCTGATTTAGACCTCTCTCAGATAACTGATGAATACAAGAGAAGTGAGCATCAAATTTTAAGAAAGGCTGTTAATGTAGTTATGAGTTCACCAAACAAGCATAGCCCAAAGAAACCAATATCAACAACACCAATCAAGATCACACCTCACATGAGGATCTTATAATATATTCATTATTATTATTAATTCAATCTGACTTTATACATAGTTTAGTAATAATATTAATAGTTTCATCTCTAATTATATGTCTCATCACATATTTAATTGTGAAGTTACCTTAAAACCACTTGCACTGAAGAAATCTTATTATTTTTTGTATCATTATGAAGACATTGTTAATGGCCAGCATGATCACATTATGCATGCAAGATTACATGCGTGATCACATGCACTATACATATAAAATCATATAGTAATTATGTATTGATTACATAATGAATGCACATTCTTATTTTTGATCTACACTCAAGATAAAAGTAATATTTGAAACTGTAAATTCAAAGAAACCATGCGAATATTAACTTGTATAATATTCTAAACTAGTAGATTATAAAAATAAAATTATGACCATTAGAATGTATTCAAATTACGGTTGATACTTGAAAAGTTTTACCTTGTAAAGGACAACTGGAAATTGAAAGTAAAGGATTTAGATCTTAATTAGTAGTATAAAATTAATCACAAATTCTTTTAATATTTTAATTTCAAAATAATTATTTATGAATCGTACTGATGTTATTGTGCATGGTTTGCATTTAATTTATAATAAGTATTGTATATTTATATTTAAAACGATTTATAGTATTATTGACTTGGATTAATTTTATTTTAAATAAACTTTTGACATTAATTCCGTTTGTTTTATTGACGGACCCAAGTTAAAAAAGTCTTGTTAATATAAGACTGCATACAGATACATATATGAATCTGGCTAACCAACAACCACTTTCTGATTATTATATGTGGTGTTACTACAGGCAATCATTAGAGAGTAAATATTATAATCATAATCTTGATACTGATTTCAATAATTTATATACTATTAATGAAAATCATGAACAGTATTTATAGCCCAAGACCCCGTGGGCGAATACCTGTATGTATTTGACCAGACCTGAATTTTCGTACATTGAGACCCCTATACCTACCATGCATGAGGTGGGGACTCACTAAGCTCAAAGTGGTCGACGCGCCGAGCGCTCAGGTAGGACAGATATCGATTTTGACGGATTTTAAATCCATTTGACCACGTCTGCCGTTTTGAAATTTTGAAAATATATGATTATTATTATCGGAAAATAAGAATGGCAGACCATTATCGCGCATTTTTCTTTGTGGCAGATCATTTTGAAAATGCTAAAATAAATTTTTTTTGAAAGTAATTGACCAGATCTGCCATTGATATATGTTTATTATATTTTTTTATTTTTTATTGCTTAGATGGATGGACGAGCTCACAGTCCACCTGGTGTTATGTGGTTACTGGACCCCATAGACATCTACAACGTAAATGCGCCACCCACCTCGAGATATAAGTTCTAAGGTCTCAGTATAGTTACAACGGCTACCCCACCCTTCGAACCGAAACGCATTACTGCTTCACGGCGGAAATAGGCGGGGTGGTGATACCTACCCGTGCGGACTCACAAGAGGTCCTACCACCAGTGATTACGCAAATTANGAGCGCGACCGAGCTTCATAACGACGGGACGGTGGTCTGAATCTAACTCTGAAACTACTTCGATCGAGTGTAAGCGCAGAGTTACGTTTTTTAATAAAGCTATGTCGAGTATATCCGGGCGATGCGCGATATTTAGCGGGTAGTGAGTCGGGGTTAGCGGAGCGACGATATCGAAGGCGAGATCATCAACTAACGCGTCAAGCCGCCTGCCATTCGGGGTAAAATCTTAGCTACTACCCGGCCAGATGTATATTATGTTTTCTGTTCACTGTTTTAGAGGAATATAATTTACTTGAGATTTACTTTAGCAATGTATTTACCAAAATTAATATTTTTTTATATTCTATATACTAAACTTCATTAGTTAGATAATAAAGAAGTGAATTTTTTATGGAATAATTTTAAATAATACGGTATAATACTGATCAAAAAATAATTCAATTCCTCATTTTTATTTTCTCAAGCAAAATTTAAAAGTGTTCAATCAAATAAATAAAAATATATCAGGCATGCATTATATACATCAATCTTCATTCATCATCATCATCATCGGAGTCATCTTTATCACCCTTTATCACCCATCTTTGTCACCCTCGACAGAAGGATAACATTCCGCCCCATATTAAGACGGTACGCGACCGTGCCGCCTTCATTCTAGGACGTCTCTACCCGATGATATGCAGGCGAAGTAAAATGTCCCTTAGAAATAAGGTGACACTCTACAAAACATGCATACGCCCCGTCAAGACCTATGCAAGTGTAGTGTTCGCTCACGCGGCCCGCACTCACTTAAAAACATTCCAAATCATTCAATCCCGTTTTTTGCAGGATAGCCGTCGGAGCCCCGTGATTCGTCAGGAACGTCGAACTCCATGACGACCTGGACTTAGAGTCCATCAGTAAGTATTTACAGTCGGCGTCGATGCGCCACTTCGATAAAGCAGCACGACACGAGAACCCTCTCATCGTGGCCGCCGGTAACTACATTCCCGATCCTGCGGAAAGAATGGAAAGCAGTCGACGTCGCCCAAAACACGTCATCTCGGATTCTCCCGATCCACTAACGGTGCTTCTAGGTACTTCAAGCACCGGTCACCGTTCTTGTCGAACCCGTCGCTTGCGACGAAGGGTTCGACGAGTAAATTAACTCTCAGACACAGCCCACTGAGTTTCTCGCCGGATCTTCTAAGGGGGTACGCGTTTCCGATCCGGTGGTAGATTCTGCGAAGCACGGCTCTTGCTAGGGTTCGTGTTAGCATCGTCGTCAGGTTTGAGCCCCGTGAGCTCACCTACTAGTTACGGTTACGCTGGAATAGCCTCTCTAGGCTACCAGCTTAGGTAGGAATAAAAAAAAAAAGAATCGAATACTGCAAAAATAAAACATAAATTGTAAAATGAACGTAAGTAAATTGATCTGAACATGTTCGAGAAAGAATTGTTATCAACTTACCAGGAACATTGGTGATTAAGTTACTCACAAAATATGGAAGTTGGTCACCTTCGAACCATTTGAAGGCATATATGTTGACCTGCTCAATCCAACCATACTCCAATGGGTCTAAAGTTGTGGATTGCTTTTTGTAAGCATTTCTCCACCAATCCACCAGTACAAAGAAAAAAACAGACCTAACCCATTTGTAAATAATAGGCCAGGGACGAAATGGTACTCATTTCTTAAACGACATCCGGGGTTAAGAGAATAAAAATCGCTATCGATGTTTAAAACACAGCAAAGAATGTGGTCGGTACTGAAAGCCTAAATTCTACAGTAAATTCAATTAGCCAGGCCGTCCAAATCGATACCTCAAGTTCTATTGACCATATACATAAAGACCAACCAAACATAGCGTCAGAATCAGTTGAAATTCTTCATGTTAGTTTGCCAATTATAGGGGAGTGCACATTGGACAATAATTTCATTAATTTAACCGAAAGTGAAGAACCCTTAAATGACCCTTTTGCGGTAGGCAGCGGCTTGGCTCTGCCCTTGGCATTGCTGAAGTCCATGGGCGACGGTAACCACTCACCATCAGGTGGGCCGTATGCTCGTCTGCCTACAAAGGCAATAACAAAAAAAAAACTTCGAATTCATAACAGACTTTGAAGTCTTGCAACAAAATCATGAAGTCCAGGAAACAGGAGCATCTGAATTTAATACGCAAGAAGATATAAACTGCGTCGAAGCATGTTCATGAACAGAAAAAGAACGAAATATTGATTAAAAAGCAGAAAAGAATGGAAGGTAAAAAAAGACTGAAGAAGAAAGACAAAAGAAGAAAGAAGAATTACAAAAAAGGAAAGCTCAAAGGTTTTTGATGTCCAAAAATAGTAAAAGTAAGAAGAAAAGTACGACATGCACAGTAAACAGAATAAGATGCGATTCGTGTGAAGAGGAATTGACTAGTGATACAGAAATAAACGACTTAAAAAATATTGGTTGTGACAATTTTCCGTGGTATCATTTAAAATGTACTATATTTGCAGGTGAAGACTATGAAAATGTCTATAATAAAGAATTTGTATGTCCAACGTGCAATAATAAGTAAAAGGCTGACTATAGGGTAAGACATGGCTGACTTGTGGAGAAATGAGGCTGACTACCGGTAAAAAGTGCCATATTTTGTTTAATATTGATTTTTTATATAATTCTAACAAAAAAAAAAAGTATTTCTTTAGTAAAAATAATAAATAAACATTCCGTAAAAAAAAATTTTTTCATTTAAAGTCCCTTATTTTAAAAAATACAGGTGAATCAAGTTAAGAATCCCACTAAAAGGCTGACTACTGGGTGTTTTACCCTAGCTAAGATTTTATTATATTATTATGTTGATGTGTGTACGCAATGTAGAGGTCTGCCGTGATCAGTATAAGTTTTTAAGACTATAATAAACAACATATATCAATGGCAGATCTGGTCAATTACTTTCAAATTTTCGGCAGACATGGTCAAATGGATTTAAAATCCGTCAAAATCGATACCTGTCCTACCTGAGCGCTCGGCGCGTCGACCACTTTGAGCTTAGTGAGTCCCCACCTCATGCATGGTAGGTATAGGGGTCTCAATGTACGAAAATTCAGGTCTGGTCAATTACATACAGGTATTCGCCCACGGGCTCTTGGGCTATTATATAAAACATTATTCTCAAATTCGTTCATTTATTCAAGACAGAATTGAATAATATGAGAATCATTTAGGGGCGGGACATTAGTTTTCCGTAAGATAGAAATATCTCTCCTATCTTATATATTTTGATAATCTATATACTATTACATATTATTATTAATATTTAGTATTCTTTATTAAAGGATGACAATGATTGTTTAATAAGATTTTTTCAACTAACAAGATTATATACAGTCAAACCTGGACAAGCGAGAGTTCAAGGGAGCACAATCTCATTCTCGCTTATAGAGGTTTCTCACTAACCCGAGTTTCTCGCTAATGCAGGTACATGGGTAGCGTTTATCTCTTATAGAGGTACGCAGCAATAACAAGTCACAGGAAGTTCGAATGTATTCCTGTCTTAGTTCCACGAAATAGAAAGGGTTCAATATTGACGAGAAAACAATACAAAAACAATGGTAGATGGTTAAGAATGAGTTATAAAATAGCAGATGCTAAATTTGTAATTTATTTTGTCATTTGTTCCTCCTAAATAATATAAATAAATAAAGCTCGACTGTCGCTTAAAGAGGTATAGATAAGTAGCAGTCTCACTTACGGAGGTCTATGAGGGAAAAACGACTCTCTCTTACAAAGGTTTCTGTTTCTCGCTAATAGAGGTTTTGGGAGCTTAAAATTACGGGTCCTGACTATTATTCTCACTTATAGAGTTTTCTCACTTATCCAGTTCTCACTTACCCAGGTTTGACTGTATATAAAATATATATAAAGTTGAAATTTTTGGTGTTTCTCTTAGAATCGCAAATCTTTTCCATACTAGCGGTACATTCGGTGATGATGACCATGATAGGCTAAATTTAAGTAAATTAACTTTACACATCACATTTGAACCTTCGTCATTACGAGCCTGGTCGCATAATTAAGAATGCTAGTTATTTTTTTCAAATTTAAATACGGACAATTTTGTGGCTTGGTTGTAGGTTCTATATTCGTATTATTTTGGTACGATTTAATGCTGTGAACATTTTAGTTTTAACAGCGATTGCTTCATAATCGATCACGACAACAGGAAAAAAATTAAGTTGTAATAAATCTACACGGGAAGTAATAATGAAATTTTGCTTTAAGAATTGGCTGTACAACCATCTGTAATGGTCAAAAACGATGGTTTTCGACGCTGTGAAGCATTTTGCTACCTATCAAGCTACTTCAAATGTTCTGCGTACACCTAAATAGATAAATTCATCTTGTCAAGAGGAAAAACAAAATCATTTGAAGAATATTTAAGACAGACTGAAGTCGTCGTGGCCTAAAGGATAAGACGACCGGTGCATTCGTATGTAGCGATGCACCGGTGTTCGAATCCCGCAGGCGGGTACCAATTTTTCTAATGAAATACGTACTGAACAAATGTTCACGATTGACTTCCACGATGAAGGAATAGCATTGTGTAATAAAAATCAAACCCGCAAAAATTTTAATTTGCGTAATCACTGGTGGTAGGACCTCTTGGGAGTCGGCACGGGTAGGTACGCACGGTGAAGCAGTAATGCGTTTCAGTTCGAAGGGTGGGGTAGCCATTGTAACTATACTGAGACCTTAGAACTTATATCTCAAGGTGGGTGGCGCATTTACGTTGTAGATGTCTATGGGCTCCAGTAACCACTTAACACCAGGTGGGCTGTGAGCTCGTCCATCCATCTAAGCAATAAAAATAAAATAAAAAAAGAGTTAGACAGTGGAAAAATGCAATTTTTTCAGAAGAGACAACACTATGCAAGGTATGTTCTGATGGAAAATGATATACTCATAAATACGATAGGTATCTAGGATGTCCTCTGTTTCGAATCAAGCATTCGACCATAAATACACAAAAGTGACAGTAAAGGATGGTGAAGGCAATGTGAAAATTTGGAGATGATTTTCTGAACATGGGGTTAATAATGGAAACATGGATGAATGCCATTACAAAATCATACTGGAAGAAACATTGCTACCATATCCTTAAGGAGGGTAGAAGTAAGGAGCACCACTCAGTGTAATAATAATAAAATGCCTGCTGAGTGAGAGCTAATTATAGTGGCGCCATAGTAGCAAGTGGAAGGATTTTAAAAACAGTACCATAAACCACCACAGTTCAACCCAGTAACCCAGTACACTTCACTCTGTTTAAAACTGCTATAATCATATGATTTCCATTTCCTATATTAAAGTTACACGCACCGTTAAGGAATTTATTATATTGCAATCAATTTGTCTTAGATTGGCCAATTAATAGCCTAGATCTAAATCCAATAGAGCGTCTTTGATGCGAAGTCAAGAAAAAGGTTTAAAATGGACAGTATGGCAATTTAAGAAAGCTGTATGTTTTTTTAGATTAATGGAACTCTATCACTCTTGTGGAATGTGAAAAATTGATAGAGTCAATGCCTTGCCGGTAATTATAAGCTGTGATATGTAATTCTTACTACTAATTTTAAAGTAACTTCAGTTTAAAACGGTATTAAATTACTTATTTCGTATTAAATTACTTTTTTCTTTATCCACTTCACATTGATGTGATTTATTTAAAACAAGTTTCATATAAAACAATTCTAGAGCAGTTTATTAAACCGTCCTTAATTATTTGTCTAGCTTCAATTGAATTTGTAATTAGAAATATTTGCGAAAAAGTTAGAGATTTTATTCTATATTCATAATTCTGTTTGCTCTATTCATGCAACTGTTTGTAAAATAAAACACAACTAGTTAGTTTTAAGACAGAAAACACAACTAAATAAGTTTGGCACTTCAAATCATTGATAATTATATGACCAGTACTGTATGTATGTAGAAGATAGTTTATATCAAATCTTTAGAATCATGTGTTTTTTCAGATTTCATCTGAAAATTAAGTAATTATTATTATACTCAAACGCTATAACTTCTGTAAGGCTGTCTGTGCAATAGGTATATAATTTTGCACAAAAAACTAGTATATTTTTTACGCGAGTAACACTAATTAAAAGTCAACATTCAAAAAATGTTAATGTCATTGTCAGGTGTTTACATGCCGATAACAATAAAATAAATCTTATGTCAATTTTACACACAAAACTAACTTAATTATTAAACTTTATGAACAAAAAATAGGACAATATATTTAGCTAAATTTACAATATGTTATTTTGTATATTGTGATGAATTCTTGTTGCGGTAACGAGTTAATGTTCGGTTCTGTTGTAGACGAAATAGTGTCGACTTATAAAGATCAAATTTTATATTTACTTAGTTATTTAAAATATTTTAGCAATAATTTCGGCCCTCTAATATTTATTATCGTTGTATTGGTATCCGTAATCATTATAAGCGTTAAGTTTTCGACGCGAACACACAAAACCAAATACTATAAAAAGTAAAAGTAATGCAATCATTTCAAGTGTGTGAGATCTGAGCGGAACTCTGGAAGGTAAGTCGAATTTTATTCTTTTTTTTTATACTGAAGGACCATAAGATTATCATGTTTCTTCAAGGCTTCAGAAGTTTTGTTTAAAATAATTTTGTTGTGACAATTGAATAACTAATAAGCTTGACAGCAATACATAAGTTATCAAACTGGAATAAAGAGAATTAATTGAAAAAAAATATAGGTGTTATGTTTTTGTCATTATATTGTGGCTTTGATCTGTGGCACCAAAGTAGCTAAAAATGAACTAAACAGTGAATGTCTAACATGATATTGTTATAAAAAGAAAACCTGCAGAATCACACCATTATGTGCAGAAATAAATTAATTTGTACTAAACAAAACTAAGACATTGACGCTACGCTAATGAAAATGATTTCAAATCTTAAAATATGGCAACTATAACTCTGATTATAAACATATAATGCAGTGGTCAGCAACCTTCCGACCAACCAACCTTGCCAAAAGAGCCAAATATAGATAAACATAATTGCAAGTTATTCAAAGAGCCATTTTTTATCATATATAAAAATTTCAAGCATTCCAACTGGAATGCTTGTGTTTTAAAACTGCTAACTCCTCTGTTACAAGGCAAGATAATAAGTAATATTAGGTTCCAGAACCAAACATAACATTTTGTTTAAGAGCCATAGCCAAGGAGTCAAGGAGCCACATGTGGCTCACGAGCTATGTTTTCGCATGGGATCACTGTGTTAATGGCTTAAATATCATCGAAATCCTTTTGTCTTAAGTATCAGTGATATCTTTCTCTCAGTGCCGTGATGGTAACTCTAGGATTCGACAAATATTGGACACTTTTTAAAAATTTAAAACTGTCCTGCCAATTTCTACTGGGAAGCAATCATATATTTCAACATAAATGGTTGGAGAGATGTTACCTAATAAATTTTGTGACTTCGTGTTTCAGTTTTGGTAGTTGCATTCACATAGCTATGTACATTAACTCTGGTGACCACTTAACGCTATTACATACCACCACCAAATGCTCATTTGCTGAAAAAAAATTAATTTTATTTTTACCAATCTATAATTAAATGTAGATTTAAAAATAGAAAACAAAATAAGTTCCATATTTTTTAAATATTTTTTTTTATTTTTTATTGCCCTTGTAGGCAGACGAGCATACGGCCCACCTGATGGTGAGTGGTTACCGTCGCCCATGGATGTCAGCAATGCCAGGGGCAGAGCCAAGCCGCTGCCTACCGTTTAATACTCTCCACAAGCCTCGTTTGAAGAAGGAGATGTCATAGCGCTCGGGAAACACTGTGGAGGGGAGCTCATTCCATAGCCGGATGGTACGTGGCAAAAGAGACCTCTGGAAACGCACTGTGGATGACCGCAGTGGCTCCAGGTAGTATGGATGAACTCTACTCCGGTGGCGGGCGGTGCGATGGTAAAAACGAGATGCCGGTATCATCTCGAACAATTCCTCAGAGCACTCCCCATGGAACAAACGGTATAAAATACAAAGGGAACCGAAGTCCCTTCGCAGACCCAGAGGTTCCAAACGATCCGTGAGAATGGGATTATTGACAATCCGAACGGCCCTCCTCTGTATGGAGTCAAATGGAAGAAGCTGGTATTTGGGAGCCCCGGCCTAGAGATGGGAGCAGTACTCCACGCGAGGCCGGACTTGTGCTTTATAAAGCAAAAGCCTTTATCCAGGCGTGAAGTACCGCTTCGCTCTGTTGAGGACTCCCAGCATTTTGGACGCCAACTTGGCTTTGCCTTCCAGATGACTCCGAAACTGGACATCGCTCGAAATGTCGACCCCAAGTATCCCAATACTCTCGGAAGGTTGCAGGGATACTCCTTGGAATTGCGGCGCCATGACAAAGGGGTCCTTCTTCGCAGTGAACGCGCAAACTTGCGTCTTTAACGGTTTAATATGACAGTGAAATATATAATTTCCAATAGATATTTAAGATAAGTTGCAGCTGACAGCAAAAAATAAAGTGCTAAATTGGTTCAGAAGAATTCAAAGGAATTTTCATTTTCAAATTTTTTAAATTGTAACTTTATAACACGATTGGGGAACAAAGAACGTTTGTGTATCATAAAACAATGTGTGTGAGTGAATCACTCCATATTATTGTCCTGGAAATTTATCTGAAGAGTGTAACAATTGTCATTACAACCGAACACAGAATTCGCATCGTGCAATCATGCCAACTAGTCCACAAATACCTTGATGTATCAAGTTCACAAGTTTTTATTTTTGTTATTGCTTAGACGGGTGGACGAGTTCACAGCCCACCTGGTGTTAAGTGGTTACTAGAGCCCGTGGACATCTACAACGTATATGCGCCATCCACCTTGAGATATAAGTTCGAAGGTCTCAGTATAGTTACAACGGCTGCCCCGCCCTTCAAACTGAAACGCGTTACTGCTTCACGGCAGAAATAGGCAGGGCGGTGGTACCTCCCGTGCGAACTCACAAGAGGTCTTACTACCATTTTCGAAGCGTTTTTGTTTTCACATAGAATAATACTGAAGATGCGCAATGAGGTGGGCATAGTCCCTCTTAATGGGTCGGCAGAGGTGATCGTAATTTGTCTCTGAATTTTTTGGTGTGAGTCTGAAGTGAATTTAATTTCGTACATATAAACTTATTGAAGACTCCATCGCAAAGAACGACCCGCTTCTAATGCCGTCGGCAATATGTCAATATACTATACGTCGTCAAAATAGGATAATCTAATTTCTCGGACTCGATTTTTCGTTTGGCGTTCAGTAACATTTGACCATTTGACCTCACGACTCAGGGTGTTGCCTGTGTGCTTTGTCTAACGACACCAAGCTATGAGCTCTTCTTGGTTTTTTATTATTTGTAAATGATAATTATAAGGTTGCTACCAAATGATGAGATATTTGTTGTTCGCTTTATTATGCGTTGAAGTCTCAATATAACCTTCAGACACAGTCCACTGAGTTTTTCGCCGGATCTTCTCATTGGGTCGCGTTTCCGATCCGGTGGTAGATTCTGCGAAGCACGGCTCTTGCTAGGGCCAGTGTTAGCAACGTCGTCAGGTTTGAGCCCCGTGAACTCACCTACTAGTTGAGGTTACGCTGAAATAGCCTCTCAAGGCTCTCAGCTAGGTAGGAAAAAAAAAACTAACATATTGTATAACGACAGACTCATCTTTTTGATTGACTCGGTGACGCAGTATTTAGCGGCCCTCACTATTGTGGCGAGGGTCGTGGATTCGATTCCTACATCGGGAAAACATTGTGTGATGAACAGGTTTGTTTGCACTTTATCTGGGTGTCTATTATCTATATATGTGTATATTTAAACTAATTATATAAAGTAAGTATGTCAGACTCTAGTATTCATAATACAGAGAATCCTAAATTGGGGTCCAGATGACCGTGCGTAATTTGTTCCCACTTATTGTTACAAATCGGAATACTGTTTCGCGACGGACATGGACAGGATGGTGATACCTACCCGCGTCCTATTACAAGCTAATGCCATGTCTTTCTTTTTTTTTCTCTTTCCCATCCCATCACAAAGAAACAGAGTAAAGTTATTCGACCAAACGAAAGTGAATGTGGTTAGGAAAGAGCTTGTAACTACATAAACTTCGTAATATAGTTTCCTGATGTCTATTGCAGTTCATCTTAGAATTTCAAGTCTATTCGTTAGCGGTAGAGATACTAAAACGATATTAATGACAATTGTTTTCACGTTTTTTATTTACATTTTTTTATTAACGTATTGCCAGACATGAAGCATTACTCTTGTTGAAATATTCTAAGAAGCCTCGAAATCAAGCGCCATGTTAAGCGAATACTTCTTTAAAGGTGGTTTGAAAAGAAAATAACCCTGAAAAAATAATCGGAAGAGTCACAGAGAGTGGTGTTTCTGGCATTGCCTACGTTTGCGATGACGGTAAACGGTAACCCTTAAAGATTCATAGTGACAATTTAAATAGTTAATTACAAGTTCTTAATACGCTTTTATTAGCTTCAGACGTATGTATATATGTTTATAACGGAATCTTTGAACATGATTTTGACCCTCTTCAAAACGTCGGATTAACTCGAAATTTGGTATACCTATTAAGGACTGATGACTATTCAATATTTAAAAAAAAATTTACAAAAAAACCAAAATGAAAAAATTGAAATTCAACTAAATAATGAAAAATAAATAATAGTTTAAAAAAAATAACAAAATACGCTTTTATAGAAATCCAACTAGAAGATAGAAAATAAATTTTAATAAATTTGAATTAAAAATAGTGTAAGAAAAAAATATTTTATTGTAAAAAGAGCGTGGGGTGCTTTTCAGGATATATTATCAAAATAACCCTTCTACTCATATCTGTTCATAAAATATTTATAACTACTTATACCGTGCACTTCACGCTTTTTTACAATAAAATAATTTTTTCTTACACTATTTTTAATTCAAATTTATTAAAATTTATTCTTCTATTCTTCTTATTTAGACTTCTGTTAATTTGTCAAAATGTCGCTTAAAACGATATATCTACCTTTCTCTCATCAATATTACCTTGATAGTATAATTAAGTGAGAGTAATTCACAGATAAACTGATAGGTTATTAAAAAACAAAGTCGAAGTTATGAAGATATAAGGAAAGCGGATGCCGTCGCATTATCTCTTAATGGCATAAGTAGATGTAGATATTATTACGTATTCTGATTTGCGAATACAATGTGTTTTTTTAACATCCTATAAAATCCATTATTGGCCTTCGGGGACCAATTTCGGAGTTTGAAAGGAATTTTTACCAAGGCAAGAAGTTGTCAAGTCAAGCGGCTCTTTTTTTTTCTTTTTTTTTATATAAGAAGAAATAAGTGAGGACTATTGCAGCGTTGTCAAATTCATCCATCTGACACGAGTACATCGATGAGTTTAATTTGATCCGATTATTCAGTTTCTAATTAAGGATTGTCGCCGAACTCAGTTGATGGTAATGTTTATTCAAGACTGCGCTTATATATTTCCGATCATTCCCGATTCTGCGGAAAGAATGGAAAGCAGTCGACGTCGCCCAAAACGCGTCATCTCGGATCCTCCCGATCCACTAACGGTGCTTCTAGGTACTTCAAGCACCGGTAACCGTTCTCGTCGAACCCGTCGCTTGCGACGAAGGGCTCGACGAGCAAATTAACCCTCAGACACAGCCCACTGAGTTTCTCGCCGGATCTTCTCAGTGGGTCGCGTTTCCGATCCGGTGGTAGATTCTGCGAAGCACGACTCTTGCTAGGGTTCGTGTTAGCATCGTTGTCAGGTTTGAGCCCCGTGAGCTCACCTACTAGTTAAGGTTCCGCTGGAATAGCCTCTCTAGGCTACCAGCTTAGGTAGGAAAAAAAAAAAACCGATTAGGCTCAGTGGCACATACAGCGACTGATACACAATATTATTCGACTCCCTATCCATCGCTTGTCAAGTACCTACGTTTATATACTTAATATTGTAGTAATAAAAGAAAGCGAGTGCGGTAAGGCGAGTGGCACTAGTCTGTAGTGCTAATATTATCTCATTTGGCTCGCCCACGTTTTTACTTTCTTCATGCGTACGTCCAGAAAGCGTGAAGTGTTTACCACCGATATTAATTATTTAAAAATTTTTAACTAAACATTTAATTGCGTTACTCAACACTCAATCAACAGTTTTGCGGCGACTTTTTTTCTTTTCTTATTTGTAAGCAGTTGTGGCCTTAACGTTTCCATCGAGGAAACTTCGATCGTTTTTTTTTTGTTTTTTCCTTGACGACCACATTACGCGTGATAGGTGGAGTTCTTTCGGGAGGTCTTTAGTTTGTTTATGCGTTAACTTTAATTAAAATGATCACTTGTCGACAATCGATTGAAAACCATAAAATAAAGTTCTGAAATTCAAAGCAGTATGTAGTCTAGTAAAATAGTATTCATAATAGTGATAATAAATAGCCAAAGACAAAAGAGTTTTTTTTTATGAATGAGGTATTACTGTTGGCCCCGAGACCTTTCCAGTTTCACCAGGACAGGTAGACACAAAACAGTTACTACTACTACTACGAGCTAGTGATGAGCCTTAGTGTAATCAATAGAAATAATATAACAATTATTTTTTTCCAACTTTACCCGAAATGATTCAATAATAACAAAATTAAAGGGAGAATGTCATAATACATAAAATCAATTTAAACTTTAAGGTGTCAGTAGTTATGGTCGAATTTCGATGAATGAGCGAACACTAGTAAGAATAATAGCTTCCGGCTTTGGAATGAGCTCCCCTCCACGGTGTTTCCCGAACGCTATGACATGTCCTTCTTCAAACGAGGCTTGTGGAGAGTATTAAGCAGTAGGCAGCGGCTTGGCTCTGCTCCTGGCATTGCTGAAGTCCATGGGCGACGGTAACCACTTACCATCAGGTGGGCTGTACGCTCGTCTGCCTACAAAGGCAATAAAAAAAAAAAGCTCAATTGAATTTTATATAGATTGTGCACGAACTGCCTGACAGATCTATGAAGATCAGACATATAAATTTACAAGTTAAACACGTTACTTCAATAAACCACATCTCCAGAAGTTTCTGAGTTACGTAATGTATCTATTTTTTCTTTTTACTCGCATTTATTATTTGCTAAGGGTCCCCCGGTAGTCGAAATTTGACTATAATTAATTGAAATTATAAGTTTGTACACAATTATGATTCTTATTGTCAAAGACTATTATACTTCTATTTTATAATCACAGGTTTCGCTAAGACTACATTTTATATAAATATTAACAAAGAACCAATATTCAATCTATTCTCAATTTGATAACATACTATAGGCATTAAGAAAAGTTTGACAATAAACAAATAGTATGCATGCTTGTGTGTGTCAAATACATGTTAGTGTGTGTAATGTTTTTTTTATTGATTTAATGTATTTCTTATGCATAATTAAAAAAATATTAATATTCTGCACTCCTTCTCTATATTCTCTATAAGCGAGGGAAATTTCGTACTCCTCCGTCCGCACAATTTTCGTAAAAAGTGGTCCAAAATTTTTGCTTCACGTATTAGTATAAAGATATCTATAAAAATAAAAATTGCCACTGTCAATCGGAGTCAAATATGCGCGATTGGAGAGTTGAATAGACGACCGTGTCAAGGACGAGGTGATAAATTCGTCATTTACAATTTAGTAATGTCAATCTGTTTCAATAAAACTAGCCACAAATATTATTATATTAGGGGCCTGTTCCATTGTCGCGGTAATTTTATAGCTTTTCGCTTGTGAATTGTCGTTCAGTAGTTGTCGTTTTGCAACGCTTTTGAGAGGATTTAGTCTATGCGACCGGATTCCGCTATCCCAGCTCTGGCTAATAACAGTAAAGCTAGATCTAAATCAACCGTTCCCAGTTTCCACAAATTGATTACTATGAGAATTAACAGTAATCCAGAAATTCCTCTTTTTTGTTACGACGTTTTTTCAGATATCCACCGAACACATTTCACGAGCTAATAAAAGCAAAACGTACAGACCTAAGTCAATCTTATAGTAAAAAAATTGTGTCTTTTAATAGGGATTGAATTTAGAAAACATGGGGAACCAATGACGGTTTCAACTTTTGACTTTGCACAACAGCAGCAAAATGCCATTTTATAATTAATTAAAAGTAGGTATTTTTACGGTTTGATCCCGTGTCTTTTTTCCATTAAATTAGCTCCAATATTTTGAATTGTTTTGAATACCCCTTGTCCGGGACCATCAAAACAGTAGGTAAACTGAAACTAAAACTGTACTGGTGGTAGGACCTCTTGTGAGTCCGCACGGGTAGGTACCACCACCCTGCCTATTTCTGCCGTGAAGCAGTAATGCGTTTCGGTTTGAAGGGTGGGGTAGCTGTTGTAACTATACTGAGACCTTAGAACTTATATCTCAAGGTGGGTGGCGCATTTACATTGTAGATGTCTATGGACTCCAGTAACCACTTAACACCAGGTGGGCTGTGAGCTCGTCCACCAATCTAAGCAATAAAAATAAAAAAAAGAATAAGCAGTAAAAGTTATTTTAATTATGTTTACGATTCCCAAAAACCGAAGAAAATACTGATAGCGATTTTCTTGCCCTGTGCGCTCCGGTGACCATGTGCCTGGTAAGTTGACAGGTAGTTCGCCCATTTAGGCAAAGGCAGAAAATATTGTGGGAGAAAACTGCAATAGATAAAAAATTTTAAATGTCAATCCAGCTGTACGGCATCTACGTAACAGAAGCTTAAGGTACATTTTAAAGTACAATAGACTTTTTTATTTTTATTGCTTAGATGGATGGACGAGCTCACAGCCCACCTGGTGTTAAGTGGTTACTGGAGCCCATAGACATCTACAACGTAAATGCGCCACCCACCTCGAGATATAAGTTCTAAGGTCTCAGTATAGTTACAACGGCTACCCCATCCTTCGAACCGAAACGCATTACTGCTTCACGGCGGAAATAGGCGGGGTGGTGGTACCTACCCGTGCGGACTCCCAAGAGGTCCTACCACCAGTGATTACGCAAATTATAATTTTGCGGGTTTGGTTTTTATTACACGATGTTATTCCTTCACCGTGGAAGTCAATCGTGAACATTTGTCGAGTACGTATTTCATTAGAAAAATTGGTACCCGCCTTCGGGATTCGAACACCGGTGCATCGCTACATACGAATGCACCGGACGTCTTATCCTTTAGGCCACGACGACTTCAAAATTTTAGTAAAGTCCTCATAAAAGTAAGTAATTAGCAGCTAAACTAACTGTTTATTAAAGTTATCTATTCGAAATCGCCTTGACACAGGTGAATGTTGTAGCTTAGGCTCGTTAAAGATATCATAATTTAATGAAGATCTCATCAAAGTANTGCATCGCTACATACGAATGCACCGGACGTCTTATCCTTTAGGCCACGACGACTTCAAAATTTTAGTAAAGTCCTCATAAAAGTAAGTAATTAGCAGCTAAACTAACTGTTTATTAAAGTTATCTATTCGAAATCGCCTTGACACAGGTGAATGTTGTAGCTTAGGCTCGTTAAAGATATCATAATTTAATGAAGATCTCATCAAAGTAGTTATCAAATTGGCAATACATACGCAATTATATCACTGTCTCTATGTGTGTGTGCTTTGTGGAGTGCCATTATGCCTTCCACTTCATACATAACATTGTGCATCGTTGGCGGCCCACGCATTCAATAAAATGTCTAGATGGCTATTGACTTGGGATCTTATCTTATCATTTCAATTTATTAGTTATCAAATCAAGCCACCAGCAACGCTCTGGTTACGTATATGTATCATCAATTACACCAAATCGATAAATTGTGGGTTTTTATTTAATGTATCTCTAGTTAATCGATGAACAGAATGAGCAAACACCCCCCTTGGGTGGTTTTCCCACACTACTATGTCGCGTTCTCTGTTAACTTGAAGCTAAATAGAATACGTACACAACTTTATGGTCATCAGTTTGCACATATACCCCGTACCTTGTATCTAATATAATAGAGATCTAATACATAAATTAAAAAATACGCTTATCACATTTGCTCATCTACGGGAGATAAATGTATATTTTTCCTGCCTATGCTGATAGCTTTGAGAGGCTATTTCACCTTCTCCTTGACGTGTAGGTGAGCTCACGGGGCTCAAACCGGGAGTGTTGCTAACACTGGCCCTAGCAAGAGCAGTGCTTCGCAGAATCTACCACCGGATCGGAAACGCGACCCACTGAGAAGACCGGCAAGAAATTCAGTGGGTTGTGTCTATGAGTTAATTCATTCGTCGAGCCCTTCGTCGCAAGCGACGGGTTCGACGAGAACGGTGACCGGAAATAATAAAGGAATTCGATCCGAAGTATGTGCTTCTTGCTGTTTCATATCAGTGACTTTGGAAATATACGGAGAAGTGCATACGTTGAATTCGTTGTTGTATTGCAGCCTTTTTGAGTACCACCTTATTACATTTTGTGATTAAAATACTAATAACGAAACGTGTTCTGAGTTCTCTGGCATTTGGCCTATTGAATTGAAAATTGTTGTCTATTAGTTAAGAGGTACGATGAAATGTGTAAAAATTCGTAAATTTTTAAAAACAACTATTGTATCATTAGGTACAGCTTGCAAATACAATCTGGCATTAAATATTATATCATGGTTCTGTCTATGACCTATAGTCAGGTGATTATGTTTCATCACAAGGCTGCGTTGTCGTTTTTCTTTAGAAAAATATATATCTTACGAAATCATTCGTTCTATATGATCTTTTCCCGCTACAAAGATAACAAGCGCCAAAAGATAACAATGACCTCTGAAATAAATTGCGTTATGAAAGTACCTTAACAACAGATATTTGTTGTAGAACGATCGAACGGTGCACTATCGCAATTTGTTCTCGGAATAGCAGTTAATCAATATGTTATAACAGAGGACGTTTAGAAGGAAATTGTGTTATTAGAGTCGAATTGAATATTATTTTGCTTACTTTTTGTTTCAAGAGAGATATATTTCGGACAAAGAGTCCATACGGATTTTAGGAAATGGGTATGGGCTATGGGGTTTCACAGGGAACTTATGCCGGACGACGGCAATTGCTTAACAGTAGTTAGATCGGGACCTCATTGGCCCATCCGAGTATGGTATTAATTTGATACTTGGTACAGTTTCTGTTAGCACTTCAAGGAAGGTTTCTCGCAGAGTATCACAAACAAAACAAAATACATAATGTGTTCTAATAGTTGTATCATATAATAATATCGTGATACACACAGAGAAGCGTGATTCGTTATAAAACTATTAAATTTAAATTCATCAATATTAAGAAAGTTGCTAGTTCATAGCGAATTACGATTCGGTTTATAATGTCTGTACCTGATGTAATTGAATTTAATTTGCCACAGTATGTAATAATAGTTTTGGTGTTTTTTTATTTAATTAAATAAAAATTTATATAAGGAAAAATTTAAGTAGCAGTCAAATCTGATCTGAGCGTCTTATTTCAAGGAGAATGGCGGCAGCAGCATTGCGATGTCTTTTAGTTCCAATAAGTAAGACCGTGAGGGCCGTCTGCGCAATACCTAACTAAAAACATTATTTTTTCCTTTTGTCATTTTCTTTGTCCAGCTTTTTTTTTATTGCTTAGTTGGGTGGACGAGCTCACAGCCCACCTGGTGTTAAGTGGTTACTGGAGCCCATAGACATCCAGAACGTAAATGCGCCACCCATCTTGAGATATAAGTTCTAAGGTCTTAAGTATAGTTACAACGGCTGTCCCACCCTTCAAACCGAAACGCATTACTGTTTCACGGCAGAAATAGGCAGGGTGGTGGTACCCATCCGCGCGGACTCACAAGAGGTCCTACCACCAGTAAATAAAAATTGTACTATAGTCAAAATAGATAAAAAAAAAAGGTTTAAAACCACCAATGAATCTCTATACCCAATTAACGTTAGATCACTGATAAATGTTACAAAATAAATACACGTTAGAGTAATAATTATAACTGTTGACCTATTAAACAAGAGATAAAATATTACGTAGATACGCTAATAGGGGCCGAAGTCACTGGCTGATCGTTTACTACGGGCACCGATAAAAGCTTTGCATGTTAATATTGTATTAGTTTTTAGTTCAAGGATAACATCCTTGTTAGAACGAGGCAATATGATAAAATACCTAGGAGAAGCATGTGTAATAGTACCGTGCGGGGTTCTTGCTCGAACGAAACTATTTGATATAAATCTTAATTACGCGGTAAATTCACGTAAAGCTTAGTGGGAAATAGGAATGTGGGTCGCTAGATAGATCACCTGAGCGAGCGCTATCGTGATTCGTTAAGATAAAAAAAACCTATATTTGATCATTCGATTTTTGCGAGACGAAATGTTGTATTTGTCTAAATAGCCATTTCAAATAATATCTTTTTGATATTATAGCGATCGTTAACTTCATAAGTTCATATGAAATTATGTCAAGTAATCTCTAAATCGTTGAAATTCACGATCAATTTTCATTTATAATCACATAGAGTTTACGTACGCTATATCTTTATCTTTTCCAATATTTCTGTAAATTAAACAGTTGTCTGGAAGAGATCGCTTTTAGCGATAAGACGGCCTATTTATTATAGAAATGTATCTACTTGTTGACTGCTTTTTTTAATGTTATGTTTTGGTGTGCAAAAAAGTATTTTCTCCCCTATCTTTCTCTCTTTCTCTCCCTCCATCTCTCTCTCTCTTTCTCCCGATATCTCTCTAGAGTTTATATCTATTAGAGTACATATTATATTTTTCGGCTTTTTGGATCAGTATTGTTAATTCTGTTCTAGTTATTTAATTAGTGTATACTGTGATATCCGCATAGGAAATGTTGTTCGTGTGTCGTAACGCAGAGGGTAGGTCTTCTGTCAAACTGGTTGTTTTTGCTCGGCAGACGGATGGTTCATGCCTAAAACGCACACTTTTTAGAGTCGACAGTAGTCCGCAGCTACGAACGCACGGAAAGGAAGGAAATTGTAACATGAATATAATTAATGTGAGATAAAACTATGAATTAATTGTGTTTTCGACTCACGAGAACCTAATAAAAGGCTTGTAACTGAAAACTATTGAAATTATTCGTAGCGCGATTTATGTTGCTTCGTGTATTTCCCAATAGAACCGATTATACGAGCAAATGAGAGCGTATATATTTACTGACTCTTTTGCGATTAACGTAAGTTGAATTACCATTTCCAGTACACTTAGGTTTTTTTATATCTCAATTAAGCATTCGGTTTAACCGCAAGACACCTAGTAATGTATAACTTTTTTATATAAGAAATATAGGTATTTAAAACAAGAATATATTATATTATGTACACCACAGACAACGCTGGTGACCAAAGACAATGTGGTCTTTGTGTATAATGTTTGAATTCAGAAAATGATGGCTTATGTTATTTATTTATGCATCACATATGTTCGTATGTGTTTTAATCGATTTAATACGTTAGAAACAACAATTGTTAAGTACACCATCCCTGTTGTTACGACGTAAAAAAAATGGAGAATAATAAAATTGATTATGAATCGGTACCGATCAATTTATATTCATTATAAATATTAACAGTGTACAGATAGATTTGCGTCATTCTTTTGTTTATTTCACTAACAAAGCACCTTAAAGCGCATGCGGCCTCATAGATTATATTAGAATACAAAAAGTGCATCATCGCATATTTATGATCACGAAAAAAGTTGTTTTCTTCGTCTATATGAATTTGCTATGCATAAATCTTTATGCAATGAGCGGAATCGAGGCGAGACCAGCTTGTGTTATTAAAAAAAAAAGAGAACAGTATTATAACTCACGTACCTTTTAGTTAGAACTCTAAATAAAAAGCTGTTCACTATTTATGCAAGTCCGCAATGGCTAAGTAAGGCTTCGTACGTACTGTATGTCTGGTTAGTATTTGTAAGTCGATGTTACGAGTCCAGCATTCCGCGCGAAGCTTACAATGTTATAGCAGGGTTGGTTACAGGGATGCTCGACTTCTGCGAGTCCACCATCTCGCAGAAGGAGGCGGCGGAACGGGAGAGGGAGAGCTCTTCTTCCCTCTCGGCGCCGTGCCGCCGCCGTCGAGCCGGGGGTCGGAGGAGGGCGTTTGTCCAGCTCCAGCCCCTATGAGGAGGCAGTCTCCTCCCGGTGATGGTCACGGGGCGACCTAAGGGGGTTGAGGCTGCGCCGCACGCTACCGTCACTCTAGCGCGCTGGCACCAGGAGGACGGGACGGCGCGTCGGCGGCTGCGGACTGCGATGCGGTCCGCATTTTCGTCGTCGCTGTCGTCGCCGAACATACTGTTGAAGAGCAACCCGGTCGGCGGTGTATCGCGTTCCGACCCGGCAGGCTGGTTCTGGCCCAGCGGGGTATCCCGGAACACCAGCGGCACCGCCCGGGCGGCCTGGTAGGGCCGCCGTACCGCGGAGACCGACGTCGTTGGTCGTCGACTATCGCCTCGACGACCCGTCGGTCGGGCGTCCTCGGGGTGGCGCCGCGTGTCTGGTTGTAGTGTTGACCGCGGGAACCCCCCTACTCTGAACGGGTTCTGACCCCGGACGGAGATCGGACGTCGGGTGTAAGAGTGCAGGGGAGTCGTTTAGTGGGTGGGCCCTAAAATCCTTGGGCCCGCGATCTGCTCTCAACACCTGCAGATCGTTAAGTCTCACATACCCCGCGCGCCCCCTAGGCGCGGGGACCTCGTAGGAGGTTCGGCCCTCTACCCGAAAAAAAAAAAAAAAAAAAAAGGGTTGGTTACAGCGAATTGTCACGCGACCAATTCCATTGATGGCGTATAAAAACAAGTTATCGTGTGAAAAAAGCATTTTTTAATTGGTCTCGCGTTCTATCGGAACCGAGACGAGAGGCGCGTCAATTGTTCAAGGCGCTTCGATTCGAGTCAATTATTTTTAGATCTTAATGTATTTTAAATGTTTGTTACTTCAAAGGCCCGATAATGTTTTGAAAATTTCCCAACATTTGTTTTTTTATTAAAACTTCTTTATGAAACCGCCTCCTGGTGTTAACGAAATAGGATGGGGCTAGGGATTGAGGCTGATGAGCATATTAAAGAGGATAGCTCTACCCATCTTGAGACATAAGCTCTAAGTTTTTTTTTTTTTTTTTTTTTTTTTTTTTTTTTTTTTTTTTTTTTTTTTTTTTTTTTTTTTTTTTTTTTTTTTTTTTTTTTTTTTTTTTTTTTTTTTTNTTTTTTTTTTTTTTTTTTTTTTTTTTTTTTATTGCCCTTGTAGGCAGACGAGCATACGGCCCACCTGATGGTGAGTGGTTACCGTCGCCCATGGACTTCAGCAATGCCAGGGGCAGAGCCAAGCCGCTGCCTACCGCTTAATACTCTCCACAAGCCTCGTTTGAAGAAGGACATGTCATAGCGCTCGGGAAACACCGTGGAGGGGAGATCATTCCATAGCCGGATGGTACGTGGCAATTGTGTTAGTATATTGGTTGTCCCATTCTTCAAACTTCAAAATATTTATACATAAGATAATATTTTTTTAAGGGATTTTGTGACCTGGTAACTGAGACCTTTAGGTAAAGTCTTATTTTTAATTTAGAGAAAACTTTTTTAAAAATGAAAAATGATATGAAGGACTTTTTGGCGGGAACGCGAGGAGCGAAGTTGTGTGATTTGTTTTATTTTGTCTATTTAGTGTTTCTTCAGGTTTAAATGTGTAGTAACGGTGGTTTATTAATTGTTTAATATCTGTGAAAGTGCACTGATGTGGGAAAATCAAACAAAGCCGCTGAACGTAACTTCTCGGGATCCTCCAAAAAGTCCACTGAAAAAGTCTTAGTAAATGACCACCATAGCTCGATAGCTGCATAGGTCGATACACGTGTCGCCTTATCTTTTCGGCCACAGCCGTTTCATAATACGTCACAATATCCCTTGGTTTCTGTACCTACCCACTAAAGCAAACCTCAACGCATGCTTCTCTGTGCGTGTCAGTTAATTTAAATGTGACCCAGATCGCAAGTTCTTGGCAATTCGGAGGGCGGGAGTCAGTATTCTGGGTAAATTAAGACGAATGCCGACTTTAATTGTTTGGTCGTTTGACTAGGATCGGCTTTCGCTATGCCTTTAAATTTATTGATTACATTAACGCCTAGTTTTCTTCGTAGTGGATTTTCTTATTTTATTCTTCAGATCCAAGTTCTTAATACGAAAAAAAAAATTGGGAGCTGTCATGAGCCGTACCTTCTCCGAATATTGGTATTAAGAGCTATTTACGGCCTTAGTACCAAGTATTTTGGGTCTCTATATACCTATACTATTCGATTTCTGAAATAATAAAAAATAAATAAAGTCACACCATAGAAGGTATAATAGGCTCTATTTTTTTAATTAGGAACGTTACTGGTGATAGGACCTCTTGTGAGTCCGCGCGGGTAGGTACCACCGCCCCCTGCCTATTTCTGCCGTGAAGCAGTAATGCGTTTCGGTTTGAAGGGTGGGGCAGCCGTTGTAACTGTATGGGTGGCACATTTACGTTGTAGATGTTTATGGGCTCCAGTAACCATTTAACACCAGGTGGGCTGTGAGCTCGTCCAACCATCTAAGCAATAAAAAAAAAAATCGATTTTGGTGTTGTGCTGGTTAATTGAATTTCATCGAATTGAATAGCTATTATTTGAGTATAATAGGGTCAAGCTATATAGCCTCTTTTCCTCTACTATGAATACTCTATCAACACTTTAAGATTCTTCAAAAGTCAACGTCGAGTGTTTATCATAAAACTCCCCCATTCTAGAAAACATCGTAATTACAAATTCAAATCGTTTATTTTAATGTCAACAAATTATTATTTTAATCGACTTCAAAAAAGGAGGTTCTCTGTATGTTTTTTTATGTTTGTTACCTCATATCTTTTGACTGGGTGAATCGATTTTGATGATTATTTTTTTATTAGAAAGCTGACGCTTGCCGTGTCGTCCCATTTCAATGTAGTCCAGTTCTGATAATGGTATCCACGAGAAAACCATATAAGTCTTAAATTTGCATTAAGTACGTGCGCGACAAATAGATGAATAACTCAATAACTCAATATCACGCCAACTGATTTCGATGATTATTGTTTTTGGTGTATATTAATTTGTTTTGGAATATCTTTTTTTTTCTATTTGAAGTCGGTTTTTGTTAAAGCATGTCTATTTACAATTATTCAATGTCAATATAAGTTATCTCTACCACCGGTCCCAAAAAAAAAAAAAAAAAGACACGGTCCTTTGAGTGGAACCGGTGAAACAAACATAGCTGGGAAATCTTTTTTTTTTTTTAAATTACATACTATTCCTCATTTTTTGTTCGTTTCTATTAAAAGTTTACACAATTGCATTTAAAATTTAGATAAACAAAAACAAAGGGAACCTCACTTCCACATCGTCCCACGATCGTTGACATTGTTGCACTACTTACTGTAAACGTCACAATATCCGATTGTAATTTATGTACTTACATATGAGAAGCTGAGAAGTGCGCGCTTGGGATGGTATGGACATGTGATGAGACGAAATGAAAATGAGGTTGGTAAGAAAATGTTAACTATGAATGTGGAAGGATATAGAGGAAGAGGTAGACCTAAGAAGAAATGGATGGATTGCGTGAAAGACGATATGGGTAAGAGGGGAGTGAGTGAAGAAATGGTATATGATAGAAGAGTATGGAAGGAGAAAACATGTTGCGCTGACCCCAGGTAACTGGGAGAAGGACAGGATAATGATGATGATATGAGGCCGTAAGCACAAAAGTGGCCTATCCTACATTTTCATATTCGTGGTTCTACTAGATTGCAATTTATTTAAAACGTAATAAATTTTGATGCAAAACCGACCTATCTCTAGTTTCGCCCATAGATAACAGATGGCTTTGTCAACATAATTTTTGCGCGTTTTGTTTTTTTCTATTAGACAGTGTAAAAGTAAATTCAGACCTCGTTGTCTCCATACTTACTATAGTAAGCTCAGGTAAGCTTATATCCGATTAAGTAAAGTCGAACGGTAGTGTGAGCCTTTCAAACTAGCGGTCCCGTGATAGGGAACTGCCGAAGTGCCTTGCCGCGGCACGCATCCAACAGTGAAACTTCAATACTAATTTATGTTTTATTAGTATCTCGATAGGCATTATTGTGTCACGGACGAAACAATAATAATATAATAGACATAGCAGTTCCTAACACCAATAATATACAGAAATCAATAGCTGAAAAAGTAAATAAATATACAGAATTAAAGGAAGAAATTTTAAGAATCTGGAAAATGAACAAAGTCCGTCCGAAATCGTACCACTGGTGCTATCCAGTACAGGCGTTATACCTAAACACCTACTCCCAATCTTTAAAAATATTAGACATAGCAGAGAACACGTACATGACCATGCAAAAAGCCGCAATATTAAACACATGCCGCATAGTCCGTCAATTCTTGCAGGAAGACATAAATATTCTGCAAGTAGAAAATGAAGCTCACTTGGCATAGGCCCGTGATCTTCATTATACCGAAATATCTTAAGTATTTCGAGAAACACAATACAAAAATAATAATAATACTTTTTTTTTTCAGAATTAATTTCCATATGTAGTGTTAGTAATACAAAATCTTTCTTTAAAAAAAGCAGTTCATTTTATTTATTTTACATTGACCATGGCTGGTCTTGAGCCAACATGGACTTCATTCCAGTGCCTCAGTATAGGGCAGCAATAGCGACTCCCTATCGCGGCCAGGAAGCTGTTCGGGCTGTCCCGGAGCCGGCACCACGCGGAGGCCACGCGCTTACGAATGATCGCGTAAAAGCCATCTATGTGAGCCTCCACGAACATCGTCGACGCGCTACAGTACCGAGACAGCCCCATCAGTGCCTTGAAGCCGTTGTTGTATTGGACGCGCAGGGCTCCAAACGTCTTTTGAGTGTACTCAGTCCACAGACTGCAGGTGTAAAAGGACTGACAATATGCCCTAAATAGTGTGTGCTTGACTTCATCCTTACACCGTGCGAATCTGCGGGCGAGCATGTTAGCTCTCACAGCCAAAGCCCTAAGCTCCCTCTTAGTGTCCAATTAATCAAACATGCTAACAATGAATGGTTTATTTTTTTTATTTTTTTTTATTGCTTAGATGGGTGGACGAGCTCACAGCCCTGGTGTTAAGTGGTTACTGTAGCCCATAGACATATAAAACGTAAATGCGCCACCCACCTTGAGATATAAGTTCTAAGGTCTCAGTATAATTACAACGGCTGCCCCCCCCGCCCTTCAAACCGAAACGCATTACTGCTTCACGGCAGAAATAGGCAGGGCGGTGGTACCTACCCGTGCGGACTCACAAGAGGTCCCAACAAAGGAAAAAAATAATGTCGCCGAATTAAAGCGTTTACTTACAACAGTGATAAGGTTAAAAAACCTCTAAAAATAGATTTGAGTTTTATGTTCGGTGTCCGTTGGTCCTTTTTACAACAAAGATCTGAAAAAAATAATAACAAAGGGTTTTGTTTTGACGGGATTTAATAGTTCACGAACGATCTTGTTTCAGTAAACACAGCCTTCGTGTGTGGTTAGAGAACCCCGAGTATACTCAGCTGAATTTGTTCTTTGAAAAATGTATTTTTTTCTTCTGACGACAAATAAATGGAGAACTATTAATAACAAAACAATTTTTTATTTTCTGCAACGGTTTCTTTAGACGCGAAAAGGTTTCTGAACTGCTACAGAAGGTCTGTGTTCGAAGGGTGACTGTTGAGTGACTTGTTTATTTGAGGAATACATGAGGACGGATGAAGGTTTTTATTTTTATAATAATGATTGCGTTTGAATAAGCATTATGATATTTGTAAAACAAGTGAGTTTCCTATTGACTTTTTCAAATGAGTTCAATAAAATTTTATAACTAACTAGCGGACCCGGCGAGCTTTGCTCCGCCACACGGTTTGTTTCAAACACATCAACCGGTCAACTTCAAAATTTAACCATAGAACGCTTAGCTGTCAGTTGCGTTTTGTTATTCTATATCAGTTGCGTTTTGTTATACCACGTTTTATGTCACGTCATACGGGAATGTGATAAAAAGTATCCTATGTCCTTCTCCTGGCTCTAAGCTACCTCCTCACCAATTTTCAGCCAAATCAGTTAAGCCGTTCTTGAGTTATAAATGGTGTAACTAACACGACTTTCTTTTATATATATAGATGTGGAAATAATTCGCTAGTTTCAATTATGATAACGGCTTTTCTCGGATAAAATTATTATCATAATTCCTCTGTTTCTTATTTTAGTGTAATACCGAAAACGATTTTGCCTTAGAAATAACCTTTTTGTGGTTGATAACCTCATTATCTGTCGGTCCATTAGACTCGCCTCTATGTATTGTTAGGTTCGCGTGTAATTTTACTGTCAGCAAATAAACAGGACTGCTCGATAAGCTAAAATAGGAGTTATTAATCAGTATTTAGTGCATTTGATCATATTTTTACGAGGGGGTGACTGATGATAGCCGTTTCTGGGTTAGGAAATTCGGAACGCATTCTCACACGGTAAGATCGGTACAGAGGAGCTGTGACGTAAGTGAGCGGTGACTATTCGACCAGGCTTTTCGGCGTGGCCCCCACCAGTACGTTTTGTTTACAAGAGCGACGCCTCCATGCCGGCACTCCGTGGTCGGCCAGCACGCGAAACGCGACGCCATTCGGTAACAAATTACCGCCAATAATTATCGGAATAACGATTGATAAGTGATACCCCCGGAGCGTTGAGGCCCCTCGGACAGACTACCGGTTCTAAACGAAATAAAAACTGGAGCCATTATAAACCGCGTCGTATCGTTACACATTAGATCATATCCGCGAATTTCAACGTGCGTCCAGTGTTTGCCGAGGATCGTCATATCGTCGCCGAAAATCTTCGTAAGTCACAAGTTGATACTTTTGATCGTTCGCATTTCGAACTAGACCATTTAGATATCTTACGCAAGCAGTTATGAAATACATGCAAATGTTCAGTTTCAAAATTCGTATCGTAAAATATCGTTTAGATGCTCTAACATTTACATACTGTTTTTTTTTTTTTCGATGATATAGAAACTCGTAAATATGTTTAATTTTTTTTGTTGGTTCTCGTTTTTAAACATCGGCCCTCTGTATGTTTGTATGCGCATGAAGGTCGTAATTTTGTGTCACTTACGTTCCTTTTCGAAATAAATAAAAAAACCGGTTGGGATCTTTTTTAAGCTGGTGCAATAAAATTAACATATCAGTGCTGGAGATCGGTGCGTGTGTTTTGTCGCGTACAGGCACGACATAGGTTTGGGGTTATTCGCGGAGAGAATACCCGTTTCAAGTCAGATTTAATTAATGAAAGTTACATTAGTTTTGTTTTATTAGCATCCTTTTGGTTATATACTTTGTCGTGTAGCGTAAAATGATAAAAAAAGATGTGTGGTGTCGTGGGACACCGGATAGGAACGAAGTACCTTATTATAAAAATATTAATTTTAAGTTCTATTCGAGGTATAAAGAAAATAATTATTTAATAAAAAAAAACTACTTTACAAAGCTATCAACTTTATTTTATTCAAAATGATTTATAAAAAATATATAATAATAATATACAAAGAAACAGCTATTTATATCAATAATAATAATAACCGTCATCACGTAGACTATACATTAGACACTGTATAGCTATCACACTAAGACTATACATAAATAATAAAAATATTACGTTACGGACGTTTTTCCCGGTTAGGGTACCCCCGCATCGTCCCATAAGTAACTTCGTTCCAAAATTTCCCAATAAATCAACAGACATATACATATGTATGTAATTCACGTTGCCAATGCAAACAGTGATATCTCCCTTTATCCAAACGTTACGAAATATTATTGGAATGAACACATTTACCGCGTTTCGATAACACGATCCTGTTCGATATGCAATTGGCGTTTATAAGTATTGAATTTCGATTTTTTTTACGTCCAAAAAAAAATTGAGCTTGTTCAGCTATTGTCACTTCAGGGATTAATTAGCTTAGATTTTTTTTAAACACATAATGTATGGTCTCCCTAAGAAAGGCTATTTTCAATATAAAAATGTTAGGCCGACAGAATATAATAAGTTCTTTATGAAATTTTAAAAAAACAAATGCTTGTTTTTTACTGGTGGTAGCACCGTTTGTGAGTCCGCATGGATAGGTTACCACTTTGCCTATTTCTGCCGTGAAGCAGTAATGCGTTTCGGTTTGAAGGGTGGGGCAGCCGTTTTTCTATACTTGAGACCTTATAACTTATATCTCAAGGTGGGTGGTGCATTTACGTTGTAGATGTCTATGGGCTCCAGTAACAACTTAACACCTGTGTTAAGCTGTGAGCTCGTCCCCACGTCTACGCAATAAATAAAAATTGTACGTTTGCATTACCCTTCAAAAGGAGCCTCATAATTTTTATGCTCTATGAATCATTGAGTTGAGAATCCCGGTCTGGTATATACGGGTTTTTTTATCAGTCTTAAAAATGTACAAAGCGTTTAATGTTTTGGTTAATTAAACACACGGAATGCCTCGAGAGATTACTTAAACCAAATTAGGACGACGTCGTTTTGTGGCCTTAAACATTTTCATGTACCTAATGGATGGTTCAATTTGTAGACTCGTCATGAACTTCCCAAAAACAATTTTAGTTGTTTTCGTAAACGTTTCACCTTCGTATAAAATTAACGAAATCAGGACAGAATGATTTCATTTGTGCTAATAAATTGTGGTCGGTCACAAATTATCACTACATAGTATAAAACAAAGTCGCTTTCTCTGTCCCTATATCTGTCTGTTCCTATGTATGCTTAAATCTTTAAAACTACGCAACGGATTTTGATGCGGTTTTTTTTAATAGATAGAGTGATTGAAGAAGAATGCTTATATGTATAATAACATCCATTAAATAGTGGAGAAATCAATAATAAATTACAGTTTCCGAAGCGAAGCGAGGGCGGGTCGCTAGTTATTTTATAACTTCAAAACTTTCGTAGATGATTTCCGATTTTCTTAATTTATAATAAACTAGCTGACACGGCAGACTTTGTAGTGCCTCAATCGATAAATAAAAGACCTAAACTTTTGTATAAAATAAGCTTAAAACAAACAAAAGGAATCCGTCCGACGGGGACACATCAAAGGAAAAACAAAATTGTTATTTTTATTTAATTCTGAGCATTTTCATATTTATCTACCTTTTAAACCTTCTCTGGACTTCCACAAATAATTCAAGAACAAAATTAGCCAAATCGGTCCAGCCGTTCTCGAGTTTTAGCGAGACTAACGAACAGCAATTTATTTTTATAAATATATAGATATAAGATTATTGAAAAAAAAGAAGGTATTAAATGTGCTTTCTCTACAGTAGCTTTCGATTGTGAATGAAAGTACAAAAGGATCAATTTGACTACATTCGTTTTCAATAATTTACACTCCCTTATCCTGGCGACCTCTAGACATTCGACCTCTTCCTTCAATAGGGACTTGTGCTCATATCATACACTTACTAGTAATAGTAAACATGTTTTTAAACTTGATAAGTACATTTTCTCTTGTTTAGTGTTTTCTTAGTTATAACGGATTAAACTCGAAATCAAAAGACAGTTTTTAATATATGCTTATTTTGATCGTTTTGAATCTGAACTTTAGAGTACTAAAAATCTGCTTTAGTCATTTGGATCAGATGAATACGATTTGATAGAAGCGAAAGAGATAATTTAAGGGAGTATGTACACTTATATTATGAATCATAATATACCGCTAAAATATGAAATGCAAAGCTTCACCACAATCATGTGGATGCTATAGGTAAGTTCACGTTGGCAACATATAGATAAAAATAGACACGAGAAATAATGAGTTTTACGAAACATAATGCGCCTTTTTCCTGTTCTTGTTTTAAGTTTTTTTTTGGAAAGGCAGGCCAAGGATTCCGTTGCACGTCTAATCGAGACGCCATAAATTTGAAAATTCGAAAATCACACGTCACTTCTGATGTTCTGTTTTAAGTAGTATTCATTTAGTTAAATCAATATGAAAAATCAGCTGCTGGAATCAAAACAAAAGTTGCGTTTGAGTTGCCCAAAATGAAGGCTACAAAAAATTCACCGAAAAATTTGTAATGAATACATTGATGCCGCTGGTTTTAATAAACTATTTACGCGTTTGAGAACAAAATCTTTTTCGAAATTATAGTACATATCGATGCCTCCAATGAACACTACTCTAACTCAAAATTTTGAAATTTTCGTTTTTCACGCAAATCGCTTCACTATTTTAAAAGTATTTCAATTAATCATTATTGATGGGGTTCGAAGCAAGAGTAAATCAGCTAGTTACACAAAAAAAACATAAATATATCTGCAATAATAAAGATTTTATCAACTTTTTTCGTTTAAATGCTCCTCCTGTAAATCTACGAATTTGGAGTTAGCGTAGTGTTCATTGGAGGCATCGATATTTGCTACACAATATTTTATTTAAATTTGCTTATTAAGTTTTATTTAAAAATCAATATCTATCACTGCAATCCATATATTAACATAAATAAAGTCATCGACAGTACTAAGTGAAGATAAAAATATCCTGTTAACCCTGAGCATCAATGTGATTACGACATTATTTAAAATCGAGCACAAAAATAAATAACGTAATTTGTTTTTTGTCTATTTAAAAAATACGAGTTGAACAACCGATAACGTTTATCTCGCCACGTTAAGTTACTGTGGGTGCGTTAAGAAATAACGTGTACAGTATGTACATAATTAAATATGTTGTAGTTCAAGAGCCTGATATAATTTAGAGAAGCTAATGGTAGTTGGTCAGGTTGACGGGAGAAGATCACGCTCACCTACCCGGTGGTTTGATCTAGTAAAGACGCTCACTGGCCTGTCAATAACCGAGGCTATAATATAAAGACCGCCGAGGACAGGAAGACGTGGATAAGCAAAGTCCATTGAGTGGTCAACATTTCAAACTAGATACGACCTTCATAAATGAAGATACCGACTCAGAAGAAGAAGAGTTTAAGACGCTTCATGTTTGCTTATTAGAGTGAATGGTCAAACTGGCTATCAATACACTTTAGGATATTAGGTCTAATGCTGAATCGCATCTGGAAAATCGTTTGTTTTTTATACCTAATCGCTGGCAGCCTAAGGGGCTATTCTAGTTACACTCGGAAGAAGGAAAAACGGCTGCCCTATTGGACCTATACTGGGCCTTCGTAGCAACCCGTTTGAGGATACAAAAGTCCAAAAACCATCAGAAACATTGTTGTTTTCGTTGCCCCTAGATCTCAGATTGAATTTTAGTAAGAATTACGCGTCATACGGCATCTAGTTCTGCTATGTATTGTCGCATGTTTTTGTTTCTGAAGAATTTGGTGACTAACTGTTATATTTTAACGGTAAATGGATGTACATATGTGAATAAGCTCATCTGTTCGCTTATAGCTTCTAAATTGCTTATCGTTAAACTTAAAGACTTAAATCTTAAATTTAACCTTATCACCACAGGTTATTTAGTTAGTTCAGAGAGACAGATCAGCCTCCCGCCTATTTGACATAAATTGGTTACCGGAGCGAATATCTATTACAAAGAGAATGGTACTATCTAATTTTTGGACGAGAGCTCGAAGTCATTGGCAGTAGTAGGTGGCCGTCGTTATTGAGCTCGTAGAATGGGACGAAGACTTTGACGTGCAACTTAACCCATTGACACGACCCACTGGATCGTCTCAGTGGGTTGCGATTCCGATCCGGTGGTAGATTCAGCGAAGCATTGCTCTTGCTAGGGGTTCGTTTGAGCGCCGCGAGCTCGCCTCCGAATTAAGATGAAACCAGAATATCCCCTTGAGGCTTCTGGTAATTAAGTAGGATAAAAAAGCAGCGGTGTAAAATCAATTTAATCAAAAACAAGTATTGTGTAAAATCTATCTGACCCTTCGCACCGGAATCTGTGCCACTAACAACATCTAAGTAGGTTTTGTAATTTAACCCATTTGATAAGAAGCAAGGTCAGCGCATGATTGTTACAATAAATCAAGTTAAAATGTTTCATTTGACCATAGCATAAACATCACGGCTCACGTTAATAGATGAGATGAAGTTTTTTTTATTGCTTAGATGAGTGGACGAGCTCACGGCCCACCTGATGTTAAGTGGTTACCGGAGCCTATAGACATCTACAACGTAAATACCGCCACTCACCTTGAGGTATAAGTAGCATATGATGATACGACTTCTAAGGTCTCAGTATAGTTACAACGGCTGCCCCATCCTTCAAACCGAAACGCATTAATGCTTCACGCAGATATAGGCGGGGTGGTGGTACCTACCCGTTCGGACTCACAAGATGTCCTACCACCAGTTTGATTCGCAGCGGGATAACGTCTACCCGATCCTTTAAATCACAATGCTACGCCCGGGGTCTTACTTATTGAAGCTGGCGCCAACAATGTTACAGTTACATTATCTCTGTTCATTCTAGACTTACCATTCGCCCACCAGCTCTTCTACTCGAGTTTCGTGTCCAATAGCATTAAAAAAAATCGTTCAATGATCCAAAGTGAATAAATAGTCATTGATACTGTAAATATTATGTGTACATTCAATGCAAATCGAGATATCTAGGTCGACGGAGACCTACTGTAACAGTTTCTGTACAAATGAAAGTAATTAAGAGAGGTTTCGCTTTCGCATTAGTCTTTCGCTATTTCCCGTTCGGTTCTCTCATTTTTGAATGAACGAATGTTTTCCTGTTGTGCCTCATGTGTGTCGTCATTTTCAACGTTGATTCCTTTCGTGGTAAAATTTATTATGGGCTTTTATTTTCGTATCCCAAAATCTGGGTCGCGGTGAGTGACGTATTCGTGTACGGTCGAAAACGAATTTAAGAGACTTCGTTTTTGTATTGTTTTTCGTTCTGGATGATATGTCAGGTTTAGTAAGTGCTATTTGAAGGCGCCCTTCAGATAATTGTTTCTTTTTCATGTAAATAGGTAAGCTAATTTGTTTTATTTCATTGGTAATACAACGAGTTGGAATGCTAAAACTAGAAATTATAATTAGTTATATTTTTTATATTTATATTTCATTTAATTATATTAAATGTCCATACTCAAAATGCGTTGCTTCTTTAGTTGTACACATGATTAAAATCTTTTTTTTAATTTATTTTTTTAAATTTAGAAGCTTCGTTTTTGGACGGGTTCTTCGTTACCATAGCAGACTAAGAATTCGTCTTTCGCCAATCTCGTCTCGTCTGGATTGTAATGAACAAGCCGTTGAGATAATCCCCGGACGATAATAGCAAAGTAATATTTGTTTTTTATTGCCCTTGTAGGCAGGCGAGCATACGGCCCACCTGATGGTGAGTGGTTACCGTCGCCCATGGACTTCAGCAATGCCAGGGGCAGAGCCAAGCCGCTGCCTACCGAATTTCCTTGCCTACCTATTTTCGTGCGTTCGCATAAAATGAATATGGAATCACAACGTAAATGATTTTGATTTAAATGCATATTCTGAATGTATTTTACCGATCTTGTGCGATTGAAAGTAAAAGTACGCTTTCGTTATCTCGTAAAGATGAAAGTTATTCCGCCTGTGGTTTTGTGTTAGTTTCGCTCTCGAGCGTTTTAACTCATACCGAAGTATTACCTATTGTTATCAGTTACGGCGTTAACGCTTAGCCTAAACAGCGACCGATTTTTAAGTGTTCGTATAATGTTAAAAAAAAAATACGTCGCAAATTTAATTTCTTTCAAATTCATTTGTTAATTGTACGTAGCTCACCGATTCACCGCAGGATTAATTCATATAATTTTAAGGTCACTGAATACGCTTGTTTAATATTAATGATTAATTGTGATCGCTTCCTTTTTAAAATTTGACTGAGATTGAGTTCGATTCCCGAGATCTTATTATAACAGATTTATGTAAAGGCTTTTAGAGGAATAGGACTCTACATGAACACAAGCCGCAGACCATTGCATTATCTCTGCTCCTAGTATTCACGTTTTGCAATTTAGAACCTAAATAACTCTTCAATCTACTTTGTATTTTTTTTAACCTTCTAATTTTTAGAAGGATAAAAAAATATAAAAATTATATTAATCAATTCGAAAAGTAACACAGTTGCTAGTTTACATTGTCAGCAACCGCTAGTCATTTTGGGCCGACCAGACGATAAGGAATTTTATGCTTATTTTAACGAGTGAATTATTTTCTACATTATATGTATTTTATTATCCTATCATTCTGTTGTTTCGAAAACTATATCTTTACTCGCTGTATATAACAAAAATTTGTTTGTTTATTATAACAAGTATTATTTGTTTGTCCGTTCGTGAAGCCGTTGCGTGTGGTTTATCTGATTGGGTTGAAGTTTTGGATGTTTTTTTTTTTGAGAATATTTATGGAATTGTCCAATCGAAACAGGATGGGTGATATGCGAGTTTTTTTTAAGTAAAACTTTTTACGTGCCCTTGACTTGGGGAGTAAGCTGGTGAATGCTTGACAAGTGCGTTACGAAAAGTGTGATCAGAACGGAAGTTGAGAGGGAGATATAAGTTAGTGAAAATAGAAAGAGAGAGAGAGTTACGTTTCGTATATTGTTGTATACTGTTAAGGCAAGGGAGAGAGGTGCCCGCGCACATTTTCTTTCTTTCTTCTTCTCAAATTTATTCAAATTAATTTCTCATACGCCTGCATTTCATAGAATATATTATACCGAGGCACAGAAAGAAGCGGTTCTGTTTGACAAATTATTTTTATCAAAATAAAAATACAGGCTACAGTATTTATATTTTGATAAACGTAAACTTTCTGTGTAAATTTGTGTTTATCAAAGATATATCACATTTCAACGTTGCTAGGCCTACTTAAGCTTGTTACAAATAAACTGTTAACACGTAAAATGTGTTTACATGAAATTATTCGAGATTTTATTCGGTTGAAAATTTTAAGGTTATTCAAGCGTTCAGAAATGTATTATTGTGTTGTTTTATTTGTAAATAACGCCACTACCTGAATTGTATATATAATGTTTAGATGTTATTTTACATATTATGTTGACGATTTGTACGACTTCATTGGGTTTTTATTTCTAACATTTGGAATGTTCGTACTTCAAAGAGAACGCTTTATCGAGTTAATGTAGCTTTATACGGCTTCTTTGTTTTAGAAATTTTCACCTGATTACCGAATTCGGTATTGGCAATTTTGAATGCGAAACGTATTGTTTTGTATTCAAAGCCTACGTTGTAAACTCGTTTTCATTCAACGAATGTAACGTGCAAAAAAGCAGCGAAAAATAAGCAAATGCGATTGCGAAGCCTAGAGAAAGTTGTGTGTTATAAACCGCGCGTGATTCTGTCGGATTCACGTATCGATGACGTCAATAGTGCGCAAAAACATAATGCGATTATCAACTATCACATAGAATGCATAGGGGATGTTCATTAACAATGGATAGAGAATGCTGGTATTGGCGCTATTCAGTTGTTTTTAAATTACAATATTAGAATAAGTTAAGAACCATTAATGCAATTCATAGACATGGGAATGTTGCGGAATCTGTAGGCCCTGATAATAATTTGGCATTAGTATCTTATAATTGTTCAGCAGGGCCGTTGACTTAATCAGTCTTTATTGGCAAAACTATGAAGTGAACTTAAAAAAAATCCTTCCATATTGTTCTAGAATATAGACCATTTCGAATACACTGTCTAGCTTTAAACGTGGCAGTGATAAGTATCGTATTGTTGGTGTCATCAGATGTGATTCTAGCTGATCCGTTACCGCTACTTGACAGAATGTTTTGGCCAATCATCATAAAATCTTCTTCCGCCTCGAACTCGACTCACCAATTAGAAGATTACAGTGAAACATGTCGTGATCTTGTTGGGGGATCTCAAAATTCTGTCGTCCATTGATGAACGGGAGTAGAGATTATGCTATTGTGATGTCTGATCCTTACTAACTGGGTCATGTCTGGTATTAGTCACCTGACACTTTATTCTTTCAGACTTGGAATACATTTTTAGTGGAATGAATATACTTGGGTTGGGAGCTGATTTTTTTGGAGTGGTCGGAATTTCAGTCATTTAAGACGCCCGTATTAGTTTGCCTTGTATCTATGTAACGGAATATTTACAAATTTGTAGTCCTATCGATCGATGGCATTATTATAACTTTATAACTTTGGCCAAATATCCAAAGCCAGATCTAGCCTGCACTAGGACACAAAGAAAATATCTTCGACTTTTAGTTCTGGTAGTATTCCTCGCAGCCAAAATGTTTGAAGAGGTTTTTCAAGTAGAGGGTCATGGCTGTGATAACCAGGACTTCAGCTTTATTTATAATAAAAGTCAAATATTTGATCATGCGTGTTCTCTACAATTATTAGCAGCAATCTATACATTTAATTGAAGGCTGAAAGAAATCGATCATACATAAGCATACATTATTTCCAATGGAGTAAATTCGTTTTATTATTTATTTAAATCCTGACTACAACATTATTTACCGTAGATTTACCAACATGAACTGGCACAGTTTTTTTTCACGATCAATTAAATGGTCATATTGTTAAATAGGTTAAGATTTCGTCGACCATAACCGAAGATAATAAACGGTTAGTATTCAATATAATAAAATGAACAGTTAAGCCGGTTTAATTAAAACAACAAAAGCGGTTCCTTTTCGAGGTTGCCCGGAGACGGCCTGAAGCTCTTGGCCCGTTCAATGAAAGAGAAATTCGTGTCATTTCCGATCCGTATATCGAGTCGCTGAACCGTAAGTTCGGTGCCAAAGTAAAAGTGTTCCGAAAAGTTTACGTCGCGAAATTACATTGCGATTTCGCCGTAACGAGGTCATAGATGTAGGTCAACTAACAGCTATCTGTTGGGTTGATACATCTTTTTTGCGGTCTCTCGTACTTCTAACGTCCCTCTATCGGATGCTAGTGCGTCATTGGAGCACTCCGTACTAACAGTGATTTGTAGCATTCAATTGATGAATTCTATTGCTCATAGGGGTCATATATTAACACCACTGACAATTGCATTTTTTTTTATTGCTTAGATGGGTGAACGAGCTCATAGCCCACAGACATCTACAACGTAAATGCGCCACCCACCTTGTGATATAAGTTCTAAGATCTCAGTATAGTTACAACGGCTGCCCCACCTTTCAAACCGAAACGCATTACTGCTTCACGGCAGAAATAGGCAGGTTGGTGATACCTACCCGTGCGGGCTCACAAGAGGTCCTACCACCAGTAAGCTAGCAATTCTTGTTATTTTGATAATTAAGATAGTGCTTATTTCAAATCAATTCTATTTCTTATTTATTTCTACGTCATGTCTTGTGAGTTGCGCTGTGAGCTTAGCATAGGAATACGATAATTAAAATATTCGTTAGTAGATTGAGTTGCTATCGGTCATCTACACTGGGTCATCCGAGGTCACGTCGTTCAATTTCGTAACGTGCCTCTCAAGTACACATATGTGTGAGAAAGAAGCTCCCTCTTATCTCAAAAAGTTCTTTGACTCGAAATCCTGTTTCACTCGCCTTATATTTACATACACAGCTTCGTAGTCAACATACGTATAACAATGTAATCTCTGGAAAAGTCAAGTTCAGACCAGAGGTCAATATTTATCTTTCGAAACACACGCAACGTTTTCTATGAGTACTGAGCAACGAACGCGCCCTGCGTCTAAAACCTTGAATCTCACATTGACGGGTTTTCCCTGGTGTACCGTTTCTTTTTAAATCTAATAAAAAATAATACCTATGAATTATATGGTATGTCCAAACTATTGAAAGATACAATTAAATATTAGTATTCTAAATTTTATTGGTTTAAAAATAAATATTATGAATTGGAAAATACAAAGGCGTATTTATATGTACAGATATGCTATAAATCATCTGACATATTGCCTTGTTGGCCAAAAGGCAAATGCCTTCCATGTGAGTGAGAATTGATATAGTGGTGCAAGGTTTCTACTTGAAATCGATATATGAACAACTTTGTACAATAGGGTACACAACTCTGATCATTTTTAAACAAGTACATAAATCATTAATCATTAATTATTTTTAAAATTTAAAATTCGGGCCAAACTAAAGATGATCTAGAAGCCTTGAAAGCATAACGAAATTTTAGAGTATTCGAAACAGGTAGGCAATTGGAAAATATCAAGAAATTTAATCAGAACGAACATGCGACATTTTAAAAGGACTTCTTTAAAAAATAAAAATAAATTCATACGAGCTGTCAAGTCAGCAAGCCGATAATTAAATATGGAAACTGCTTAAGACTGGCTACACAGTTTCTGTTAAAAATAACCAGTCCCGAGAAGCACCATGTAAATATATAACCCATAGTGCCCACGTTTGCAATAGACATTTACTTCTCGGTTAGTAAGTTTTGTAAATCCAAGGTCAATCGCCTTTACACAGTGAGTGTTGTATTTGTTGTTGCATTTGTACGTAGACAACCTGGTGTTCGATGGTTACCGTCACAAATTAATGTCAAAATTGACAGAGACGCGGTCAAGTCGCTGCGTAAGGCCAGTTATGTCAGTGAAGCGATGATTGAATATTGCTCCGCTTCGATTCTTTTTTTTTATGATTGAAAGATTACTGGTGGTCCGGAGCCCTTTCCAGTTTCACCAGAACAGGTGGACGAGCAAAGGCTCAGCCAGGAGGGGTGGGATTTGCTAACTGCCCGAGCGCCTCCGAAGGTTACCTAACAACTCAAGAGCAATTGCTTCGCGAATGTATGATTCGATTCTATGCAACACAGCTAATACACCCTTATGATACTTATACTAGCTAGATAAAGCATCAATGTGACTAGACATAGAAAATGCGATCCGATAAAAAACGCATTTGTTTTTATCCTCCTATAACATTAGTCGATACGTACTTACAAAGTCGCGTGTTGTACGAAACCGTGTTATATGGGACCAGAAGCCAGTACAAAAAGGAGAATATATTATCTAAATGAAATATCTCAACTATGCCTGTCTGATTTTTTTTTATCTATCATATAATATATAAAAAATAAGCAGTAAATTTTCTGTTATTCCCATATATTATGTGTTCGTGGTGCATAATGTAATTTTCTAACTAATTTAAAACAAATCTCGTTATCTTGTTGTAGATTATGTCGCACCGTGGTATATGAGTGTTTTGAGGAGCTTTTCTTTTCGTGTTAGTGCAACCGTATTGTAAAATACCGTGTTATAAGAGTGTTACCTGTAACCAAAAAATTATAACGTTTAATTTAAGGAAACGTAACGCTTTTTTTAAATTAATAAATCGTTATTAAAAAAATATATCTTATATTTTTAACAGTCATATCGTACGTTCGATCGATATCACGCAAATAAAAGAAAAATATTTCTCACGTACATAGTCTGATCCACTAATAAACTGGTGGTAGGATCTCTTGTGAGTCCGCACGAGTAGGTACCACCACCCCACCTATTTCTGCCGTGAAGCAGTAATGCGTTTCGGTTTGTAGGATGGGGTAGCCGTTGTAACTATACTGAGCCCTTAGAACTTCTATCTCAAGTTGTCTGTGGGCTCCAGTAACCACTCAACAACCAGGTGGACTGTGAGTTCGTCCACTCTACGCTAAAAAAAAACGTATATCTCACCGTCAACCTTAACAAATAAGATTTAGGTGTCGATTGCATTGGCACAATGAATGATCTACCCCATAAACAGGGCCGAATGATTATCACTTCACGGCACAGATACTTACAGAATTAACTTATGATACTAAAGTAAATTAGTTCAAACATTCTGGGAAGAGTGCTTAAGATACCAAGAATCGGAAGTAGGGGAGTTAGTTAAGGAATTGGTGATATTACTGCTCTGACGGGGACGTGGAAGTTATAAATTGAAGAGACTAGTACACGACTTGACTGTCGCCATTTTCTTCAGACCTTCTATCATCATGAAGATCCTGTGATTTCGTTTTCCTATAGACAGATACTCAATCAAAGCGCTTTAGCTCTATGTTTTACAGATTACACGATGGCTTAACGAGTTTTTAAATAATTTTGTTTACATATTTAATTGCTTACATACTTATGTTATCAAACCTCAAAGTTGGCTAAATTACTAATACTATTAATGCGTTAAAAATAAAACATACAAACATAAATGGCGCCTGTACTTTAACTAGGCTATAATCTGTATCTTATGCAGCGGTGCTTCTCGCGATAATAATTAAAAAATTGGTCAAATTAAATAAGCAGTTCGTGTTCTAAATATCTATCTATATATTAAATACGTGAAGCAGAAAACTTTGTATACCTTTTTGCGAAAATTACGCGGATGGAGGAGTATGAATTTTTCCACACTCATAGAATATATAGAGGAGTGCAGAATACTAATATTTTTGTTTAATAACGCATAAAAAATACATTAAATTAATTTAAAATAACATAACACACAGTATCATGTATTTGACACACACACGCATATACATACATTGTTTGTTGTTTATGGTTATATTATGTGGTCAAATTAAGAATAGATTAATATTGTATGTCTTTAATATTAATTGTCTATAGTGTAACCTTGGTGAAACCTGTGATTAAAAAAGTATAAGTCTTTGACAATAGAACCTTAATAATGTTCAAACTTATAATTTAAGTTAATTTCGAATTTCGACCACTGGGCGATGACTAGTTTTTTATAGTGCACGATAAAGTAAGTAAGCTCGCCGTGCTGTTTAAAGTGCACAGTATAAAAGTAGTTTCGTAGCAAAAAGTCTTTAAACGTGTTACAAAAACTATAGTCTATGGAAGTTTGCTGTAGCCAGCGAGTCTAGTTTCATGCACCGGACGGTTTTTGTTTAGTTTTTTCTTTTTTTCATCGTCTTGTTTCAATTCGTCGTTGATAAAAGTCGTATTCGTGTCTTTGTCTTGGTTATATATTTTTGGTGTTGCCATATTTGAAAAGATCATCTATCTGCCTTTCTGGTATTAAGGGGTTATCGTAAACTTTTTAAGATGAAGTTGGTAATGTAACTATACTGAGACCTTAGAAGTTATATCTCAAGGTGTGTGGCGCATTTAAGTTGTAGATGTCTATGGCCTCCAGTAACCACTTAAAACCAGGTGGGCTGTGAGCTCGTCCACACATCTAAGCAATAAAAAAAAAATTGTAAAAATGATAAAAAAAATTGTCGTACCTTTTCGAGCCGCCACGTAAGAACGTTTGCGGCAAAAAGGTTTGCGTATATATAACGTCTGTGCAAGAATTTACGCTTTTGCCAGTCTAATATTGACATTGTTAATCTATTATGATTAATGATCGACCGAAGTACCGTTATGATCGTCTGCTTTTAAAAGTAACAATAAATAAGGACAATTTAGAATGAGAGTATCATTGTAAGATGTGTGATTTGTTTCAAGGGACCGATGTCATTGTTATTTAAACAGCTGCGATTGTTATGTTAAGACGAACGAAGAAAACAAGCCACCGACCCGAATGTCTGCAGCCTTGTTTAATATTTACGGCAACTAACTGCGGCACTCTGATTTTTATTAGCTCCGTATGAATTAAGACGTACCTACACATTTTTACGATCTATAGGTCCCAAACAATGGTCGGACCATATAGCGGAGGAACTGGGGATACCTGTCAGCGACGCACTCCACCGGGCTGCAGGGCGGGATCGATTGAGACAGCTGGTTGACGGAATCGGACGGAGTCACGATCCTCAGCAGTGAGGGACCGATCGAAGAGAGAGAGAGTGACACATATTTACGATCATATATGAAGCGATCCTTCAAAATTCAATAGAAACAAAAACAATTTGGATCTATTGCTAATATCGAACGGTGAACACACGAACGTATAATATTTAATGCGTAAAAAGTGTAGATAGAGTCGTAGTGATTCTCTTTCTATATGTCAACTGAGAATTATGCAGAAGAATAAAATAAATACTTTCAGTTTAGAAAATTTAGTGCTCCATCTAAGAAGGAGTATATCCACAACATCTAATTTACATATTGTCACTTAATGCCACTACACATGAGCGACGAGTGAATTAGTGCAATTCACGAGGAAAAAGAAATTGGGTCATTTACACATTTTTAGTAGACAGCTAATAAAAGAACTTAAACGAACACATAATAATATGTGTTTGATTTTCGCTTTGTTTTTGCATATTTGCTTCTGGAGTTATTTGGATAGTGCACTTGAGACACATTACTGTTTATCTTTGTTTCATTTAACGCTTCTGATGTGAGTGGAGACTAAAAGTTTCAAGATCAATGTAGCTCAGTGCTGTAATATTTAGTGTTTAGCAGTCAGACCTTAAACACAGGAGCTTAGCAGATCTTTAGTACTACAATTTAAGAATACATGCGAATCGCGCAAGTAATTTAAACGATCAGAAAAGTGTTTGTTAACACTTTAAAAGGCCCGGTGAAAGTGTGTGATCACTTCAGAATATAACGTTACTTTATGTTTTGGGCGGCTGCGATGAAAACATTATCGTTAAAACAACGCCTCGATCGCCCTGTATCGATTTTTTGCTATTTGCATAGAAGAAGTACGTGAATTTTTGGAGAAATCTTACTCGATTACTTTTGTTGAGATTAAACTGGTTAAAGGGACAAGGTAGGTGTCGTTAAAATCATGTGATTCTGTAGGTAATGTAATAATAGTAAAAATGCGAGTGTCTTCTGGTTAATTTTTGAGTATAATATCATTATCACGTAAATTCTTCTGGTCTTAATGTTTCTTAGTCATTAATTAACCAATTTGTGATGTATAATTTCATCCACAAATAGTACCTGAAATACTTGTTTCACAAATTAGCGAATTTTCCAGTTGTTAATTGCTATATACTCATATATTATTATATACTAATTTTGTAAAATATTTTAAATGTATTTTCCATTACATTCAATTAAATTGATATGATAATTGATTATTTTATCAGAATGTTGTCAGGAATCTTGTTCTAATTGATGACATAGTCAATTTTTGACTTATCATAAATATAATTTTGAAACAAAATTTTACATCGTCATTCGGTCATTTTCGACCCATACCAACGAAAAGTCAAATTCAAATGCCTATTTAACTATCGGCAGATAAGCGTGGAGTACGTAATAAATACCATTATAATGCAAACTAGCATTCTACTCGTGGTAGGGAAAATTATGCTGATTAGGGTAGTTACTACCCGCCTATATTTGTTTACCTTAAAGAAGTCGTGTATCATCATGTGAGGGATGGGTAACTGTAGTTAGATTAAACTTTTCATGTCCCAAAGTGAGCATTTGGGGCCTATAGTGCCAAGCGTTGGATTGTTTAGAGTTAAAAATAAAAACAAAAGTCTTCTATAAAATAAAAAAATCTTTAAACTTTCAATTCTCGTTGAACTTATTATTGATGTTGCCTTCAAAAGTGTATGTTTCATCATGCGTCAGTTCGTTAAACGATTATAAGGTATCCTTTCATTTACACGTTCCACTTTGTTCAATGAGTGGAGGTGACTAGTGTCAAATCGGTGATACTAGTGATTTGTTAGCGGGGCGACCTTGTCCGGTACGGTACGATTTTATTCATCTCGAGAGTTTTCATCGCCCGGTCCGTTGCCTACAGCTAATAATTGAAGTATTATTTTAGTTACAGTGTTTTTTTGTCTGCTTGCGTTTTCGGTCACGCAGTTACACTTTCACATCTTTCATTTCTAAAAGTCGTCGTGGCCTAAAGGATAAGACGTCCGGTGCATTCGTTTATAGCGATGCACCGGTGTTCGAATCCCGCAGGCGGGTGGGTACTAATTTTTCTAATGAAATACGTACTTCACAAATGTTCACGATTGACTTCCACGGTGAAGCAGTAATGCGTTTCGGTATGAAGGGTGGAGCAACTGTTGTAACTATACTGAGACCTTAGAACTTATATCTCAAGGTGGGTGGCGCATCTACGTTGTAGATGTCTATGGGCTTTAGTAACCACTTAACACCAGGTGGGCTGTGAGCTCGTCCACCCATCTAAGCAATAAAAAAAAACATCCTTGATTCATTTTCGGATATCGATTGAAATGGAATTCAAATGTTAGCCTAAAGTTATCTCGGTGTATCGCTGAAAACCCACCGATCAGGTTCCGCCAATGTAAACTTTAATATACCCAAACACAGACGAACGCACAAAAGGTCTGTTTGTTTGGATACACGCCATATGTATAAACACTCGCCCTCCTAGCCCAACGATCTCGTGAGTTATTCTAAATCAAGAGGTTCATGGTTTATTACAATCTTTTAATCTATTAGAAAAGTTTGGTTGACGGCTAGATCTAAGAAAATAGGCTCTTCTAATAGATAAACGGGTAAGTGGAGATAAGATTGGAGTCTCAATAAAATTATCTGTAAATATTCGCGGTATAGTGTTGCTAGAATAAATTGCTTACAATATCATTTATATTACAAATTACTATATTGTTAAAGCATACGAATCTATTAACCGTATAACTGCATGGGTGCTACGTCAATTACTTATTAGTTATCTGCATAGTTTTATAGTTACTAGAGGTCCCGCAGTAGTAGAAATTCGACTATAAGTAATTGGAATTGTAAGTTAGTACACTATTATAATTGTATTTTATACTTCTATAATCACAAATTTCGCTAAGGCTACACTATAAAAAAATATTAATAAAGACAAACAATATTTAATCTATTCTCAATTTGACAACAGACGTCAAGAACAAAAGTTTGACAATAAATAGTATGCATGCGTGTGTGCGTCAAACACATGGTATGTAGTGTGTGTAATGTTTTCTTTATTGATTTAATGTATCTTTTATGCATTATTTAAAAAAAAAATTAGCATTGTGCACTTCTTCTCTATATTCTCTATACGTGTGGAAAATTTCATACTCCTCCGTTCGCGCAATTTTCGTAAAAAGGGATACAAAGTTTTTGCTTCACGTATTAATATATAGATCCTTGCTAGAACAATTCGAATTCAAGCTTCGATTAGCGAGCCTCCAAAGTGTCTTGACCGCGATGCTGGTAGCGAAGGCTTTGGCACGCGGCTCCGTGTATGATCTCAACAATGTCAAGGCGAGTTATGTCAATGTCAGTGTTTATTGCGCAAACTTGTGCTCCAAGCAAGCAACACACTAGCAGAGTCTATTAAAACTCCTGTCGTGCGGACGTCAATAAATTTTTAANTTCAAGCTTCGATTAGCGAGCCTCCAAAGTGTCTTGACCGCGATGCTGGTAGCGAAGGCTTTGGCACGCGGCTCCGTGTATGATCTCAACAATGTCAAGGCGAGTTATGTCAATGTCAGTGTTTATTGCGCAAACTTGTGCTCCAAGCAAGCAACACACTAGCAGAGTCTATTAAAACTCCTGTCGTGCGGACGTCAATAAATTTTTAAATGAATTTTGTTGATACAAAGTCCATTGTTCGATTGAAGTGAAACTTAAAAGCTAGATTTGTTTTAAAGTGGCCCTTCGAAAATAGTTACTAAGATTTGTCGATGTTCAAACTAAAAAGTGAGTGCTATGTTTGTATTATTTAGTACATAAATGAGCGGTTAAATAAATAAGTTTTGTGTGTGTCCTTCAATGACGATACATTTAATAAATCAAATAAAAGTCAAGGCATATAGTTTAAGCGTGTTCAGTATCGTGTACCGTATATCTTTGGATCGCAGTCGCTCTGGGGCGTCTCCTGTCATAGGTTGGTTTATGTGCCCACTCGGAAGATACGCTTCGCGCGGCTGTCCTTTCACTTGACTTATTGCTATTAATAAGTTTTGTTATTTATATTATTATTTAAAACGACGATTATTACGAATCCGATTTTGAACGATTCGATAATGCAGATGTATGTTATTGAATGATGAATTGGAACTTGTCTTACGTGTCTTACTATGTAAAATGAAAATTCGGACATTGATTCTTTTTACATATATTAAAATCGAATCAAGTTTTATCTATTATTTTTTTCTCTAATTTACCTGTAGTTTATTAAACTTTATTGCTTAAGTGAAATTGTGTTACATGGATTTGGCAATTTTATTGGCATTTTCATTATGTTTCTTTTCGTATATTTTTATTTTTGATTTCAAGATGTTGTCAACTATAGCACTGTCGTTTGTACTTATAATTTGGGTAAAGCTTGTCATGTACCTTTTTGTCGATTCGCAGTTGTTATAAATGGGTGGTCATTTTGTTGATACACCTAATTAAGTAAACTAGAGGTCCCGCAGTAGTCGAAATTCGACTATAATTAATTGGAATTGTAAGTTTGTACACTATTATGATTGTATTTTATACTTCATTAATCACAAATTTCGCCAAGGCTACTCTATAAAGAAATATTAATAAAGACAAAGAATATTTAATCTATTCTCAATTTGACCACAGACGTCAAGAGCAAAAGTTTGACAATAAATAGTATGCATGCGTGTGTGCGTCAAATACATGGTATGTAGTGTGTGTAATGTTTTCTTTATTGATTTAATGTATATCATATGCATTATTTTACAAAAATATTATCATTGTGCGCTTCTTCTCTGTATTCTCTATAAGTGTGGAAAATTTCATACTCCGTCCGCGCAATTTTCGTAAAAAGGGATACAAAGTTTTTGCTTCACGTATTAATATATAGATAAATAAATATCAAAATAAAATTTCATATTAATCACTCCACTCACTCTATTGTGATTGTATTTTATTTCGTTTCTGTTTGCGGTTTTTGTCAGCGATACTTGTATTTTCTTTTTTTTTTGTTAGTTATGGTCCCTTGAATACTTGTTTTACAAAAACCGGTTTTAGATAAATTAATTGAGAAACAGAGGTTATTTTTATTATTTAAATTTATTTTCAAAAAGGTATTAAAGTTGAGCTTGCCTTCACAGCTACAGATTTGTCCACGAGCTCATGACTCGGCCGATCGATCATAAATGGTTACCGTAGCCCGTCGACATCAAAACGTAAAAGTCGCAATTCACATTAAGACATGAGGTCGTCGCACATGAAAACAGTGTTATGTAAAAGTTTATACAAAAATAAAAATAATTCGTAGTGGAAAAGCGAACACTACGTAATATTTTTCAGCGAGTTTTAATTTATTTTGTATTCATTAAAAAGTGTAAAGTATACTTTTATTTGCACGAGGGGTTGAATTACACACAGGTACACACACGGAGTTGGTGAGTAATATTAACCGTCGCGGCGTCGTTGGGTTGACCTTAAGTGAACGGTCAATTAAAATAGTAGAACTTGCTCCAAGGTATCTACATACAAAGAGTATCGAATTGCTGTGAATGTTATTAAAATTATAATTAGCACATCTTAAAGTAATATTTTATCAGATTATGTTATAAAAACATGTTTATTTTCCTTTACTTATTCGATGATAATTATATCTTTAGTTCTATAATTATACATATTACTAGTGTCGTTGTTTTGATTATTTTAAATTTGTAATTCAGAAAGAATGAAACACACGGCATTTTCCCGGGAGGGTACTTTTTTGGGCCATAAACTAGCAGTCGATTTGTAGATCATAGTATCCCATTTATTATAACAGATAAATACTATGAACCGTTGGCCGGTTTATGTCATGATATTTATTTATTTATTGCATATATGGGTGGATGAGCTCACAGCCCACCTGGTGTTAAGTGTTTACCGGAGCCCATAGACATCCACAACGTAAATGTCGCCACCCACCTTGAGATATGGGTTCTAAGGTCTCAGTATTACAGTAATAGTAGTTACAGCGGCTGCCCCACCCTTCAAATCGAAACGCATTACTGCTTCACGGCAGAAATAGGCAGGGTGGTGGTACCCACCCGCGCGGACTCACAAGAGGTCCAACTTCCATCCACCACTAGAATGTATCCTATGTATTCAAGTTATACAGACTGTCTTGAAGCGAAATTTTATCAAAAGGCCTTTCAGATAAATTGCGTGATAGAGTAACAAACATCCGTACATAAAAACTTCCAAATTAATATAACATTAGTATAGATGTTTATATAATACTCGTACAAAATAAGAATTTATACATGTGTATTAATTTTGTTTTTCTGTCATGGAAAAAGACGGTCGATGAACTAACACGCCACGTAGACGATGCGTTTTCAGCTTCGGTAGGCAGCGGCTTGGCTCTGCCCCTGGCATTGCTGAAGTCCATGGGCGACGGTAACCACTGATCATCAGGTCGGCCGTGTGTTCGTCTGCTTACAAGGGCAATAAAAAAAAGAGTTAAATGTTAAAGTCTGATGGGTACGTGGCACAAATCAATCCTACGCATTGTGGATGAGTAAGAGCAATGGCTCAAGAAGTGGCCTTGAACCTGCTACTCCGTGGCGATTGGTATTATTCTAGACAGGATATGGACGGCTCAAGTCGAATAGTTCAGGGCATCACACGTGTTTTGTAAACACAAAATTATCTAAGAGATTTCAATTTTACTACCCTCTTATGGGAGTGGAATGAAAGGGAACTTGGTGCTGGGAACCACATGTGCGTGACAGAGTCCAAGTTGTCAGCCCGGTCATCGTTCTCGTCGAACTCGTCGCTTACGAAGCGGCGACGCAAGGTTCGGCGAGTAAATTAACCCACACAGACACATCCTACTGAGTTTCTCGCCGTATCTTCTCAGTGGGTCGCGTTTGCGATCCGTTGGTAGATTCTGCGAAACACTGCTCTTGCTAGGGTTAGTGTTAGCAACGTCGTCAAGTTTGAGCCCCGTGCGCTCACCTACTTAGATTAGATCAGATTAGGTGGGAAAAAAAAGTTGTCAGATTTGATTTTGACCGTGTCTCAGTTTAGCAGCTCGCTTCGAATACGGGACAGCAGGTTTTTATTCATCTTTAGTACAAGTACGTAAACAATGGGGAAGGCAATAAATTCTCTAATCGATCGTGAGGACCGTTTTAAAATCGGTTCGTTGTTCAAAAGTTATAAACGTAGACAAACATTGAAAGTTGATTTCGAACAATGTAGAGAAGGCTTTTTTAATTTTTTTTATGTTTTTTTTCCTCATAAATAACAATGTTTACATAACAAGCAACTAGAAACAAGTATTGAAGTATCGTTAGCTCTATAGAGAAACCGGTTTAATTTAATTAGTTTGCGTACCAACGATTCAACTATTATTTCTCAGATTTGGGGTACGCTTGCTTTAGTTAGGTAATAATTAAGCCGGTAAATTTTGTTCCGTAAATCTTAATAAATTATCTCGGATTATTAGTAATGGTGATAGATTATTTTTTTCTTGCTTTCGGTTTCAGAACGTTTTTGTGTTTAATTAATCATTTTTTTGTATATATGGGCGAAAGAACCCACGTCTCGTATGTGTTAAGTGGTTACTGTAGTCCATGGACATCATACCGTGAATGCCGCACTCATTTTGAATCTTGAGCTCGAAGTTTAATTATACTGCATAGCAGTTTTTCCAATTACTGCTTCGCAGCTGAAATAGGCAAGATTGTGGTACCAACTTGTGCGGGTTTACAATATGCTCTAACTTTGGTAATAAGGTTTTAGGTTAAATATACATAATATTTGAATTAAAAGGGCCAAATATTCATAAAATTAAATAACGTAAATTGTAACACAGTACTTCAAAGGAACGAGATTGATTTGACGTTAAAAAAAATACGAAGTCCACTAAAATTAACTCAAACGGCTTAAAAGACTAAAATAAATATAGTGAATTGCTTATGTTTTTCGAATTGCAATAAATTCCATTTCGTCTCGGTGGCTCATTGAACTCTTAATAGTGCTGCAGTAGTCGCGAGATAGCGATTATTCGTCTTAATGGGCACTACGTAGATTCGAAACTAGGATATGAGACTCCAGACAGTACAATTACTTGTGGTTCGTTATTCTCGGACCGGTTTTGACTCCCGAAAAAAAAAAAACGTGCACCAAGATTATTTCTTATCTTTATTCGAATGCATGCGTCGTCGCTCTATTTCGTCCTACTCTGTGACACGGTCGTGCATAACTGATAACACCGTTCACCTTGTTATTGTGATGTTTATTAAACATATCAGGTCATTGCAAAGACAACAATCGGCTAAAACTAGATCGGGTCTAGGTCCCTGTAGATTTATGTTGAATGTTCCGTTTCACGTGTGGTTCGTTAATTTGTAGGTCATTGTAAAATGTACCTTATGACGTTGAGTTTAAACCGTTGATTAATGTTGAGTGCAGAGTGTCATCGGCAACAGGTAGCTCACTTACCTTGACCGCGCACGTTGTCCTCTCACTTATAGAACTATTATGGACGTCTTCGATGTGCCAGTGTCGCGGCAATGCTCACGAGCCCTTCGATCTTCGACTGTTTGTAATGGACTGTAATCACGAAACGCTTTTTGTTCGTAAGTAATAAATTTTCACAGGTTTTCGATTATTTGTTAGGTACATCAGCTTATTAATACGCTTTTATTAGCTTCAGACGTGTGTATGTTAGTATGTAACGGAATCTTTGAATATGATTTTGATCCCCTTCAAAACGTCGGATTAACTCGAAATTTGGTATAGGTATACTTATTAAGGACCGATGACAATACAATATTTAAAAAAAAATGAAAAATAAATAATAGTGAAAAAAAACTCACAAAATATGCTTTTATAGAAAATCCAACTAAAAGATAGAAAATAAAATTGAATTAAAACTAGTGTAAAAAAAAAGATTTTATTATAAAAAAGCGTTATTGTAAAAAAAAACTATTATTATACGATAAGAACGCTTGTTACACTGACGTTGACTAGATTTGGTTAATACTGTTTATTTCAAACGATTTCAATAATTCATAGTTCCCCCATACGAACACATCAATGTCACATCCGTGTGAATGAGATTGAAAAATTCATGGTGACCGTTTTTTATATCAAGTTTTTGTAAGGGACGTGCGTGTGTGTCTATATGAATTACAAAACTTATGCATGAGGCCGTGACTTTTTTCCCCCTTAAAAACATGGAACCGAATTCGTTTTGTGCTTAGTTTTGACGGGACGATGAATTGACATGGGTCGACTTGATAAATATGCTGTTCCGATGTTGTTTTTTTATATTGTTTAACTAAGCTACGACGGGTCAGTAATACGCGATGTATTTCGCGAAAAACGTTTTTCCACCATTATCATGTTTTAACTGCATTTTTTTTATTGCTTAGATGTGTGGACGAGCTCACAGCCCACCTGGTGTTAAGTGGTAACTGGGACCCATAGACATCCACAACGTAAATGCGCCACCCACCTTGAGATATATAAGTTCTAAGGTCTCAGTATAGTTACAACGGCTGCCCCACCCTTTAAACCGAAACGCATTGCTGCTTCACGGCAGAAATAGGCGGGGCGGTGGTACCTACCCGCGCGGACTCACAAGAAGTCCTATCGCCAGTAGAATTGCGTGCACGAATTTCAAATATGTGGATATTTTGTTCTTTGAATGGCTCGTGGAAGTCGAAGCTCTTTCAATCTATATACCAATAAACGTTCAGTCAGTCGTCTCGCTCGTGATTCATTGCCACTCACTCGCGACTCCAGATTAAATAAATCATCAGTTATTGTCCCCTAAGAATGGTTGCCATCGCGTGTGCCTTTCGATGCTTATCACAAATTGAAGCCAATTACGGCCCTAAGCTATTTTTAAGGGATTAAAACGCTCATTATTATTTTTTGTGTGAAAATAAAAATTGATTATAACAACACAATAACCTAAGAAGTCTCTTATATCTCAAGGTGGGTGGCGCATTTACATTGTAGATGTCTATGGGCTCCAGTAACCACTTAAAACCAGGTGGGCTGTGAGCTCGTCCACCCATCTAAGCAATAAAAATAATAATAATAATAATAACCTCCTTTGTAACCTTGTTACGGGGTAATGTAAAATTTGTTTGTCGAGAAATGTAGTCCCTAATATGTTTCGGCTTACAAGAAGTCTGTTAACTGCGTTACGTTTTTGTCCCCTAAGAATGGTTGCCATCGCGTGTGTCTTTCGATGTTTATCACAAATTGAAGCCAATTACGGCCCTAAGCTATTTTTGAGGGAATAAAACGCTCTTTATTTTTATTATTTGTGAAAATAAAAATTCGGTCACACGTTTTACAAGAAGTCTGTTAACTGCGCTACGTTATCAGAGACGAGATAGTGCACCGCTTGATAGCTCGGCCATTGCACAAGTTGGCAGGCTTATCTCGGAATGCAGTTTACAATGCACTTCGTTTATCGTCGGTCGTGAAAAAAGTTATTAGAACTCACCCCTCAAACGAACACATAATTATTTCAGTTTAAAATATATATATATAAAAAATAAAAATTCGTATTTATCGTCCGTAATATTAACTTCCTGTGTGCGAAACTGTTTGTTGTACCGTACCTACGAGTTCCTAGACGAACGCCGTCGATACTGGTCATCGGCCTCCGTAGGTGAGTTTTGCAAGTTCAGTTAGCCATATGAATCGATCGCATTAATATTCTACGGTTGACGTTCTTGCGAACCTAACGTTTTTGACCTCACTGGAGTACTGTATCAGTCCGCAATTTCGTATCCAGGACGCTTATTATTTCCGGCTTTTTTTTATATATATCTTTTTATAGTAGCCGCCTTCCTTAATGCCAAGGATCGTACGTGAGTTTATATAAAAGCGTCGAAATTTAAATAAAGTACCTACCCAAAGACAAAAGCATTCCAAAGTGCCGAGACGACAGGGAATTTCGGGTGGGTGAAGGGAGACGCGCAGACGCTTTTCATCGTGGGTAACTGCGTGTCGTACAAAAAAAAATGGATAGACGGCCAATAAAAACCCCGTGTGGAGAGAAGTCGAGGGGCGGGCGAAGCGGGTGCACTGCTCTGCCGCAGCCCGCAGTGAGCAATTGCAAGTTGCAGTCGGTCTCGGACGCGTCGGGTGCGCGCACGCAGCCTCCTCATCCCTTAGCCTATCCCGGTTCCGATAATTCACTTACCACAATTAATCGTCACGATCCTAACGTTAGTTCGATTAGTACGTTGATGTATTCGATTGTAGAGTTCAGTTCTTGTTTTCGTGTTTGACGATCACCTATAGCGCGTCTGGTCCGTTACCTATAAACACAAGCTTGGACGGAGCTTTCGTATAAAATTTACTAGTGTGGCGCTGAACTATAAATTTTGTAGTCGAATTTAAACAGTTTCTTACTATGACGTAAGTTCTCGTATAGTTGGTAAAAGTAGCTTTTTGATGCTATCTCTATTAATTTTAATGTTTTTTTTTGTACACAGGGCGAGTTTCGTCGCGTCAGCATCAGCAGCAAGCGGGGAGGCGGTATCCCCGGGCCCGGCGGCCGAGGACGCCGCCATGAAAGGCGTCGAAGCTACACCCGAAGAACAGGAGAGATTAGCGACCGGAAATAACAATGGCTCTCTCGTCGCGAAGCTGCCGCCGAGGTCACAGCAGGCGCATCCGCGCTCTGCTTTTTACTCGACTCGAGTTTTCATGCTGGTCTTCCTGTCGGGCTGGGTGCTCCAGGGAATGTTCCTCACGTATTTCGTGAGCGTGACGACTACCCTAGAGAAGCTATATAAAGTTGAATCGAAGACGACAGGAACTTTACTGGCCGCTACGGAGATCGGACAAATATGTACGGCGTTATTCTTGACGTACTTAGCGGGGCGCGGACACAGACCGCGCTGGATCGCCTGCATGATGATGGTGCTGGCCGTGGGTGTGATAGGGTGTGTCATGCCGCACTTATTATACGGCACCGAGCTGCTGAATGTCCACATAGACGGTCAGATAGCCGGCGCGGCACCCCTATGCAACGTCTACAACAACTTCACGTTGTGCAACTCCGATCAAATTAAAGTGACGGAAACGCGCTCGTCTATAACCGCCGTCGTGATACCGTGGCTCTTCATCTGTCTCTTGGTAGTTGGCGTGGGACAAACCGGCATCGCAACGCTCGGAATACCTTACGTCGATGACAACGTAGGCAGCAGACAGTCCCCTCTTTACATGGGTGAGTAATTACATTTACGAGTGCGATTACGATTATTGATGATTATTTGAAAGCGAACCTTGTTCAATTGCGGGCTCAAAGCAAACAGAGCTATATATCGATTTGTATTTAACAATTAATTGTTTTGTTCCTGATGCACAGTTTTCAGTTTTATGTATGTATGTAGGTACTTTATGAGTAATAAAATCGACACATAAAAGTTTGCAAATCATAAATACCGCCCACTGGGCCGCCTACGTCTCATTGCCCGCCGGCTGTCTTCTGCCTTTTGTGTAATTAGCAATGAAATAATCTCAGAACTTTTAAAATTTTATTTGAAAAACTTCACTAAATGAAAGCTAATGTTATCTTGTGCATATTTGCGTATCTACGCATTTGTCATTTAAAATGATGGTAAACAGTTTGTTTGGGTGACGCTGCGCTGATATTAGCCGCCATTACCGATACCCGACGAAGTAATCTTTGGGTGTTTTTTTCATCCTTCGTCGCATATGTTTGTTTCTGAGGGCTACATTATTTAAAGCCTTTTGAGTGTGTTTACGCGCCCCTGTGACGAGTGCTAACGATGTTAAAATCATTTTCTGAAATGCCAGTATTAGTACCCTTACTTTAATAGTACCATCGCAAAGTTTCATAATAATAAGATGAATGCACCAGGAAAGGTGAGTAAAGATAAACTCATCACTCGTCCGTGGTAACAGTGTCCTCACTAAAATGCTGTTGGGCAGGGCGTCTTGAAAGCCCGCACGGGTCGGTATCAATACCCTGCCTATTTCTGCCGCGAAGCAGTAATGCGTTCTGGTTAGACGGGCGGGGCAGCCGTTGTGCTATAAAACTGAGAATTCATGTCTCAAATTGGGTACTTTAACGGTGTTGGTGTCTATTTCCTCTGGTTTCTTTTTTTTTTGCCCTTGTAGACGAGCACACGGCCCACCTGATGGTGAGTGATTACCGTCGCCCATGGACTTCAGCAATGTCCCTGGGGGCAGAGCAAAACTGTTGCCTACTGTTAGGTACTCTCCACAAGCCTGGTGACCACTTAACACTAGGTGGGCGGTGAGCTTTTCGTCCATCTACACAACAACAAAAAAAAAACAAGATTCTCGTTCGAGACGCGGGTAGAAAATCGAAAAACAAACCCAGTTGTTTGGGTTTACAATAAGGTTGAGTTGAAAAAATATGTTTGGCTTGCACACGTTTTGTTTTGTCTATGCCAGTTCGAAATGCCGAGTCAGGGCTATGTTGAAAGTAGAATGATTTGACAGGTGCGTTTTCGTGCAAGCTTTTTGCATTAATTTTTTGAGGTTTACATTTTTATGAATAGTATTTGTTTCCCCCTCCTATTCACTATTAGCCTAAGAGGCTATTCCAGCTACGCGTAGATGAGTAGGGTGACGTCACGGGCTCAACATGAGAGAATTACTAACACTGACCCTAGCAAGAGCAGTGCTTCGCAGAACCTACCACTGGAACGGAATTGCGATCCGGCGAGAGATTTAGTGGGTAAATCGTAAAAGTAGGAGTTCTTGCATCATATACTTGGTAAAGTCTTTACCTTGATACGTTTCGAAGGAAAACTGTCGTATTTAGTATAACGCTAAGTTAAAGTCCGCATTAGAAGCCAAGCTAAACTAAGCATTAGAATTTCGTCCTCACGCCTTGGGGTAAGCGATTATAGTGCACCAGTGGTATCGCTCGGGCGGCCTGGTAGGTGCGCCGTACCGCGGAGACCGGCGTCGTTGGTCGTCGACTATCGCCTCGACGACCCGTCGGCCGAGCGTCCTCGGGGTGGCGCCGCGAGTCTGGTTGTAGTGTTGATCGCGGGAGCCCCCTACTCTGACCGGGTTCTCACCCCGGACGTCGGGTGTAAGAGTGCAGGGGAGTCGTTTAGTGCGGTAGGGCCTTAAAACTCTTTGGGCCCGCGGTCTGCTTCCAACATCTGCAGATAGTCAAGTACCACATAGCTCGTATGAAGTTTGGCCCTGGCCCGAAAAAAAGGGCGATTATAGTGCAATTCCCTACGCTCATACTCAGATTGAATGATGAGCTACCGTAAGATACAACTTCGTTCATATTGGGATAGCGTTAATGAAGCTCTCAAAGTAGAACGATTGTTCGTACCGCTGATTGGGTTTCTTTTCACCACCGTTAAAATACGATAGCCAAGCATCATTTAGTTCTCTTCTATTTGAAACTAGTTCGAAAAATAGAATGTAACGTGGTCGGTACGCGGCTCAAGATTACGTGTTTGTTTTCGATTTTTAAATGCATTGCTCTGCTCTCACTGTGTAATATACGAGTAAAAACAAATGGCACTGTACGGTAAACACGTTCGCACGTAATATATTAGGGTTGTCGCGCTGAGTTTTTTTTTATCAGCATAAGCGGAGAGATTGATTCACGATCCATCTCGTGTTGATTGACCATCGCATAATTCAGACGAAACATCCTAAACGTGAATTTTTTTTATTGCTTTATAGGTGGATGAGCTCACGGCTCACTTGATGTTAAGTGGTTACCGGAGCCCATGGACATCTACAACGTAAATACCGCCACCCACTGAGATAAGATAATAGGGATGACGTGTCATTTATCTATTTCCAAAAGCTAAGTTATCTTTTGGCGTTTGAGGATCATGATAAAGACTCGTATCCATTTGTTTTCTACAGAAAATCTGAAAGGTGATGTCCGTGCGTGGTTCTCATATGAGGGGTCGTTGTGTTTTTCAGAATGTCTGATTTTCGTGTACGTACGTAAGAGAAATCTGTTCGAAAGTGATAATCGCTGGTCGGTCTGTAAATAATGAAATTACGTCATTATTTTTATATTCGCTCGGGCAATGATTGTGGTGAACGCGTCTACAACTAAACATTATCAATAATACGTACAAAGTTTAGGTACTATTCGTCATGTAAGTTCTTATAAATCGAAGTTTTGTCATTTGAGGTAAATAAGCATTATCAATAATACGTACAAAGTTCAGGTATTATTTGTCATATCAGTTCTTATAAATCGAAGGTGTCATTTGAGGTAGTAGAGGGCGTTTTATGTCATCATCATTATCGTCATCATTCAAAACAATTGAGATTTCGACCAAATGTCGCAAGGTTGGATCTTTACGTTCAGATGTTTCTGAAGCTGAAAAGCGCGTCTGTCTATCTAATGCAATAAAAATAATTGAGTCTATTTTGCGTGTTCTTCTCAGGACGGTACCTGATTTCGGGACCGTTGCTAGAGAATTAAATTTAATATTCTCAACTTGACATGTTTGCTATGTTGAAATTCCAGTTTCGATAATATCATTTACATATTCTAATATTTATATATCGGAAAACGAAAAGAAAGCTCATCCGATGGATCATCGCAAAAGTGCTTTTTTGTCCGTCTGCATATGTTAGACGCATATGTCATGATGCATATGTCATTTTTGTCAATATGCATTGTCGGACGTGCAACTGCTATTTCGAGTGTATCGGTTGCGTCAAGGGCTCAAGTGTGTCAGTGGGCCGGGACGTCTCCGCGACAATTTCAGCTCGTTACACAGTTCCGCGGCTCATATTGCCCTAATTTCGTTTCTTACGTCACGCCTTGCCGACGCACGCCGGTGCGTTCTCATTGATTCTTCTGTCATAATGATGTTTATATACCTGAAGCAAAAACGTTGTACCCCTTTTTATAAAAAAACTGCGCGAATGGAGGAGTATGAAATTTCCCACACTTATAGAAAAGACTAGCTGACCCGGCAGACTTCATAGTGCCTCAATCGATAAATAAAAGACCTAAACTTTTGTACAAAATAAGCTTAAAACAAACAAAAGTAATCCGTCCGACGGGGGACACATCAAAGGAAAAACAAAATTGTTATTTTTATTTAATTCCGAGCATTTTTATATTTATCCACCTTTTAAACTTTCTCTGGACTTCCACAAATAATTCAAGACCAAAATTAGCCAAATCGGTCCAGTCATTCTCGAGTTTTAGCGTGACTAACGAACAGCAATTCATTTTTATATATATAGATAAAGAAAGAGTGCAGAATGCTAATAATTTTTTTTAATTATGTATTAATAATACATTAAATCAATAAAAAAAAACATAACATACACTACCATGTATTTGACGCACACACATATATTTACTTTGCGTTTTTGTCAAATTTTTTATATTGTTTAAAGTCTGTAGTCAAATTGAGAATAGGTTAATCTTTAATGTTATTTGTCTGTAGTGTAGTCTTGGTGAAATCTGTGATTATAGAAGTATAATAGTCTTTGACAATAGAATTATAATAGTGTACAAACTTATAATTTCAATAAATTATAGTCGAATTTCGATTACCTTGAGACCAGTAGTATTTATTATTACTTAATTGTTCTTCTTAGTCGCTTGCACTCTTGGCGGAGTGGTCGTGGTCATTAGATCGGGTGGTGGTGCGTTTAATAGGACGTCGTCATTCCTCGCGTATCGCCTTTCTTATGCACCTATTGATGAGCCGGTTAGAGCTGCCTTAATTTCCTCGGTCATTCTACATACATACACATAAAATAATAAATACACGGATTGATTGAAAATTACATTTAAATCAAGGTTGCTCGATTATGCCCACGGGCCACAACCCGGCCCGCGGACGACCTTTGAATGGCCCACGCAAGCAAATTGACCATTGAAAAAAATCCCACATAAACAATACCAGAAATCATATTAATGGAATAAATTACGTTAATCTGATTTCTTTATCCGGTATAAGATGTTTAATGTTTTGTTATAGAATTAAACAATTACGTATGAAAATAATTGTTTTTCTTGTGGGACAAGTTTTATTTAAAGTAACTCCAATAGAAATCGACATCGGCTCTCCGAATGTACAGGTATGAAGGGAAGATTTAAAAAAATAATACCTAAATGATATGTACAAAGTCGTGCTGAATCCACTCATTAGTTTTCTTCCCGCAAACCACTAGTAAAGAAAAATGGGAAAATCCAACACTAAATATACACAATACGTACATTAAGATAAATAAAGTTATATTGTCACTTATACACATTTTTTTTATTTTTTTACGTCAGAAATAGGCAGGGCGGTGGTACCTACCCGTGCGGACATAAGTAAATGATATCTATTTTAACTATTATAAAAAGTGCTGAGTTCATTTTGTTGTGGTTGAATAATATTTCACGAAATAATAAGCATAACGTCAGATGTACCCTTTCTATTTTGTGGGATCTTGACACACTCGGCTTTAATTAAATATCCGAAGAAAAATAAACCTTAATAGTATGTAGTTTAAAGGCTAAAAAAATGTGTTTAAATAGCAAAATGAACTAACTATTACTTTCATATTTTTTTATCCTGTTGATACTGGTCATGACATTAGAGTGAAGTTATACAATTATTGTTTTGTCCACGGTACTTGATACGCGCGCGAATATTCAAGTTAATCGGATGACTTGAAGTCGACGAAAATGACGTTTCTTGAAACAACTTTATACACTTTCAACAATCATTCAGTTACTATAATACATCGCATGGCAGGTGCAATAACATCAGAAGCATCACCAGTTAAATTGAAGTGTTCGAGAATCAACTATTCTATGTCACGGATGGACCTTATGCCCCTATTGTTCGAAACCCGCCAAGGGAAGATATTTGTATGATAAATATAAATGTCTTTTCCAGGGTTATGGATGTATATTAAATATGTGTATAATAAAAATCTTATATTTATTTCCGTTATCTGGTACCTGTAACACAAGTTCTTTACGAACTTATCACAGGACCAGTTAACGTGGCGTGACTGTTAGTAAATATTTATTATTTATTATTATTTATTGTATGATCTAAGCGTTTAGGGTGCTGGTGGTGCTGCCCCGCTTTTGTAGCGCATCAGGGATGTTTGCAGACGCGCACATAGATTGTTTTTACGCTACCATGCGTAAAAGGAGTGCATCTCTGGTAAGCAGAGTGAGGGCCAGCACCAACAGTATCCTGAGCATGATCGCAAGCAGGCTGGACTGTGTATACATGGGTCGCTGTGGTGCCATCTCCCATGGGATGTTACGACAGTAATTCATTGTGATGTAAATATAACTACTAACATAGGTCTAAGTTTTATTAACAATTTATATGAGTCATGGTTACTTGCAATAAAAACATTATTATTATTATTATTTTCGAAACTTAAAAGTGTGTTTGTGAAATTTCGTTTAATAGCCCTAGTGAAATAGTTCGAGAGGTAGGAAACTAAAATTATATAATTTCTCGTCGAACCCGTCGCTTGCGGCCAAGGGTTCCGCGAGTAAACTAACCCATAGACACAGCCCACTGAGTTTCTCGCCGGATTTTCTCAGTGGGTCGCGTTTTCGATCCGGTGGCAGATTCTGCGAAGCACTGCTCTTGCTAGGGCCAGTGTTAGCAACGGCTCCTGGTTTGTGCCCCGAGAGCTCACCTACACGTTGGGTTACGCTTACATAGCCTTTCAAGGCTATCTATCAGTTTAAGAAAAAGAAAAAAAATTGGTTAAATATCATTTTGATTCTATTTGACCACCGATTTTCTTATTTTAGCGAGTGCCGCTGACGAGGCTTTAATGCTATCAATTTCCTTCCCGAATTTTCAAAAATAAAACAATTGATCAAAACAGAATACACAAAACTAATTTGTACCCTGTGGGATTAGTTATTATGGTCGAATTTCGGTTATGGGGCGAGCACTAGTTTTTTTATCACTCTTTTATAATTGTTTTGTTTATGAATATTAATAAATAATATGAAAAATAGGGTACCCTTGCGCTGTCTTTAATGACCAGGTCAGGGCTTAAAGAGACATTAAATATTTCATAATCCGTGTGCGCTCGGCAGGAACTCTTTCATCATTGTCACCATGTTTTATTGGAATATAATGACGTCTCTATCTATTTGACACTAAAACATGTTAACATTTTTATTTAAAAATATCTGTTGACGGTAGTATAAAACTACAATAAGTGGTATCAGTTATAACACATTTATTTTTCTTCCTAGCTTTATAGTGTGGAGTAATAGAAGTTTGTAGTTATAGTGTCATTTATGGAGCTTAAAGATTATCATTGAAGTAATTGTATCTCAATGTTACTTCATTTTTAACACATTTGTGTTCAAATAACATCGTCCCTGAACGTTACTTACAGAGTTAACATCCGCGATAAATTTCATTGTTGGCTTCTTCCATTGGCCTAATTCTTGTTCTCCGACTCATTTGTTACGTTCAGTTTCAAAGTTGGTTCAATCTTTTGATGATTAATAGTTGGTTGTTTTGTAAATTGTACATTACAGTTGAACTGTAACTGTAATAGAATAAGGTAAATTATTACAGTTATAGGATCTCTGGATCTTTTAGGAGTGTTTGGCTTCTCCAAAAATCTATTTATTTTTATTCGTGGTCAGGGAAAAGATCTCTCAATGAATGCGAAACATTGATTCTTTTATTGTGTAAAGAATATACCTATACATATTTAAATTTGTTTTAAATTATTTGAGATTTTCTTAATTATAGTTGTGATATCAAAAAAATCTGTTTTAAAGTGGTTATATTGCGTTAATGGAATTTAATGGAGTGTCTAATATTCTTACCTTTAAACGTCTGATGCACAAACCAGTTTATATTACTGCAATTTACAAACGTATGTAACTGTGTTTTACTAGTATAGCATCTATCACTTGTGACGTGAGAGGTTACTATTAGAACCACCGTTTTTCTTATTTCTGCCCCGAAATCTGTGGTCGAGAGGTATATCAACTATTTAGCAGTTGTTTCTATAAAAATGAGAATTCGATCACACGTCACAACGTGGCGACATTAAAGTCGTTAGAGTCTAAGGGCTCCGATAACGATTAAAACAATGGTTCTAAGGACACGACCGCCCGTGTTCATAGATAAAACACATAAATAGAGTCAAGATGCTTACGGCATGGACACTTTAAGACCATTTGCTTTATTGTTCAATGGAGTCAATAGTAAGCACTTTAATAGTTCTCTGTAAAGTGCTATTGCAAATTTTTCCTTGTATATACAATTATGTTGATTTGAAAAAAAATAAAAACATTTTTGTTTCCATGTTACGCAGGTAATTAAGTATGTAGGTATTCGATTCGATTTGCATTGTTCCATATTTCAATCTTACGTCACGAATCTTTAAATATTCATTTCTGTATATATTTTAAATTAAACGAGTTTCATTGGTTAATGTGTCATATAAAAATATTTTAAAATTCGATGAACTTTAGATACATGTTGTGAAATATATAAATATTGAATAAATTGGTAACAATGTAGAAAATGTCTTTCAACTTCTTCATCTGAGGTCCAACATGCATAGCTTTGTGATCAATATTTACTAATGATTCAGTTTTCAATATTGCTTACATTCGATTTATAGTTTTTGCATCGAATAACTCATCCATATCAATTGAATTTTTAACTCGACATCTTTCAACTGTATCGATGCAACTCGGAAACTATACAAGAATTGTCGAGCGACTGGATGATAGGCTGAGCTCTTATTAATTAAAAGAAATTACCATACCAACATATGTATTATCATTATCATAACAGGTACTAGTGGGAGTTTCAGCGACCACTATATTCTCTGAATACCGTCACCTCCTTACCTCACTTTAAAATTAATCGCTCCATTTATTGTTATCCCCTTTGGCCAATGCCAGATCTGAAGACTTCTTACTGGTGGTAGGACCTCTTGTGAGTCCGCACGGGTAGGTACCACCGCCCTGTCTATTTCTGCCGTGAAGCAGTAATGCGTTTCGGTTTGAAGGGTGGGGCAGCCGTTGTAACTATGATATCTCAAGGTGTGTGGCGCATTTAGGTCGTAAATGTTTATGGGCTCCAGTAACCACTTAACACCAGGTAGGCTGTGAGCTCGTCCACCCACCTAAGCAATAATATATTAAAAAAAAGACTTCAGTCCATTCTGATAAAATATGTTCATTCTCAACCGTCATCTCATTCGTTTCAATACATTCGGAAAACAGTAAGATCAAACCAGAACGTTATTGTCATGATAGTCCCATTTTATCTGGTGGTTAGCTCCCTGACTTTGGGATAATGTATTCACTTAACTAAAAAAAGCAGTTCGAGAATTACATTTATCCACTTTTTTTTTTCTTGGACAAATATCACGTAACAGAAGTTGCCTGTGCGTGTGTGTAATCTTTTATGATCTTTAAATGTAATTTTATTGTTGTAATGTTTTTTGGTAACCCAACGCAGAATCGGTAAGAGACGAACGACCGACAAACCTGTCACACGAGAATCGAATTCCAAGAAGGAAGATATTTGTCTTGTATATCTTATGATGTCTGATGAATCATTTTTTTATTGCTTCGATAGATGGACTAGGCCCACCTACCCACCTGACTCATCTAGTTTTAAGTGGCTACCGGGGCCCATAGACATCTACCACGCATATGCCGCCATCCAACTGGAAGCATGAGTTCCTATCTATCAATTTTTACAGTACCACCCTTAAACCGAAACGTATTGTGCTTCACGGCAGAAATAGGTAAGGTACCTACCCGTGCGGACTCACAAGACATCCTACCATCCATTACCATTTTGTGTCCTTTAGATTTGACAGTGTAATTATTATAGACTAGCGACCCGCCCTCGCTTCGCTTAGGAAACATTAAAAGACACATGAAACCAAAAAAAAATAATTAAAAAAGTAGCCTATGTTCATCAGGGACAATGTCGGCTTCTAATGGAAAAAGAATTTTTCAAATCGGTCCAGTAGTTTCGGAGCTTATTCGAAACAAACAAACAAACAAATCTTTCCTCTTTATAATATTAGTATAGATATAGATATAGATTTCACCGTATTTTGTTTGTTTCGGTCAGCTTGCAAGCTGACTGTCGATTCAAAGGCATAATACTACCTTATTACTCCTAGATTACCGTATGCTTATTAATAAGGTCGACATAGTCTTTTTAACTAGCACGCTTACGAGTTCGTTGATCTTGTTTGTCCTTAAATAACGTGCGTTCGTAACGTGCGAATAACATAATCAATTTTATGAACGTATGTGGTTTTTTTATTTATGCGTAACATGATTGCTGCTGTTGAATCTTTTCCGCGAATCTTCGCGCAAAGGAAGATCGTAATTTGGATTAAAGTTTAATAAGGTATGGTTCCTCCTACTGCTGATGTAACTTGTTGTTTTTGTTTTTAAGGTACGATATTTAGGGTTTTTCTTTTGTCTGAATCTCTTAATGTTTTTTGATCGATATTTTTGTTAGGAAAATGTTTTATATTGCTGTTTCTAGCTGGCGGTATTGCTTCTCTTGGAGGCGGTGCTCGTACATTGTATTATCAACGTTTGCTTCCACTCAGAAGGCTCAATATCGTAACTCCTTGATGTAGTAGAGCTTTCAATGCTATAGCTGCGTGTGCGTTTAGTTCAACTACTGGAAAATTTTCAGTCGCCTTGTCCAACATTTTTGACATGACAATGAGGCCAATTGCACTGGTCTAATCAGACGGACTTCAGTTCTGTAAGCTATTAAAACGTGTTGTTGTTTTTTTTTACTGTCGGTGTAGGCAGACGAGCATACGGCTCACCTGATAGTGAGTGGTAGTAGTACCATCGCTCATGGACTTCAGCAATGCCTGGGGCAGAGCCAAGCCGCTGCCTACCGCTAAGTGCAGAAGTTGTTGGTTTTTTTTGTACAATGTATTTTTACTTGATTTTATTTGAACTTTAGGTCACTTGCAATTGAACCTACGAAATTGACTGTTTTCTGTGTATCATAATATACTTACTTTTCCTAGCATTTATATTTTAGAAATAGCAATTTTTGTTAAAACTAATATACATTTATTTCCTACATTGAATGATACAAGGACACGTACCACTGCAATGAGATCAAAATATAAGAATTTATTGTGTACAGGTCAATCTAACACTGCATTGCTGAAAAAAAACGTTATTGGTATGGCTCCTATTATATTCAGCAAATTGCCGAATAGTATAAAGGATCAGTCCTTAAGAAAGTTTAAACAACTGCTGTCTTCGCTGTTATTAAAGAAGTTAAAGTGTTATTACTCTGTTACTGATTTCCTAAATAATGAATTGTAACACTCTCCTTATTAAGATTTCAATTTTTATAATAAACTTTTTGTGATCTCATTCTTAAATTTATCTTAATACCTAGTTTAAATTAGCTGTAAGTTTCTCCTGCAAAATTTGTATGCCAACAGGCAGAATGTAGTGGGATTGAATATATTTTATACTAAGACCATACTTGTACCTGCATTCTATACAAATAAATGAATTATTATTATTATCATGTACAGGAGGAAGTTCAAAATTTGGAATAAATTAAATGCTCTAATTAATCGATTAATTCCATAGCAAATATATTTATTAGTGCCACAAGAAGCATCCCTGTATTAAATGCATACAATTCAACACATTGCACTAGGGCTTGTGCAACGTTTTTTGCCACGTCTAAAATTACTCCGTAATCATTACGCGTTGCGTTACTTGTCATAGGTCAGTGCCGTTGCGAAATGCTGGATCACATTACGACTCGGATAATCACGAGATTAGATTATTTTGGGTTACGTCAAAGAACTGTTTTTTTTTCTTTATCGTTTCTAAATTACAAGTGAGTCGACTATTATCAAAGCCGGCAATGTGACTTTTGGATAATTATTGGTAAATCAGAAAAACGAATTATTGACTTTGTATTCCATTGGCAGTCACAAAACTCTTCTGAACGACATTTTAGATAAATAACAGGTTAAGTATTAACCTTTATTTAATGCAGGTTTTGAACCGTATTCTTTGAAGGAGACGATTATATTCAAATCAATCTGTATTGACATATCAATAATTTTTTTTGTTGTCCAAATGCACAGATTGCCACCTTTGATAATAGACGACTCAAGTGTTGTCTCGATAAAAGCAAACCGGTACGTTTGGTAATTTCACATTCACAGCGTTTTAGGGATTTAGTGTTATCGAAACCTAAAAGTTTGAATGGTATGTCTTTTTTTGTTTTTAAATAAGGAAATGAATGGGAATTTTTGACGCGCTGTTGCTCCGATTAAGACGTCACGAATTCATTGTTATTTGCACAGGTGATTTCCGAGAAACACAAGACGTAGGCATTCGAACCATTTAGAATTGTTCTATTAGTCACCGTCTCGTTAGAAAAAAAAACGTATCTATTTATGTCCGAACCGCATGCGATTGTTTTTATTTAATAGATTTGGATCGCATTCTCGCACCCGTAGTTTTTTCATACCAATTGTTTGGTATCTTTTATTGCTAAATACATATATGTTGGAAGCTCGTTTAGTTTTGACTGATGCTGGTAATATCAATCATATTATCAATAACGAGAATGTCCCACCCGTTTTGAGACATGACGTCACAAACTCAAGTGTAAATATTGTAAAACGACTTATTTTTGCCCAAAGGTTATCAGAACAACTTGGAGGGTACAATAGGTAGTATTAAAACTGATGCTCTGACTTTAGTTCTTAATGTGGCCAGTGAAATAGACGTTGTGACTTTTATGAGCCTCAAGAGTCATCAGTTGGGTCGTGAGCTGCTTTTCCCACCTAAAGTAGAAGAGAAACAAGCTGTCGCTCGTGAGCACTCGTGAATATTCTTCATGGCACTTACATGACAACGGAATGTGTCAAAACTGAGCTGAGCTGAGATTCCTCACATGAAATACAAATCTTGAGCCTTAAGTATTCTAACAAATTGTGCTGGCAATTTATTACTGAAATTAATATTTAATATATTAAAAAAAAAGTAAAACAAAATCATCATTCATTTAGATCTCAGGTTTAGATGCGAACTAGATACGTCGTGGATGTTCGTGGAGCAGTCTAAATTCGACCATAATCGCCGACGGCTCAAGATTTTGATTCATTAAATTTATTAATTTTTTTCTTGTAACGGCGCTAATTTTTATTTTTATTTTTTATTATATCAATAAATTTCAATGACTATAATACCAAAAAGAGCTATTCGGTTGACAAAGAGACGAAGGCACTGAACTGTTTTTCCGTCATTGCCTATTTATAAATAGATCACACACACACCTATGAGAACGCTGAGCCAACAGTGCTCTTATATAAATAAACTATCAGTATTAACGGCGAGAGGTGTGTTCATGTAAAAATAAATTATGTGGAAATCTATAAACATTTCGAGAAAAATAAACATATTGTTAGGATAGTCATTCGGCGAGTCTAAGTGGTCTTAGATGAAGATGTACCTAATCAATAAAACCCTTTGCTATCTGACTTATATAACTAAAATCCTCTTTGCGAAGGATCTCGAATCTCGGATGGTCTTGATTGGACGGTATTGGGGTTTGTTAGTGAGGTTTGCATCTTGCGTTCCTGGGACTGTCAATGATTGTGGCAGTTTCCTGCGTCCTCTATCCTGTAGATCTGTTGGATTGACAATGACAAGAGGTTTCTTAGTGGTACCCCCGTGGCTGCGAAGAATCTATACATATAAATAAAATTGGTGTGTCTCTTTGTAATATTGAAATAACCGCTTTTTCCTACATGCATATGAATATATATACGGTACATACACCAAAATAACATTTTTTACAATTTTTGTCTGTCTGTCTGTCTGTCTGTTTGTTCCGGCTAATCTCTGGAACGGTTTAACCAATTTTGACGGGGCTTTCACTAACAGGTAGCTGATGATATAAGGAGTAACTTAGGCTACTTTTTTTAGACTAGCTTCGCCCCGCGGCCTCACCCGCGGTACGACAATAACCGCGGGTAATATCGCGGGACTCAACTATCAATAATAAAATTTAATGTTTCCGAAGCGAAGCGAGGGCGGGTCGCTAGTAATAATAAATAAATGATTTGCATTTGCAGCCTTGTTGTGCCGTCTAAATGTGGCAGAATTACTATTGGGCGATCAGGGATTATCGCTTTGCTGGTGCACAGATAAGATAAGATGCAGCCGGAGTTTTAGTAACAAATATGAGTACTGTTTCAATAAATAAAAACACAATAGGATATTGCATGTTCGATAATCAGCGCGCGAGTTGAACGCACATTGGTTTTTTGGCAAACGATGGCTGTCCGCTTCTCGGAAAGATTACATTCAGAACCCTAAGTACCTGATTGTTTGCCGGTCACCGAACCCGGAGCGGTTCTTCGTTATTTTATTATAACTGGTTTCGATTTAATTTCGTTATCTGGGACAGTCCTTTCGTGACTCAAAACTTCTCCCTCGGCCCATCGAGATAGTGTCGATGCGCGCTACAAGTACTTTATTGATTATCATTTTGATGGGCCGTTTTGTGATACGTTGCATTTGGCACCTGTCAACGAAGTTCTTAAAAGTATGGGGAGTTAATTATTGTTTTTGCTTGATTACTGAGACAAGATCGGTAGGCAGCGGGTTTGCTCTGCCCCTGGTATTGCTGAAGTCCATTGGCGACGTAAACCACTCACCATCAGGTGGGACGTATGCTCGTCTGCCTACAAGGACAATTACAAAAAAAAGCAAAATTCGTATCTTTTATAGGATTGCGAACATATTCTCTAAAATATGAAAATTATCATATGATTAATTACATTATTATTCAACATAAAAATATTTATTTCAAATCGTAATGAGAATTTGGAATAAATTTATAATTTATGGATGAACATTTAGAAAAAGAAATATCCTAACTGTCGTCCGTTCCATTAATAAATTAGATAGTAAAATTAAAGTACTGTAAACGCGCGTCTTCAATATTTGTCCGGCGGAGGTGTGGTCGTGTGTAATAAATAAACTCTGCTTGCAAATGAATCGCATTAAATTGTAATTAAATGAATTTACATAGGAGTCGAGTTGTTTGTTGACGCGTCGCTCGATCACGTGTTGCGTTCGACAAGTGGATGCGCGTCGAATGCCAAAGGATCGTTGACATCGCCAATACTTCATACGTTAATTTATTGTGACCGGTTCAATGACCCGCAATTAGCCCCTGTGCCCTAGCCCTATTGAGATAAACGACCGCGGTCCGTTCTCTAAGGCGAACCCTCGCGTTTTACATAGCAACAATCTTGCCATTTGCGATTGTTTTTAATACTAATTAGAATTGTTCAGTAGATCTTGAAGAATCACTGTTACTCAGTAGAGCGTTCAAGTGTGAAAGTATTTTTTTTAAGATGTGTGTTGCAATCGATTGTTATAATTAATGTAATAAGATTAAGAAATAGCATGCTTTTTTGTTGTTCATTGTGCTTGGATATTTTCATATTTTGTTTCGATTGTATAGGTTTATGTCTAGATGAATGCTCATAAATTTGCGTTAAATAATAAAGTAACCTGAGAATTAAATAGAGATGTTGTATTTATATTTTTTTTTATTGTTGTCATCAGCTATCACGATTGGCATCAGGGTGATCGGACCGGCGCTGGGATTCATGCTCGGTGCGTTTTGCACGAGAGTCTACGTCAATCCTCTAGTCGATCCAGGATTCGATTCCAGCAACCCGAAATGGGTCGGCGCATGGTGGCTCGGTAAGTCTAATTATTTTTATAAACTATTATCTATTTCAGCACTTAGTACTTAACAGTAGGCAGCGACTTGGCTCTGCTCCTGGTATTGCTGAAGCCCATGGGCGACGGTAACCACTCACCATTAGGTGGGCCATACGTTCGTCTGCCTACTAGATTCACGATTGATATTTTAAACCGCAGTTCAGATAACGAAGGCTGTATGTCGAGTGATTTAAAGTCGTTTTGCTCAATGACCCACCAGTGACAACTCACGTAGCTTCAATAAATTCTGTAATTCAGTGAGCTTAGTGCGAGTTTCTTAACGTTCTCGATAGCGTAAAAGTTAACTCATATTTGTATGGAATGGGATCGTTTGCGTACGTTTCCCGCTAGGGGCGCTGTTCCAACTGCATACAAAATTGGCTTAACTTTTACGCTAACGAGAACGTTAAAAAACTCACACCAAGCACACTGCATGTCTTCTAGTATGGTAACCGGTTAATTTACGCCTTCCAGGCTCTTAGTGACTTTTCAAATTCGCAAAGCACTTGTCGTAGAGACCGGCCGGCCGCTTCGACAGTTTCGCGCATGACAACTTGCGTCCTTTTACCTGCAATTACGACTCATTAGGCCGAGGCTCCGTGCAAGCGTGCGGTTACCGTCCAACACGCATAATATCCATTTCTAATTAACTTGTCAGCCAATAGCGTAAGACTGCACTACCATCACATAATACACGCTGTTTCGTTTCACGCTAACTCATTAATTGTTCGTTTGTAGAATATTTTAAGCGCTCGTTTTGATTTAATTACATGAAATTTGTTGCTAGGCAGCTAAAATAGAATTTTTATTAGAGTGAACCAAGCGAGAAGATGGCCGTTCAAATGGTTCGATTGGTTGTGTTTAAGAAAAACTTCATGACGCGCTGAAAATTTGAATGTAAACATTTGTAAAGTGTTGCATTGTCGTCGAGTGTCGCTTTGGAAATTGTGGCATTCCTTCGCGCCGCCACCATCTACCGTTATCGAAGCGTTTAAACAGATTTGCGCGCAAAACCCACGAAGAAAGCACGCGCGTGACCAAATTGCCAACGCAACTTCGCTTGCGCACCGAGCGCTCGCTTACATTTTGCAAATCACCATTGAGGCCTGTCCCCTTATTTACATTGTTACAAGGTTCAAATTTGATAGGTGATAGTTTGGGCGTTTGTATCTTAAATCTGTAGAAATTTGCCGCGACCGTGTCCCGACTGTCAATTACGTGAATTCGCAAATACGCGTAGAACGGTTTCCGCGTATTTCCTTATTGTCCCACTCCCGTCCGCTCATGAATGAAGTTCTGAATTTTAATATGACAGTTTCGTACAATGTACAAAACTATAGTAATATAAAATTGTTGCATTATGCATACCTCTGATACTTAATTAATAATCAAATGATGTTTTACATTCGAATGAATGGGATTTACATTAAAATTATACTCTAAAAGCGCACGTCGGGTTTCCAATAATAATCAGTGAATAATTAATTTATAAAAAGATATATAAATACGGATGAAACTGCATAAAACGGTGGCCCGACCAATTAATTTGTAGATAATCTTGTTGTAGCTTGTTAATCTTAGCCATGATACTGTGATGTCGTTTACCTATGGCATTTCACACCGCTTTTGTATTGAATAAAAATAAATTTTCTCAACGGGTAATGAACATACAAATCGCATGTTGCAACACGATAATCGATACTCATTACAAGCTTCCCTCATTCGGCATTAATCAAGTTCTGAATTCAATGTAATCGTTTCTCGGAAAGGGGTGCTCGGGGCGATCTTGTATTTATTTCACCATGATGAATTGCGGACACTGTTGGACAATTGTTACGCGTGCATCGTTCATTTATTTGGAAACGTTGATGAGTTCACGCGCGTCGGAGTGGCGATGTATCCGCAGCGGGCATTACTGATCGTATTTTTCGCATTCCCGAGATGCTTTCGCTTTTTCTCGGGTGGGATAGTGCGGCGTCACGCAGCGTCGCAGCGCACGCCGCCAGTTACATAACGAGTGTTACATCACGCCGCGTCACGATCGCTAAAATAAGCACTATGCGTGCCCGGTCACGGCCAAGGCTGAGCGCGCCTTGCTGCCGACAATTATGCCTTCGACATTGCCCGTAATGAGGATTTAGTGGGTGGACACGCGACCGCGCCGCCGCCGCGCTCACTTTTACTTTTAAACCGGTTACGAGTTGACCTTCGTCTTTCTATCTCGTCTATATTTTTCTAGTATCGGATACTTTGACACACCACCCGATTCTCCGCTTTCTCAATTGAGCGTACGTAAAAATAACGTGGACGTATCTACGGTGGATACGTACAGCGTCTAGCGAACGCCCTTGACTGATCGTCGACCGGCCGACCTTGTGAACGCGCAAATGTTTTCTGTTTGCATCTATCGCTTGTAATTGTGTTTTCAAACTTGGAAATATTTGGAATAGCTCCTCACGCGAACGGGAAATCCTTGTGCTCCAATTTAACGATCGGTTACCGGTTCGTATATATATATAATAATAATAAATTCACAGCGAGGCTCAAGGTATTTCTGATCTAGTTACGAATTCGAATTGATTAACGTTTCATCTGATCGTACCGCTAGAGGTACGATAATTCCGCTAATTAGAATATTCCATAGCTCTGATACGTTGTGTACACAGCGAATGACTGGTCCATATAAGTTAGCCACGAATTCTGTTTGTTCGTTAGCGATTTTTTATTCGGCACATTGTTGCTTGATGATATCCTTTGCATGTTTTATTTGCAAGAATAATAAATCTGTTTATGGTATTCATTAGGGTACAAAACGTACGAGTCGAGATTAAATTAAATATTTGCATTATGTTTTACCATGACTCTCATAACAAACTTCTATAATGTAATAAATATTAAGGAATGTACACATGTAATCGTTAATCGGTTACCTAGGAGGCCTTACCTTTGTAATTGGCGTAGGTGTGAGCATGTTAAGTGGTTACAGAAGACCATGTACATACTATGGTCGATCTTGCGTGATTCATCATCATCATCAGCACACAATCGTCCACTGCTGGACATAGTCCTCTCCCAATTCACACCACTGAGCCCGCTCCTCGACTCTCCTCATCCACCTTTTGCGTGATTAGGTGTCGAGGAGAAAAAGCCATCCAGCCTTGGCAGACCGAAATGTATTTACTGCTCGCCTGAAGGCGGACCTATAAGACTTCTAACCAATCGTACTTTAGATATTAATTGGAGGAGAAAAAAATCTTAAGAAATAGACGTTATCCTTTTCGAAAAAAGTTGACTTTCTTTCTCTGAATTTTCTAGATTGAGGTTTTAAATATTAAGACACAAGTTGGTTTTTTTCTTCCATAGATTTGTGAAAATTAATATGAATAATATAAAGAAAGACTTATATATTTTTTGAGAAATAACGCAAAGAAGGTTAACTTCAAGCAGGCGGTCGGCCGTAATACTCACGCCAAATCCCTAAGCATCATGACAAGGGGATACGCCACGCTGACTCCTCATAATGTGGGTTAAGGGCATGCAGAAGAAGAACATTGCATGGACTAAGAGTCTCACATGGTGTTAATTGGTTACCGTAACCTATAAACATCGTAACGTAAATACTGATAGCCACCCTGAGACACGAGCTCGGATTTGAATCGTATAGTATAACAGCTGCCCACCCCTCAATACGGTATACATGATAGCTTCGCAGCTGAAACAGCCCGGATATACCCGCGTGGGCTAACAATGCGTCCCACCACCAGTAATTGTGCGGATTGCGGTCTTTCATGAGTCCAATGTGGTTGCGATTCGTTCGAAACGTTCTACAAATACGGTAAAAAAAATTGACCAGCGGGATTTGGACATCGGCACAGTCGTCTGATACGAGTACGCCGGGCGTCTTAACCTTTAGGCCCAAATGACGTCACTGTTTTTTTTTTTTATTTGTTTCACAACTGGATGAATCTGCACACATAAACATTGAACTTATTTACATAAAATAATACATTATAGAATTCACCCTTTTGGGTGTGAACACATCTTGCTTAAGAGCGTTTGTCCTTAAAATATCGTTAACTAATATTAAATGAAGACAAAGAAAACAAAAAACTACATATACAAACTTACAAAAAAAAAACAATAAAGATTAAAAGAGGGAAATTAATGTTCTATAGAAATCAAAATAAATGTGGTTGGTCTAAAGCTCGGTGTGGATCACGGAACTTAAATTTATTTTAAGTGAGGCTAGAGAAGCATGGCAAACAAATATGTCAATTTCATCACGTATACTATTTGCCAGGGAAGTCATATGATAGACAGAAGAGTGCTGGCCAAGATTACTTTTGATTTTTGGTAGGTGGAAAGTTTTCCGATTACATAAGCGGCATATTTTAGTGAAAATCGGCTACAGCTGTACATTAGAAAAAAAAAAATCGCCAATCAAATTCTCTTCCACATTTGAATGACTTGACCAGGCTTACGAGTTTAATTGTTTATACCACAATATATTTGGCACAATCCGCCTTAAAGGTTCTGTTTACAAATAAGATAACGTTGAGTATATATTTGCTGCAGGAATGGTGTTCATCGCCGGTTTCATCGTGATGCTATCGTGTCTGATGTTCTTCTTTCCGCGTCAGATCAAACCCGAACCGATCCAATTGCAGATGAAGAAGACCAAAGAGAAGCGAGAGCCGTTCGTCAAAGGTAAAGCATTTGTCAACTTCAACTGGTTCATTCGGCTAGTAATTTAAAACCTACCTTCTTTTGTAAGGATAATTTAGAAGATTGCTAGAAAATTCTAAACTTACTTTTAATTGTGTTCTATTTTATTAGTTTGATCACTCTTTTAAGAGCGTTATCGAGATTTTTGCTTAACATATTTTATAGGATACCTCGTACTGTATCAAACATGGGATGCAATTTAGATTTCAACCTCATGTTTCAAGGTCGGTCACGGTATTCGCATTTCGATGGATTTCTGTAACCCTCAAAAAAAAATAAAAAAAAATAAAAATCGATTTTCATTAGACAACCCTATTGATATTGGACAGCCCTACGTGTATATCTCCTGGAAACGATATAAGCGCGTTTTAAGACGCGAGGCCACGTGATTTCTTTTAAAGAAATGAATTGATTTAGATGTCTGATGTCTAGATGCTTGTGAGTCATATGTTGTTTATAACTGTTTATTGAACGAATATCATAGCGTTTGATACAAAAAAATAACAGTTATATTGTAGAGACTTCTGACGGGAGAGAAACTAAGGCCCATGTGGCGTTAAGTGGTAGGTAATACTAATACTTGAATACCAATGCGGGATTGTTAAGACCCAGCGTCTTTGTAAATGTTGCGTTTTTACCTCAGTATTCTTAAATACGTTTTTTTTTTATTGCTTATATGGATGGACGAGCTCACAGCCCACCTGATGTTAAGTGGTTACTGGAGCCCATAGACATTTACAACGTAAATGCGCCAGCCACCTTGAGATATAAGTTCTAAGGTCTCAGTATAGTTACAACGGCTGCCCCACCCTTCGAACCGAAACGCATTACTGCTTCACGGCGGAAATAGGCGGGGTGGTGGTACCTACCCGTGCGGACTCCCAAGAGGTCCTACCACCAGCACGTTTTATAGTGTATAATAAGTTAAGTTTATATTGGCGATACATACATAAAGTAAAAATAAAAGCTATTTTTACTTTTTCTCTAAAAAAATTTAGCAGTAGCAACACGGTAGTGTTGTCAGGTTTTAAAATGTTTAACATTTTGTCCGTGGCGCAGCGGTGTCTTGCTTCATATGAGATGTCGCTGTTTCGATCCTGAACACACACCACCTATGTTTTAACTTTTTTGGCATGGACTATTAAAAGTTCCCTGTTATTATTAATAAAGATTTTAAGAAATATGTATTCTATAGTTGAGTGGCTCCGCTAATAACATAACGGTAGGTGGGTCGAGAGATCGTCCACCCATGTATTACATATCCCAAATTGACGGTACTGACAATCGAATAGTTTAATACGTTTAAGTGAAAAGTCAATGTCACATATCAAAAAACCGTGCGAGGCGGATTGGTCCCGCGCCCCCTTCAGTAGTCCATTACACTGTCCAAACTACGTCCCTTGTTTTATGTGTCTAGTGACTGGAATTCTATGGATACATTAAAATTAAAAAAAATTATAATAGTTTAGCAAAACTAAAAAACACGCTTTATATAAAATTCAACTAAAAAATAGAAAATAAATTTCAATAAATGTAAATTGAAAATAGTGTAAAAAATTATATTTTATTGTAAAGAAAGCGTGGGATGCTTTTTAAGATATTATTGAAATAATAATTCTTCTACTCATATCTGACAGAAAAATATTTATAACTAATAACACCATGCACCTCACGCTTTTTTATTCTTTCTATTTTTTAGTTGAATTTCAATTTTTTTTCCATTTTTTTTTTAAATTTTGATTTGTCATCGGTCCTCGATAAATCTACAAAGTTTGAATGAAATCTGGCCGTTTAAAGTGGGTCCCAAACGCGTCTAAATAAGTCAATTACAAACATACATACAATTGAAGCTAATATAAAGCGTGTAAAAAAGAATAAAAAGATGGTACTGTGTAATAAACGTTCCCTAACAACAACTGTACTTCGTCTCGAGCACGTAGCTTTTATAAACCGATGTATTTTTTCCTCATAAAATTGAATTCGAATTCCAAAATTATTATATGTTTCCTGTCTATTTCATTAAATAGTGTTTTTTTCATGTTGTGAATAATATCCTGTCTATTTTATTAAAACATGCGTGTGTGTGTCAAATAATGGACCTCTCTCGCCAGCCGAGCTCGTTATAGACGCGATAAAACAGCGGAGGATGATCAAATAATAACTCGCCGAATAAATGCAACAAATAACTCGGAGTATATATGTTTTTGTTGATATATTTATTTTATTTTAGATTATTAATTTTATGAATGTTTCGTCGCAGCAATCCAAACAGACAAAACGCTGACGACATATTAAATGCAAGGAATTTGAGTTATACAATTGAATGACTATTTATGTAGCTGTTGATTATAATACTTTACAGTAATAGTACGGGTCAGCCTCACAAAGGCGTGTCACGCCTGTTTGTGTCTTAGTTCAAGCGGACAGTTGTTTTTTTCCCCTACCTATTCGTTGGTAACCTAAGGGGCTATTCCAGCTATGCGCCGACGGGTAGATGAACTCACGGACTCAACCCTAGAGAATATGCTAATTCTAGTTCTAGCAAGAACCGAGCTTCGCTGAATCTACCAACGGATCGAAATCGCGATCCATTGAGAACATCTCGGGAGTGAAACAAAGTGGACTGTGCCGATGGGGGACAGTTGTTATTGAATACACTTAACACTTGAATCTCTTGACTAAGATATTTGATGGAATTTTTATTGTGACGTCTGTGTGTTGCGGTTATCACACAATCGCAGGTGGAAACGCGAACTAACCAGTTTATGGTAATAAAATGAAAGTACATATATCTCTCGGCAGTAGCTCAGAAACTTCCTACAATATAATGATATTATATATTAGTGGTCCCCTGGGAGTGGAAATTCGACTATAATTAATTGAAATTATAAGTTTGTACACTATTATGATTCTATTAACAAATACAATACTTCTATAATCACAGATTTAATCAAGACTACACTTAGACAAATATTAATAAAGACAAACAATATTTAATCTATTCTCAATTTGACCACAGACTATAAGTAATAAGAAAAATTTGACAATAAACAAATAGTATGCATGCGTGCGTGTGTCAAATACGTAGTAGTGTGTGTAATGTTTTTTTTTATTGATTTAATGTATTATTAATGTACAATAAAAAAAAAATATTATCATTCTGCACTCCTTCTCTATATTCGTTATAAGTGTGGGAAATTTCATACACCTTCGTCCGCGCAATTTTCGTAAAAAGGGGTACAGTTTTTGCTTCACATATTAATATTTAGATGTTTGTCGATCCCACAAGTTCTTGTTATCTAGTAATCACTAAACATATTTCACTGATTATACCATATAAATTATTTACACATCACGACATCAACATATCTCCGATAAAGGATATGTAGGGTACAGTTTTCAGTCTAACGGCTCAGTAATGCGTTCCAGATAATATAATATGATTAGTTAAAATTAATTTTTGTGTACGTCTCAACGTTAACGTTCAATGTATCGCTTCAGAAATAGAATTAGCCTTAATAATAAATAAATTCAGTATAGTCGTACATATCGGGATGAGTTATTACAGTGACGGCCGCGCCGTTATAGAATTTACTATCTTTTTGATTTAGAACGTTTCCTCTTTGGCAATCTCGTGAGCTATCCGATCTTAACGTTTGTACTTGCTATTTTAGTTTTTATTTTAAAAGACTTCAAAAAAAAAAAAAGATGATGTATTTTTTGTGTGTGTGTGAGTTAACCTCAATCTTTTTTTTTGATGAACCCATTTTGATAGTTTTTATTTATTTATTTATTTGAAATCTGAAACTTCTCGTGTATTTGCATTTCATTTTTATAAAATTTTGATCAGTAGTTTTCGTGTTATCTATACTAATATATAAATCTACAGTGGTTTTTACGGATGTTCCATTATAACTACTGAACCATGCATCCGATTGACTTGAAACTTGGTATCCATGTAGAATAGAAAATACATGTACTTAATGGATAGGCTAATATAATATAATATGAGTGTTGGACTCCCTACACTAGTTGCGGGGGCGTTTATGGTGAGAATCTTTGTGGGGGTGAGAAATAATAATGTTAATTTTAAATGCCCAGCGAAGCGGACGGGTACAGCTAGTCCTTAATAATAATGCATATTCAATCTACTTTGGTGACACTGATGAAATTTTCATTTTATATTTTTGTCTCATTATTCACATCGACGCTTAAAAGGCAAACGTGACTAAGCGACAATGCGTGAACTTTACAGTAGACTAATTTAAAGTTGAAATTAATTTAAAATATACCTAAGAAATACCTGAAAAAAATTCTATTTTAACGAATCTAGCTGTAGGATTGCAATGATTTTAATAGACCTAGAAATATATTTTATTTGCGCATCGAATATGGTTATTGCCTATCATTTATGTACAAAGCAGTTATTGTCGCTTAGTCACGTTTGCCTTTCAAGCTTCGACATCTAGTCTTGTCTATTAATAATTTTGTTTTATTTCCTACAGTAGAGGCTACGTTGGTCACGTCTCTTGGAGTTTTTACGGTCGTGAACATAATGAACTGTTACTCCCGTTTCAGATTTCTTCGCGGCGATTAAGAGGCAGATTACGAACGACATTCTGATGTGGAGGACGGCCAGCTCCGTGTTGCATCTGATGCCGATCAGTGGAGTTTACAGTTTCCTACCCAAGTATTTGGAGAAGCAGTTCCGACTCCCGACGCACGATGCCAATCTTGTGTCTGGTCAGTTTTTTTATTTTTATTTAATTTTTTTATTGCTTAGTTGTGTGGACGAGCTCACAGCCCACCTGGTGTTAAGTGGTTACTGGAGCCCATAGACATCTACAATGTAAATGCGCCACCCACCTTGAGATATAAGTTCTAAGGTCTCAGTATTGTTACAACGGCTGCCCTACCCTTCAAATCGAAACGCATTACTGCTTTACGGCAGAAATAGGCACAGGGTGGTGGTACCTACCCGCGCGGACTCATAATAGGTCCTACCATCAGTAAAAAGTTTACAAGTTTACTTTCATTAGTACTTCCCAAAGGACAGGAAATCGTTATTGTGCTAAGCTTATTTCCAGCTATGGCTTGGGTTCGAAGGTACTTAAATAAAATCGAAACACAAATTAACTTTCTCGTTATATCGACAGGTGAAAGGTTATTTGGTTTAAGCCAGTTTTTTGCAACTTTACAGAGAGCTATTTAAAGTTTGAAATTTGGTAAATATGTCATAACAAAAGAAGTTCTTCAGCCATTTGAATGGCGTTTATTTAATTGAAGTTCAATTAAAAACATCGAAATGTTAATGATAATACCCAAATAAAACGGACCTTTAATTACAAAGATAGATGTCACGTATTAAGGGATATGTCGCTTGTAGTAAATAGACTCTCGGCCCTCGCAATATATTAAAAAAGGGGGAATTACCCGACCACAAAATAAAACAGTATTACAGTCTCTTTTTCCCTAGTAATTCTCTGGTAGCCTTAAAGTTTATTCCAGCTACGGTCTTAATATTGTATACATCCTTAAAGGATTCTCTTACCTTATAACTAATTTGCCCAACGTTCATAAGAAGAGGAAAGTTTTAATATAAAATTTATTTAAGTATACTTAATATATATATATATATATATAAATGTGAAAGTTTGTGTTATTGTGACCCGTATCACCTTAAAATGACGAATCAATTTGAATGAAATTTCGCAAGATATTTTGTGACATGTATTAACATAAACTTTTTATTGTATTATTAGAAAAAGTGTGAAAAGTAGAAATACGTGAGTAACTTCCTTATCTCGGGAAAATGTAACGTGCTTCGTTAATTTTGAATAAGAAAATGGGGGCGATGATTTTTTTTTTCTTTTTTTTTTAACCTACTTATTCGCTGGCAGCTTAAGTGGCTAATTACAGCTACGCTCTGACGGGTAGGTGAGCTCACGGGCTCAACCTGAGAGAATTTGCTAACACTAGCCCCAACAAGAGCAGTGCTTCGCGGAATCTACCACCGGATCGGAATTGGGACCCACTGAGAAGATTCGGCGAGAAACTCAGTGGGCTGTATCTATGGGTTAGTTCGCTCGTGGACGGTTGACGAGGACGGTGACCGGTGCTTGAGGTATTTAAAAGCACCGAGAGTCAATCCGGGGTATCTGACAACACATGTTTCGGGCGATGCCGGCTTTGCGTTGCCCCGTCGCGGTCAGATAAGATGAAGGCGATCAAAACCCTAGGATACATAGTAGGTTATTATAATTTTATCCCGGTACCTCTTACATTCCAGCTCTCGGTGGTATCCTGGTGATGGGACTCGGCATAATAACGTCGGGAGTTGTCATACTGAAGCTTGTACCGTCCGCAAGACAGGTGGCCGCTTGGACTGCTGCCACAGCCGCCATTTATAGTGCCGGTGAGTTTGTAGGGTAGTTTTAAATGTTAATGTGCTAAAGTCGTCGCGGCCTAAAGGATAAGACGTCCGGTGCATTCGTATCGAGCGATGCGCCAGTGTTCGAATCCCGCAGGCGGGTACCAATTTTTCTAATGAAATACGTACTTAAGAAATGTTCACGATTGACTTCCACGGTGAAGGAATAACATCGTGTAATATAAATCAAACCCGCAAAATTATAATTTGCGTATTTACTGGTTGTAGAACGTCTTATGAGTCCGCACGGGTAGGTACGACGACCCTGCCTATTTATGTCGTGAAGAAGTAATGCGTTTCGCTTGGAATGGTGGGACAGCCATTGTAACTACACTGAGACCTTAGAACTCATATCTCAAGGTGGGTAGCGACATTTATGTTATAGATACCTATGGGCTTCCGTAACCACTTAACACCAGGTGGGCTGTGAGCTCATCCACCCATCTAAGCCATAAAAAAAAGTCAAAATGTACGTCCAAAACAATTCGGATGTTTTCTTGAAGGCATGGTGGCGCTGATGTTCGTGAGTTGCCCAGAGAAGAGTTACCGGTACCTGAGCGCGACTTCCGACAGCGCCCTGCCCTGCAGCATGGCGTGTCACTGCGATAACGCCTCCTTCAGCCCCGTCTGTGGACAGGTAATCAATAATAGTTTATCTGCTGTCGGTACTAAGGATACATGCCGGTGGACTTTTTGGCGGGAACGCGAGGAGTGAAGTTGTGTGATTTGTTTTATTTTGTCTATTTCGTGTTGCTTCGGGTTTAAATGTGTAATAATGGTGGTTTATTAACTGTTTAATATCTGTGAAAGTGCACAAATGTGGGAAAATTAAACAAAGCCGCTGGACGTAACTTCTCGGGATCCTCCAAAAAGTCCACTGAAAAAATCTTGGTAAATGACCACCATTTTACTGAGATTATATTTCATCCCATATCATCTCATTTCATTTCATTTAATTTCATCCCAGTTGATTAATGTCCCAAAAATAATCATCTTCATTTCATTTCACTCCATAATATCACTTTTCATAAAAAGATGACTATAAATTAAAATAAGACATGACTTAAAGGTCTCAGTTACCAGGTCATAAAATCCCTTAAAAAAATATATGCCGATTTCTATAGCAAAAAAAAAGAATCGCGCTTTACGATTTAAAATATGATTTGGTCATATCTAAATGAGACGCCGATGTTAACTGACGATACTCCGGTCATCGTTTATCGTGTAAGAGGGGAGTGAGCGAATAAATGGTATATTGTGCACGGAATGTTGACAAGCGAAAATAATCCTAAAAACTATGGAGCTTTAGGTTTTGTGTATTTTTTTTAAATTTAAAATTACTTCTATTTAACCTTACCTTAATTTAAACTTACCTTTTTATGTGAATGGTATTTTTTTCTTTACACCCGAAAGTAATATCCGAAATTTTATTGCCAAAGAAACCATTTTATGTATGTTTTTTTTTTCGAATAAAATTGAGGAACTAATCCTGTTTTCCGTGTATACAGGAGGTCGACACTGACATGAAAGCCGGTATATTGTGACCGTATGAATTATTAATGTTTTTTTAAAATTTAATTTTCAGGATTCTTACACGTATCTCTCGCCCTGCCAGGCCGGCTGCATGGGAAGCATGCAGCTCGACAACAATACATTCTTGTATTATAATTGTTCGTGTATCAACGGAAGTGCGACAACCGATCTGTTAGTATCGAAGTTTTATTACGTTATTTTTTATTTGTTAGATGGGTGGACGAGAGTGGTTATTGGAGCCCGTAGACATCAACAACGTAAATGCGCCACCCACCTTGAGATGTAAGTTCTAAGGTCTCAGTATAGTTACAACGGCTGCCCCCCCCCCCCCTCCCTTCAAACCGAAACGCATTACTGCTTCACGGCAGATATAGGCAGGGTTGTGGTACCTACCCGTGCGGACTCACAAGAGGTCCTACCACCAGTAAAGTACTTTTCGAAAGCAGCGTGACGTCATTAGTGGGGATATTAGAATCGTTTGCTTACTGGAACTAGAGGCCTCCGCGGCCTAATGAATAAGACGCAAGGTGTACTCGTAGTATCTACTAATAGTTTACTTGGTGGTTTCTTTAATCGCTTAGGATAATCAGTAAAATAATCATTACTCTTACACAAACATAACAAAATCGAATAAGCTATTGTGGCTTAATAGATAAGATGGTGTACTCCTATAGAGAGATGCGACTGTGCCAGAGTTCGAATCCCACAGATAAGTAAAAAAAACTCCACGCAAAATGTGTATTTAATTNTATCTACTAATAGTTTACTTGGTGGTTTCTTTAATCGCTTAGGATAATCAGTAAAATAATCATTACTCTTACACAAACATAACAAAATCGAATAAGCTATTGTGGCTTAATAGATAAGATGGTGTACTCCTATAGAGAGATGCGACTGTGCCAGAGTTCGAATCCCACAGATAAGTAAAAAAAACTCCACGCAAAATGTGTATTTAATTTATGTTCACGAATGAATTCTGTCACGAACGAATTACTATACAATAAAAATTTGTTACGATTTTTTTTTGTGTAATCATTGTTTAAGTACGTTAGAGAACGTACAGTAAGCCTGCACAGGTAGGTACCACTATCCTGGTATTCTATACTGAATTCTGCCACAAAACTGTCATATGTTCTGTTTTAAAAGATGCCTTAGCCATTACACTCTACCAATGAAAATTTGACTTTATATCTCAAGGTGGACGAGAGAATTTACATCGTAATATCTATGGGTTTCAGCGACTGCTCAATAATGCTTAATGCCTCCTTCATTCGTCTTAGTAATAAATAAACATAACACGCTTAGTATAACAAAGTAAATCTAAAGTTCCTAGTGAAAAAAAACCCAAGTTGATAATTATTGTGTATCAGCGCCATCTGTGTTTGTTTCCGCGTACTATGGCAATACAGGGTGTGCGTTTTGTTTTGCAGGGGGAAGCTGTACGATCTGCACAACAGAACGTTCCAGGAGCTGGCGGCGCCCGAGGGGTACGCGGTGAGCGGGGAGTGCGGGGTGCCGTGCTCGCAGATCTACGTGTTCATCGCCATCTTCGCGGCCATCATGTTCGTGCACGCCAGCGGGGAGGTCGGCGCCGTGCTGCTCATCATCCGCTGTACCGACAAGCACGGTCAGTACTCCTGCAGCCCACAGACACAGCCCACTGAGTTTCTCGTCGGATCTTCTCTGTGGGTCGCGTTTCCGATCCGGTGGTAGATTCTGCGAAGCACTGCTGTTGCTAGGGTTCGTGTCAGCAACGTCGTCAGGTTTGAGCCCTGTGAACTCACCTACACACGTTAGGGCGAAGCTGACATAGCCCCTCAAAGCTATCAGCATATGTAGGAAAAAAAAAACTGGTTTTAAAACCTGGTAGCGTAAATACGCCTCATCTTTACTCAGTCAAGCTCCACGGTTGTTATTAATCGATACGATTCCGTTTGGTTGGTACATAACCAGGTGTGTGTGGTGTTCCAGACAAGGCGATGGCGATGGGCGTGATCCAGTTCGCCATCGGCGTGTTCGGCAACGTGCCGTGCCCCATCGTGTTCGGCGCGGCCGTGGACGCCGCGTGCCGCCTGCGGGACTACGCGTGCGGCGAGCTCGGCGCCTGCGTCTTCTACGACACGCACTCCTTCAGATACTTCTACCTGGGTCAGCATAACTCTTGTGTTCTAGATTATTATATATCTTACTGGTGGTAGGACCTCTTGTGAGTCCGCACGGGTAGGTACCACTACCCCGCCTATTTCTGCTGTGGAACAGTAATTCGGTTTGAAGGGGGCGGTGGTGTTCACACAACACTAACTCTTCAAACCAATAGGATGGGTGGTTCTTCGATTCATTTACTGAATAAAAAATATTATTATAGGAAATCTTCTTTTTCTTTTTCTCCACCTTATCCCACTAGGTGGGGTTCTCTCTCTTTTATCAGCCATCATCTCAACATTTACTCTCTCTCATATCGTTATTCACACACACACCATCCACGTCTTCTTTGGTCGACCTCTTCTCCCTTTACCTTGCACTACCATTTCCATACATCTCCTAGTCACATGCATCTTCTCTCTACGCATCACATGTCCATACCACGCTAACCGTCCGCTCTTTAATTTGTTGCTTACCGGGGCTACTTTCACACTTCCTCTGATATGCTCATTCTTCAGTTTGTCCATTCTTGTCGCTCAACACATCCATCTCAACATTCGCATCTCTGCCGCATGCACACTATTATTATAGGAAATGTCGGTTTGAAAAGTATTTCATCAACAGGCCTCTCGGCAGCGATCATGTTCCTCGCCTTCATAATGGACCTGCTGGTGTGGAGTAAGGCGGGGCGGATCGACATGAACCCCAGCGAGGCGGGCGGGCCCCCCCTCCCCACGCTGGCGGCCTCACCCCCCGCGCCGCCCTCGCCGGACCACGTGCTGCTCGCAGCGCCCACCGACACGCAGCTGTGACGTCACTGTTCATACGAGTCGCACTTCTAGTGGTGGCCGTATCGATAACGTATGTTTTATGATACTTTCTACTTTCAACTAGTGTTGAGCGAAATCGGTCACGTCGACATAGCATTGTCCCGCGGCTCCCTCCCCGAACCAAGTAGCTGTATGACGCGCATCTGTGACGTCACTGCTTGTAAGCATTTCATCTCTAGGGGTAACACCTTATCATTTATATTGTTGGTTATCTATATCCTATTAGTGCATTATTTGAACAAATATACCTTATTATACACAATATTAATATGATTTTTAAAATAATTAATCGATATTATTTGTTAATTTTAAAGGTTTTATTCATCATTTTTGTTAAACAGAATCGACAAAATTTGCCTTCAAAATTTTGCGTCACCTAGATATTTAGATAAGATTAAGGATATAGAAACCAATAAAAATCGATATCCAATGTTTCGGTACGTTTCCGCTTCTCATGTTTTACATTGTCTTTGTCGATAACTCGTTACTAAAACAAACGGCTAGCAAGAATAGCTTAGAAAGTACAATAATATTATTTATATCCCAAAACCATGATGCGATATTCGAAATGAACGACCAAACTCTATAACAATATATATTGTATAATTTAATATCGATATTTTTATCGATTCATTATTCGCCTATAGTAAAATATTTAATCGATATGTGCTGTATGTACTGCTCAATATAACACGCATAATAATAATGAATTTAGATACATTTTTTTAATGTATAGAAGTATATACTTTTAAATAAAATACTAAGTAATATAAATTTTAAATATACATAGGTTATATTATTATGGTTTGTGTGACTACGAAGTATCGATAATGTGCTACTTTTAAATATCGATAATCTTAAAAGCAAAATTAAACTCAATTAGGAAAATTTTTCGAGAGTAGCATCATAAATATTTTAATGGAAACGATTTATTCGATCTAATTTTTTTTTGTTGTTTAATAAGATTCGCTTTAAAACGAAATCATCACGATACCTATTATTATTAGGGTAATAATGGTTTTTGCTGTTATTCAATTGTGGTTTTTACATATTTCGTAGTGAAAAATTTTACTCTGGGACTGAGTTGTTTTGTTTTTAATGTTAGTTTTATATTGTGTTTCAATGTCAAACCTCATTATAGGAACAAATATTTCATCGCGCTTATTCGGTACACTGACCGACGTATTAAATGTCGTCCTTATAACAACATCAAAAACGTTAATCTACAAAATTTCATTAGAAATTGTCGTTAGCGCGATTCAGATTTTAACCAAATTCCAAATAAGGAGATGAAAAAAAAATTTTTTTTTCTCGATAAACTTACTTACCACTCTAAACATCTGAAACTTAACAGTGTCTTTCTGAATGCCCCGTTTTTGAATATGAAAACAATTTTTGAAGGATTTTTACGCAATAACATTTACTATTGTAAGCAATGTCTGTCCTAATAGAGTTAAGTTTATTGAGAGACATAAATATACATAACCTTAAACGTAGTGTTACACTGAATCGAGATATCGAAAGTCGTTCAACACGAACAAATCCAAAGAAAATATTTATAGTTTGTGATAATTTAATACATATAAATACTGTAGAAAAAGCGACAAATACACGAATTTATTTCTAAAGTGATAAAAGCAAAAGTAGATTTCGTAACAAGATACTACTAAACAATACAAGTACTATCATATTTTTATTGGTGGTAGGACCTTTTGTGAGTCCGCGCGGGTAGGTACCACCACCCTGCCTATTTCTGCCGTGAAGCAGTAATGCGTTTCGGTTTGAAGGGTGGGGCAGCCGTGGGGCATACGTGAGACCTTAGAACTTATATCTCAAGGTGGGTGGCGCATTTACGTTGTGGATGTCATGGGCTCCAGTAACCACTTAACACCAGGTGGTCTGTGAGCTCGTCCACCCATCTAAGCAATAAAAAAAATATCAGTTTTGTTGAATACATAACAATGTTTATGAAATTTATAAAATAACTTCTTATAAGGCCAAACGAAATAGCTCAAAATTATATTTATATAGTAAATGGCATATACGGTGGTCGCGTTTGTTTATTTGCTTCTAAAATAATTACCCGTGATAAATACATAGTAGTTGATCCTGGTCGTAACCAAACCTAAAACTAGATGATTTCCTTAATTGCTTTTTATCTGGGCCTATAGTGAAACAGTTCAGATGTCTCTATAAAAAAACTATTAATGTTCGTTAAATGATAAAAATGTTGACACATCGATATCAGCCATAGAGATGTCCGTAATTTCTTTTCAGTGTAACAACTACTCTATTCTACTTCTATTATTGCGAATTACATGGCTAGTGATTAGACGTTTATTGTTAGTTATTAGTAATTTTTTTTTTACAAATTTATTATACGAAATAATAATTACTATTATTCAATGTAAATAATATTATAATGTTACGAAAATATATATATTTAAGTAAAACACTATAATCACATTTTAATGTTACGTTTTAGCTTTTTTATTTAGGGTTTTTATTTTTAATTTTAATGTTATTATAATACCACTGTCGTTTTATTTAGTTGATCATTTTAAGTGAAACGAATACAAGGCTGGGCCATGTGTAAAAGTTTTAGTTAGCTTATTTAGAGCTTTTATATTGAGTTTATCGATAAAATTAGAAAACATTATTTTAAATATGCCTCATTTACATTTTTGTTAAGTTTTAGTATTAGTAATTGAATTTGAATGATGGTAGGACGTCTTGTGAGTCTGCTCGAATAGGTACCACCACCATTTCTATTTTCTGCCGTCAAGCAGTAATGCGTTGCAGTTAGAGAGGTGAGGTAGACGTTGTAATGTAAAAATTGAGATTTAGAATTCATGTCTCAAGTTGGGTGGCGGCATTCATGTTGTTGATGTCTATAGACCACAGTAACCACTCAACACTAAGTGGACCGTGAGCTCGTTCATCCATTTAAGCAATAAAAAAATCAATATAAATAAAACACATTCTAAGTTTTAATTATTCGTCATTATCTAATTGAAACTATTTAACACTAATGTCACTGTAAGAACTTGTCAGTTGTGAAATATTTCACACATACCTGTTTTTGAAATAGAGTGAAACAAAATTCCTTTTATTTCATTATTACGTCGTTTTTTTGTGTCACAGTAAGAAATACACGTCAGTTTTTAATTGTCGAACCGCATTTTCACATTTCACAAGGTATAAAAACCCAATGGTAACAAAAAAATTTTTCCTTAAAATAATGTAAACGAGTCATAATATTCGAAGCATCACACATAAACACGATATCTGTGATGTTATGTTATTTGTGTGTGTGTGGTTTTACTTTAAATATGTAGGTAAATAAAATATGCAAGAAAATATTATTATAAATATATTATTTCAATTGTATGTTAGATTTTTATTTTGTAATCGCCATTTATATAAAATGGCGTCAGAATATTCGTATAGTATAAAGTGTTATACACAATTATGTATACATGAATTATATTTAAAAATAATATGCTAAATTGTACAATTTACGCAGCTTGACCCAAAAAATATTTAGCGACCTATTTGGCACTTTATGTCTGTGACGGACTATGAGGTTTTAAAAAAAATAAAATAAAAAAACATGTTTTATACATAGACATGGAAATTATATTATGTTAAAAATAATGTCGATTTGAATTTGGATATGTTTTTTTTTGAAATGGTTTACTCAATATTTAAACAAATAAGGCCAGTTATACACTTTGAAGTAACATAGTATGTTGAATTTATATGTTTACATGTTTTATACATAGTTATGACCGCAATATTAAAAAGTATATATACGTTCCTTAATTTCGTAAACAGTGCATTATATTGGAGTGCAATTATTTTGTTTAGAAAAAATATATCTTAGCGTAAACGTCTCGGGAGCGATCATGTTTATAATCGCCATGTTTTATTAGAATTAGAATAACCAATATTGATGATTTTATAATTTATCTGTGCTCTTTTTAATTATCAACATTGCAATATTGTTTAATAATGATCTATGGATTTATATAAGATAATGATATTAAGTATTGAGGATGTTTATTGTCTTTATTTTTGTTGTAACATTATCTTAAATTGTCCCGTTGTCTTTAATATAAAAAATACATTTTATACAGGTATAAATTAGAACAATTTCAGCGTGTTTAATAATAATTAATGATTATTTGTTGTATTCGTGTATACATTTTAGTTAAATAATTATTTGAACAGTATATATAACATTTATGCTATGTTGTTGTTTAAAAGTATCTTTATATATATATATTTAATTTTTAAATGATTGTTTCACTTCACAATATGGCAGCTTAGAATTTTACTAGTCTACGTTATAGTTTATAGTTTAATAATACCTCTGGAATTTAGGAATAATAATAATAAAACAATAATAATGAAACTTCAATGTTATTTGAATAAATTTTTACAATCTTTCTATGGTTTTTTTTTATTGACTTATTTTTATGAGTAAAATAAAAACTCACTGAGTTTCTCGCCGGGTCTTCTCAGTGGGTGGCGATTTCGATCCGGTGGTAAATTCTGCGAAGCACGGCCTTTGCTAGGGCTAGTTTGAGCAATTTATCTCAGGCTGAGTCCCGTGAGGTCATCTACCGCCGCGTAAATGGAATAGCCCCTTAGGCTACCGACGAATAAGTAGGGTTTTTTTTTATTGAAATCTATACTAATATATAAATCTACAGTGATTTGACGGATGTTCCGTTAAACTACTGAACCGTGAATCCGATTGACTTGAAACCTGGTATCCATGTAGAAAATGCATGTACTTAACGGATAGGCTAATATTTATAAGAGTGTTGGACTCCCTACACCAGTTGCGGGGGCGTTAATTATGAGAATCTTTGTGGGGGTGAGAAATAATAATGTTAATTTTAAATGTCCAGCGAAGCGAACGGGTACAGCTAGTTAAATATAAGAGTTTGACAACATATCCTGTATCCTAATTCAGTTTTGGATCCCCAATAAAATAATTTAAACAGTTGCAGCTTAATCTCGGATACCGTGGTCCGTAGGTCATGTAAACCAAAGTATTGGTTACATAGAAAATTGTCAAGTGTTATAATAAGATTAAATAGATTTACCTAGATAAAATATTTTTCTTTCGGACACGATTTTAACGGATTTTTTTTGCTACATTGTTTTTAGTACGATTACTACGGGAACCAAAAGATTTTTTCCGGTGACAACCGAGGAACTTACATTATATGTACCTAATAATTAACAGAATAAGACTTTTAAAAAATTGCATTTGATAAATTTTATTTACTTTGTGTACTGTATGTACTTGTGTATGTATGTATCTGTATATGTGATTGTGTATATATATTCTTTTTTGTGTATGTATTTGTAACTTAATATAAATTTCATTGCACCTACCACTATTTATTCTGCACTACCTATGGTTGACTGGTAGAGAATGCCTTAGGCATTAAGTCCGCCAATGTAAATTTTACATGAAGTGTAATAAATATAAATAAATAATGCTATCACAACAATTCGGTAATTGATCTTCACTCCATTTTAGTATCACAAGAATATTTAACAGAGATTGTCGCAAAATGAGAAAGGTTTAAAGGTATTTTTATATGACATAGGTCGAAGTAGGTTAAAATAAAAAAATTGCATTTATTATTTTGTCAATGAAAAACATTTTAGAAAAAATATTAGTTTTTATCAAGACTGAATTTTCCTAACGACGTAGGTTTGGATTGTTTTCAAAACATTGTATTGAAAGTACAAACATTAAAATATATAATATATTCAATACTACGGAAATAACTACTGCTCTCACACTAGTGTATATTCAGTGCCCTGAAATTGCAATACTTTAAGACAAATATTTTTTTCTGTATGGAAACTAGCGACATCTTGTAGCGGATGCCCCTAAACTTTTATGTTGTTGGAGTTGAGGTATTTAATTATTGTATAACTAAACACAGAAAATAAAAATAATAATAAATCATACAATTCTTTATTTGTTATAGACAAATTGATTAATTTTTATTAATTTGTGGTTTCTGAAAATTTACAAAATCCTTCATTATAAATAAAATATAGGATAGGTAATATGTAACATGCCACCTACATGAGAAATGAAGCCATCTAGTGGCCGACGCCCGTAAACATTTTTGTTGAATGCTTGAATTGCTTATTTATAACAAATTTATGTGTATTATCTATGGTATATTATCACTGGGTGTTTGTTTGGATTTTTATTAAAAACATGTACTTAAATGTTATTTACTTCTGATCTCTTACTGATTCAATTTTTTTTTACATTCACTAAGTACATCCAATAAATGATTTAGGATTAGAAGTTGGAGGTATTTCATTTCTCAATTCAATTTCAATTCCACGAAATCCCGAAATCTGATAAAATTATTTGTAATCTATGTTATTATTGCTTCTTGATAAATTCAAACAGAATTTTTATTTATTTGTGATTACAAAAAAATTTGATTCAATTACAAAAAATTTTGTGATTACAAATAAATTCACTGAAATATCTCAAACGTATGTATTGCTATTTTTGCTAGTCAGAGAATGATAAGACTAAAAAACGATTCAGTGAATTACATCATGACGGATATGAAAGGACAAGTTTGTACGCTGTTGACCATAAGTATTCATATTATTCCAATTTTAAACACAATGTGTAATTATTATTTTTTATTACATAAAATTATATTCATTTAATGGCTTTATTACGTGATTACCTAGAGGATGTTAATTGTTCACCTTTGCTCATGGACAATATGAATTTAAGCAAGGGCGCAACAAAGCCGCTGCCTACTGCTTAGGAATCTGTTTTTAAACTTTGTTTGAAAAAGGACATGATCTCAGTAAACACTGTAGAGGGTAATTACAGAGCTCGATTGTTCACGGTGGTATCATCATTGACCCATCATTAACATCTTCGGCTACAGAGTTTCACATATCACCTAAGAGCGGGAGCCTCGTGCAAGGTTCGGCAAACCCGAAAAAAATTTGTCATCATGATCTGCTTAGAACTTTACCCGAAGTTCCTCCGAGTTTTCAATCTATACCCAAGCTCAAGATTATCTACAACCCTAAAGGCAAGAGAGATGGGAGCAATTGTCCAAGTTAAAACCGTGCTCTGTAAAGCCAAGACAAAGGCAAAGACTTTTTGTCTAAGCATGAAAGACCCGTATTTGCCCTATTCCGGCGAAACTAAGGATATTTTTTGTAATAGTATCATAATTATCAATAACTTGTATTATTTCACAGCTGAATTCATATCTTAGGATAAAAGGCAAAACGCGATTTGACACTCCCTATGTTACATCACACTTGTTTATTAGATTTATGATGCCTTTGATTTCACAAGTTTCTTTTTTAAGATTTTCCTTTAAATCATTTTTGGCTATATTTCCCGGTACATAGGCGAGGGAACAACCGATGTTAGTTTGATTTGTATGTAGAATTCCACAAAAAGATTAAAAAACCTAGTTGTTTCCTCGTTTTTCTGTTCCTCCCGTCGGTGACAATAGAGAATCATCGGATGCGCGTATAAACACCATGATCGAGCATTTCGTACCGTGATCCGGATCGGTATATAATGACGGGACAGGGTGCTCTGGTCACAGTCATCAAGAAAGCATCAGCATGGTCAGAATAGCTTTTATAGTTTTAGCATTGGCGGTTTTCTCCTTTGCTGCACCAGGTATGAGACAAGTTTTGATTTCTACATGTCTTTTGTTAATATTCTCGCGAGCAGTTGTTTTTAATGTTGATCGGTTTTTATTCATGCCAGTTTTAAATATTATTTAAATGATGATTTGTAAATATGTTTATCTCTAGTTCCACTGTTCTAAATATGTGTCAGTAAATATTCGCCTAAGGTGTGAGCGTTATCATATGTCCGAAATTAGAATTTTGTGAAAACTTCAGCTGCAGTCGATAACGTTTCTATGCAAATAACATCGATAATTTTCTTAAGTGCCTTAGAAGCCGTCAAAATCAGCTGGTATGTCATTGTGATGAAGGCAACAAAAAAGAGCCTAAAAATTGTGGAAACATTAGTTCCCGACCTTGTAACTGTTGATACAATAATGCGATTACCATTCTTATAAAGGGCGGGAATTACTAAATATCATTACATAAAATATGTTTCCTGACCTCATTTAAACCCACAGCGTGCGTAAATTGATGAAATCGATAATAAGCCCCAGTTCCGACTCCTAAGTGCATTAATATTTATTTCTTTTAAAATGATACCGTCGTCTCAACTATGTATGATGAAATATTAACTCAATCTTAGCTACGTGATGCCGATGATATTACGATTACGTTAAACCTGAACGTAGAAAAACACACAAAAAGAAATTCATCGAAAGTTACACCCTGTATTTTGTTATCAGGAGAAAGAATAAGAAGATTCGAACACGATCCAAGTTTAGGTGGCTATGGGAATTACGGTGGCTACGGACACGTTCCGGGCCACGGATACGGACCGGTGTTGCCGCTGAACTCACATTCGTACTCAAAATCCTCAGCAAGCGCGAGCTCCGTATCTAGCGGAGGAAATATCGCTGGATGAGAGGAAATGGAATGTAAGTTGAAAAAAATATTGAACGGTCGAAGGACCACTTGAACAGTCAATAATTGTCGCCTGGTTCGTGTCCGTTTTTTAGGAAGTCAAAAAAAATACTGCCTGCCGCTGGTCACGTACGCCCTCGTTCCATTTTTTTTTATTGCTTAGATGGGTGGACGAACTCACAGTCCACCTGGTGTTAAGTGGTTACTGGAGCCCACAGACATCTACAACGTAAATGCCCCACCCATCTTGAAACCTTCTAAGATCTCAGTATAGTTACAACGGCTGCCCCACCCTTCAAACCGAAACGCATTACTGCTTCACGGCAGAAATAGGCAGGGCGGTGGTACCTACCCGTGCGGACTCACAAGAGGTCCTACCACACCTCTCTCTTCACACCTTCTCTCTTTATTTTTGAATTCTTTTCAAGTGTTTGTCTTAGTCTGTATCTATGTCTAGTCGTTGTAGATCTTATGTCCTGTCAAAGAGGTTGCACGCGACGACAAATATAATGTCTGCCCATTTACTCCTAAAACTATTTTAATAAGTCATTCATTATTTCTTTCACTGAAATGAAAACGTTAACAACTGTTTTTTCATTGACGTTACAAATTATTCTCCGGTTCTTTTTCTGAGGTGATTTAATGTAAGTATAGTACCACCCGCCAGGATTTGGCTTATAAGAGAATCCCACCCAATACTAAATGCCTTAGGTATAGACGAAGGTTAATATTTCATCACTATTCATCACTAATTTTCATCACTAATTTTCATCACTGGTGGTAGGACCTCTTGTGAGTTCGCACGGGTAGGTACCACCACCCTGCCTATTTCTGCCGTGAAGCAGTAATGCGTTTCGGTTCGAAGGGTGGGGTAGCCGTTGTAACTATACTGGGGCCTTAGAACTTATATCTCAAGGTGGGTGGCGCGTTTACGTTGTAGATGTCTATGGGCTCCAGTAACCACTTAACACCAGGTGGGCTGTGAGCTCGTCCACCAATCTAAGCACTAAAAATTTTTTTTTGTTCAACCATATTTAATTCGTTTGTAACCGTTTCGACTACTTTACTGCTTGTTTCGTGCTGATTTTACGAGCGAAATTGCTCAATTTTTATCTAAGAGAAGTATGCGAGTGTGGTTAAGGTATCAAGCGAACTTTATGAAATAGAATATAATTTCTCCATCGATTCTATCTTCTCGAGTGTACGGTAGATTCAAAAGGTTTTATATGCCCGTTTCTTCGAGCCACATGAAGGCTCATAGATTGTGTCATTACACCGACAACTGAAGTAGAAGGCGCTTGTTAAATATTTAGCTACATCTAGGCTGTCTATAATCGAATACCACGACAAGGCAGAAAGACCGTAGGAATCGTTATAATAAAAAATAGTAATACAATTACTAAATTTTACTGGTGGTAGGACCTCTTGTGAGTCCGCACGGGTAGGTACCACCGCCCCGCCTATTTCTGCCGTGAAGCAGTAATGCGTTTCGGTTTGAAGGGTGGGGCAGCCGTTGTGACTATACTGAGACTTTAGAACTATATCTCAAGGTGTGTGGCGCATTTACGTTGTAGATGTCTATGGGCTCCAGTAACCACTTTAACACCAGGTGGGCTAGGAACTAGTCCACACATCTAAGCAATAAAAAATAAATAAAAAAAACAATTGCAAATTTTATGAGTCTCGACTTTATTAAAAAAGTATAGTTTATAGACAAACATATATGAGGTTGTTGATTTCCTTCTGCTGGTTTGAGAAATGATTAAGATATATGTACACTTTATTTATATTCATTTAATATTTTCAGAAAAATCAACAAAGATGACAACGGATAATGACCACAAGTTAATCACGAAGATATTGTATATTATTTAATCTACTACTTAAANAGTCTCGACTTTATTAAAAAAGTATAGTTTATAGACAAACATATATGAGGTTGTTGATTTCCTTCTGCTGGTTTGAGAAATGATTAAGATATATGTACACTTTATTTATATTCATTTAATATTTTCAGAAAAATCAACAAAGATGACAACGGATAATGACCACAAGTTAATCACGAAGATATTGTATATTATTTAATCTGCTACTTAAATCTACAAATGGTAATGACACTGTAATTTTAATGTTTCAATTAATAATTTCATATATAAAGCAATTAACATTAGATGATTATGAGGGAAATTGTAATGATTATTTCATAATAAAATGATTGTAATTTTTCAAATTATTTCGTATTATTTAGATAGATAGATGAAAAGATACTGTTTACTTTGGGCGAAAACATACTTTCTATTTCTGGTAAAATAAAAAATAAATTCATAATTTTGTTCAATGTCCTAACTTCGGTCCTTCGGTAAATACTTAATCCGACAATAGTACTATCGGAAACTGTTTTTATACTACATAGTATTCCCGTTATTGAAGCATGAGTGTAATAAAAATAGAACTTTAAAAAATTTTCTTGGACAGTAAACTTAATGAACTGCTTTCACACCTTTTCTTCGGATATCTTTGTCATTTAATATATTTACAATATACTAAGAGATTATTAATATATTTATAAATAAAGCACCTATTGGCGAGTGATATATGAGATCAAAGTCTATAGAGTACTGTAAAACTTTTCAACGCGAATTATTAAATATAGGTATATTGCATTCTAACACATTACTATCACTATTCATTTTGAGATTTTGTCTACTCAAACAGTAGGTAGCTAACTATTTTGAAATAGATTGACTCAACCTGAATCTGAATCCATGACTATCATTATTCATCATTACAATGCACTATTTGTGTATTTGAGTGGGTTTCTGGATGACTTAGATCCACAATGATACCTGATAAGTCACATTGTATTCTTAATTCATCTCTAAGTTACTTTTTATTTTTAATATTGCCAATAATATGTTGGATGTTCTCACAACGGCGAACCATCAAGTTTTGTTCATTTAGACACAAAAAAACTTTGTTCATAAACTCCATGAAGATAAACAGAAATAAAGTCTATTGACTTAGTCCGTTTGTGAAGCTAAAGTATCATTGAACGCTGTAGATGGCTCTGTGATTAGATTAAATATTTTTGTCTGCTGAGTTCTCTAGTTTTTTTTTAATTTTTAAAATGAAGAAATTAGATATTAAGAACTATAGATATATAATAAATAGTTTAGAGAAGTAGGTAAACTGGTCAGACCATAGAAATACTTTACACTATTTAATGTATAATAAAATAATAACAATATACCTAGTCAGGTCATAAATTCTGTCACATGTTTAATGTAAAATAATTGAAACAAGTTTATTCATTATGTAACCATTCATATACCAAAATGAACTTAACAAAACATAGATTCTTATGACACTAAAGTTTATACAAAATGACCTCCGTGATTTTGAATACAGGCCTTTAATCTGCGCGGCCAGTCGTCTATCGCAGCACGAACGAGGTCCATGTCAATATCGGCGGCTGCCTTAATCAAGGATGTCTTGAGTGACTCCAAATTGGGATGAGGCTTTGAGCACGCCTTTTCCTCCAAGTGTTGCCATATCTTGTAATCTAACGGATTCAAATCTGGANACTTAGAAATAAAACCTAAATGGGGCGACTTATCAGTTTATATAATTAAATACGTTTGAATTTGTATAGTATTGATTGATTTATAACTACGAATAAATAATAAGATTTAGTAGTAGATTTATAAATCCACGAGAATAAAACACAAATTCTTATATATTCAAATGTTTTTATTCAGCGTCGACAAAATGAAAATTTCATCAGGCAGGAACATTATTGCCCTTATGGTCCGAGTTGTAAGAAGTAGCGGACGCGGAGGCGGAGGCGGTAGCTTTGGAGAACGAGCGCCCACCACGACGATTTTCATTTGACCCGTACCCTTGTCTGTTGTAGGCTAATTCACGACTGCCGCTTTCGCTGTAAGACATTATATTTATTTAGACGTTAGATATTTTGACAGCAGGTAACGCGAAAATACGTCATGTTATGTCTATGTTAAAAATCTGAAAATTATATTATCTTGTTCTTTACGGGTGGGACAAATATTGCCCGAGACTTCTCAAAATTATTCGGGGTCAATAATATGGAAGTAAACGTGAGAGTTGCGTAGTTTCGAAGCTCCGGGATCCAAAATTTCCGCATAATACAATCTCGAAATTATTCACCATTCGCAAGTCGTCATGGCCTAAAGGATAAGACGTCCGGTGCATTCGTATTTAGCGATGCACCGGTGTTCGAATTCGGCAAACAAGTACCAATTTTTCTAATGAAGTATGCTCTTATAAAATCTTCACGATTGACTTTCACGGCGAAGAAATAAAAATGAAACCCGCAAAGTTTTAATTTGTGTATTTACTGGTAGGTACCATCACCCTGGCTACTTCTGCCGTAAAGCAGTAATGAGTTTCGGTTTGAAGGATGGGGTAGCCGTTGCACTGAAAAAACTGAGATCTAAAAACTCATATCTCCAGGTAGGTGGCGGCATTTACGTGGTGGATGTCCCACCCACCTAAGCAATATAAAAAAAAAGTGCGTGTGTACAAAGTACACATGTCAGAAGTGAAACTTTTTCGGCGAACTAATTTATAAGTCTTGCTTATATTTATACAAATCTAAAACTTTAGATTTCCGAGACTTAGAGGAAGGGAAAAAAGAAGATATGTTCCCGCCAAAAGTCTGTCAAATGTCAATCTCAAACCTCAATGTTGACAGTCACATTATATTTAGATTTCTGAATTGTAAATGACTAATATTTTGCCAATTGAATTGACTAATTTAATTTCATGCTATTTGATTAATGTTCCAAATTCTTTTCATTTCATTTCAATTCCTAATAACATTTTTCACAAAAAAAAAAAAATATTAGACTGTATGGTATGATACTTTTCCTTTCCAGTTAGAAAAATACAACAACTACTACTACTGACATTTGACAAGTACTTAATTTCAATAGTAGTTTGATGTCACTTCCGATGCATACCTGCGTGACGTTCTGTAAAAATTTTACCCTCATGCGCCTAAAGAAGTTTCGCTTCAAAAAGTGTCACATACTTAAATCCTTTTTCTTCTTCATCCCCGCAGTCGTTGTTGTTCTCTATGCTGACGCTAGCGTCGCGCTCATTGCTCTCACGTCCGTACCCGCTCCCGCCACCTCTGCTGTACCCGCTGTTGTTGAAACCTCGTCTGATTCGCATCCCTGAAAAGATTTATTTGTCTTCAACGGTGCCTTTAGGTACCCCAAGCACCGGTTACCGTCGTCGCCGAGCCCGTCACTTGCGATGAAGGGCTCGACGAGTAAATTAACTCATAGACACAGCCCACTGAGTTTCTCGCCGGATCTTCTCAGTAGGTCGCGTTTCCGATGCGGTGGTAGATTCTGCGAAGCACTGCTCTTGCTAGGGCCAGTGTTAGCAACACTCCCGGTTTGAGCCCCGTGAGCTCACCTACTCGCCCGGCTACGCTGACATAAGTCAAGTCTTTCTCTCAAGTCTATCAGCTTAGGTAGGAAAAAAAAGTTGTCTATACGCTGTGGTATATATGACGGATGATTGCCTCACGGTAGAGATAGGTAGGAGGGTTCAATAGGAAAATATCATGTTCAATCAGTATCTCAGTAAACTAGAACAACAGTTTTGCTTCCTCCACGTTCGTTTAGTTTTGAGTCAATAAATTAATAGTTGGTACTGGGTTATGTTAAAAAAAAAAGTCTACAAAACTAAATAAATATAAAATCATACTCACCCGATGCACTTAACGCACTCAGAACGATCGCCAAAAGCAATAGACCGGTTCTCATCGTGTCACACAAATGTTTCCGAAAATCCGCGGTTTTCCTTTTATAGTGAACTGTGACCATGCTTCATGGTGCACAGGATGGATTCATTGGACTCCCAAATTAACGTGACGGACGCACAATGTCCGAGTGTCACGTAACGCCGTGATGGACAGACAAAAGAATAGTTTTACATCATTGCTATAGTCGTAATTTGAACGTCACCGAAGGGACCTTGGGTTTTGATGCACGATTTTTCGTTATTTAGGAGAATTTAATAAGAAAAAGATTACTACCATAACATTATGGTTAACATTTTTTTTTTTTTTATTGCTAAAGTGGTTACCGGAGCTCATAGACATTACACCAATCTGTAGAGATTCAAACCGCTTGCTCAGCGGTGAGTCCCCATGTAACCAAATTCGCATCGCCTTCTCCACTCAAGATTAAGCGATGATAGCTTAAAGTATGCCTTTCTGACTAAGACAAGCTTCCTTGCTTCCCTGAGTAGGAACGGACTCCTTTATTCCTTGGGCCCGCGGTCTGCTCCCAACACCTTGCAGATCGTCAAGTCCCACATACCCTGCACGCCCCCTAGGCGTGGGGATTGTGTAGGAGGTTCGGGCCCCGGCCCGAAAAAAAAATGCCCATTGACATCTACAACGTAAATTCCGCCACCCACCTTGAGACATGAGTACAGTACAAAGTAGGGATGATCGATATTACAAAAACATCAATGTTGATATCGGTGTTAACATATATTCGATAACCGTTAAAAATACGAGTATATTCAGTTGAATTCGTGTTCACCTTGCAAACGACTTTAATGCTTTGTCTTCGATACCGACCGTCGTAATGAGATATCGTAACGGATTGTCCTAAAAATCTGAAATCTTTGCTTCCTAATCAGGGTTCCGTTTCCCAATCAGGGACGTGCAAACGACATTACCTTTTTTTTTTATAGGGTATATTCAAAAAGTAAATGGTTCTAGTGTAGTTTTACATTTACAGGCAAACAGTTCGAACACAAGCGTAATTAAAAATACAAGGTCAAGTCCGAGGCTACTGTCTAATGCATCGGTTTTTTCATCGTGCCTTTTACTTTAATTACATGCACGATCGATTTGTCTCTAAAATCTTAAGTATTTAAACTGAAACATTCCAGCCTAATTTGTATTCGATGAAGAAGAACACACGATGAAACATCTAACGACGATCGCTCTAGTATTTATTGTATTCGTTGTGTGCGTGTCCGCCATGCCGGGTAAAATTTTTTAATACTAACCTTATACTAATATTAAAAATTGATGCCAAGTTCGACGCTCTCATCTGGCGCTAAAATAAGATTCCCTGTACTACAGGAGTCAGAGACTGCAATACTTGTTTAAATAAGTTTATGTATAAATAGATATATGCACCCAGACAAAGAGAAAACAAATGTGTATTGAACACGAACTTTGGCCCGATCGATTCGCACAAATGGACATAGATTCGTGTTATTATTATTCTTCATACAGCCCGGCAATTGTTAACTATTCAGTCAAAACACCTCATTTCGGATCCTCCCGATCCACTAACGGTGCTTTTTGGTACCCCAAGCACCGGTCAATCGTTCTCGTCGAGCCCGTCACTTGCGATGAAGGGCTCGGCGAGTAAATTAACCCACAGACACAGCACACTGAGTTTCTCGCCATAACTTCTCAGCGGGTCGCGTTTCCGATCTGGTGGTAGATTCTGCGAAGCACTGCTCTTGCTAGGGTCCTTGTTAGCAACGTCGTCAGGTTTGAGCCCCGTGAGCTTACCTACTTGTTAGGGTTACGCTGAAATGGCCTCTCAAGGCCATCAGCTTAGTTAGTAAAAAAAATAATCAAATATCTATTCTTACCATGTTTGAGTCGAGTCAAACAGCAATTACAATATTAAGTTATTTAAAATATTTGACTGGTATATTTTGCGACATATATTTGAGTATTGCATTCGTTTGTCTCACGTCTAGTTGAAGTCCCACAGCTGAGAATAAGTTGTAAGTATTCACGGTCACTTAAACGGTATTAAAATATGATGTATACACAAACTTTATTAAATTATGTTTATCTTCTTTGGCTACTAAAATATGGATTGATCAGTTAATAAAACATCAATTTTCAAACGTTTGTGATTTTACAGGCGATGGTGGTAAAGGCGGCAATACTAAAGGTGGAGTCACAGCGGCTGGTAAAGGTGGAGGGGGCGGTGGCAGCAGTAGTAGCAGCTCTAGCAGTAGTGAGAGCGATGAAAGTGGAGATGATGGAGGAAACGGAGGAAAAGGTGGCGGAAAAGGCACTGGCGGAAAAGGCGGAAAAAAGGGCTGGTGACAAGACTTCTGGAGATGATAAACGTAAACAACAATTATGCTTAACAACTGAAATATTTAGTCCAAAGATGTAATAATAATGTTAAGTTTTATTTTGTTAAATTCAAGATCTTAAATATATAATAACAGTAGAATAAACAGCTGTTAGACTTATTCGATTCATTTATAACTTCATTCAGATAACTTTTTACTTTTAAAATTTTAATCTCGTGTTTATTGTGTTCATTATTTCCGTCGTTTATATGTAGTTTTCGTGGTCACTCTTAGTTGTCTAAGGGTTTCAAGTTCGAAGTCAGTCAGTTAAAGAATATTCAATAATATACTGCGTCCTCAGTGGACTTCTTCTTGTGTTATGTTTCCGGCATACATAACACAAGAGAAAACAGCTCGAGGCCGGTCAGTTCGTTTATTTATTTACTTATCTATTTTACTGGTAGTAAGACCTCTTGGGAGTCCGCACTGGTAGGTACCATCACCCTGCGTATTTCTGCCGTGAAGCAGTAACGCGTTTCGGTTTGAAGGGTGGGGCAGCCGTTGTAATTATACTGGGACCTTGACTCAAATCTCAAGGTGGGTGGCCGCATTTACGTTGTAGACGTCTATCAGCTCCGGAAACAACTTAACACCAGGTGGGCTGTGAGCACGTCCACCCATCTATGCTATATAAAAAAAACATAATGAAACTATCGTAGGCCATTAGCGTCGTTTGTGTACAATTAATGCGTAAGTACTGCTTATGACTTTTAGTGATTGATGCAGACCTACCGTACAAAGTATAGTAAAAATCGAAAAGTAGATGGGAAATTATAGGGACCAAAAGTTCAATGCGTTCATCGTTTCTAAGACATGCTGAGTGTAAGGACAACGACAAGACTCAAGTCCTGCGATAGGATACGTTTTTAATAAATACCAACATTGACACGGATAATTTTCGGTCCACTGAGTTTATCGCCGGATCTTCTCAGTGGGTCGCATTTCCGATCCGGTGGTAGTTTAGCGAAGCACTGCTCTTGCTAGGGCCAGTGTTAGCAACACTCCCGGTTTGAGCCCCGTGAGCTCACCTACTCGCCCGGTTACGCTGACATAGCCTCTCAAGGCCATCGGTATAGTTTTTACGGACTATTGCGATTGGGTACTGTAAGGTACGCAATCCCGTCTATTTCTGTTGTGAAGCAGCCACGTTGTCCGGTTTATAGGATGGAACAATGAATTCGAAATACCAAGCCCAAGTCTTAAGAAAATTGTTACCAGTAGCCATAATGTGAATAATGTGAAAACCTTTTTTAAAGTTGTCAAGGACGCCAATCACATTTTAAATTGAATACAATTAAATAATTAAGTTTTTATTTATTTTATTTTTATTGCTTAGATGGGTGAACGAGCTCATAGCCCACCTGGTGTTAAGTGGTTACTGGAGCCCATCTGCAACGTAAATGACCATAAAAAGTTGAGATATAAGTTCTAAGGTCTCAAGTATAGTTACAACGGCTGCCCCACCCTTCAAACCGAAACGCATTACTGCTTCACGGCAGAAATAGGCAGGGTGGTGGTACCTACCCGCGCGGACTCACAAGAGATCCTACCACCAGTAATTACGCAAATTATAATTTTGCGGGTTTCATTTTTATTACACGATGTTATTCCTTCACTGTGGAAGTCAATCCTGAACTGAATTTGTTGAGTACGTATTTCATTATAAAATTTGGTACCCGCCTGAGATTCGAACACCGGTGCATCGTTCAACACGAATGCACCGGACGTCTTATCCTTTTAGGCCACGACGACTTCAACTTAAGTGCAATCAGAAATAGTAAGTATTGGTTTATTTTTAGAGGATGATATTAATTTTTTCTAGAAAAACATTCAGTTTTTAAGTTCGGATATTAAAACTGTAGTGAAAAATGAAGCTCTTTGGAACGGATATTCAATCAACATGTCGTATATTAAAATATATATATTTATTGAAAAAACACATACAGTCGTAAAATAGAGTAAGAAATGAAAAACAATAAAATCTATCTTATATCACATTATGCTTTTGGATGTTTCTCGTGTGCCGGTGTTCCAATGGAGATTAACGTCTGGAACAATAATATTAACACTTTTACTAAGTCCAATTTTGTTGTTTATCTGCTGTCAAGTGGATACCTCTGGTCTGGAGTCTGGAGACATCACGAAGGTTTGCCTACATTTACCTCGAGACATTTGGTTGAGGTATTAATTGTATTGAATTATATACGACCTACAACCAGTAAACGACGCTTGGCGATCGCAGACTGATTGTGTAATAGTTTGAGAACGCTGCTGTTCATTGTCGGGTGACTTCCTGAGCCCTCTTTATGACTTTAATTGATGCGGTGACTTTAGCGGTGCTATTATAGGCCAAAATTACGATGGTGGGATTCACTCATGCTCACGCTGCGACCTATCTACCCAAATATAACGATCCAATCCAACGGGATAGCAATACAGATTTAAAAAAAAAGTTAATTACAAATTAGGAAATGTGTCGACTTTGGAATCTCGTAGACTAAGAATACACGTGCCTAATATGCCCATTTCGGCTTCCACGGTGAATCATTGAATAATAATTAAACCATCAACACATGCAAAGTGGGACACATAAGTCTATTTGTCAACTAACGATTACTGCCCCGTAGCAGTGAAGCGTTCCAGTAGGAATGATCAGACAGTCTTTATATGTACGATACAAATGGGGCTTTCAATCTTCTCTCTCAAGATGTGTAGTGCCATTCAATGTCCGCGAGCACTGGTAGCCGTTTAAGATGGATTGAGCCCTGAGCTTGTTGATTCATCTATAAATTACTCACTTTACGTTTGAATTCTTTTGTTAATACTAATATTTAATACAGAGATAATGCTTACCCATATCCACCTTTGTGACCACCATATCCGCCACCTCCATGCCCGCCTCCGCCCCCGCCGCCGCCACCGCCACCGTGGCCGCCACCGAAGCCACCACCGTTGCCGCCGCCGCTTCCTCCTCCAAATCCACTGCCGCCTCCATGACCACTACCGCCGCCGCTGCCAAAACCACCGCTGCCTCCGT
>NW_021011520.1:833974-906154 GCF_003987935.1 Bombyx mandarina | reverse complement strand
CGCCGCTGCCAAAACCACCGCCGCCTCCGTGGCTACCACCGCCGCCGCCTCCAGAACCACCACCGCCGCCGCTGCCAAAACCACCGCCGCCTCCGTGGCTACCACCACCGCCTCCGTGGCTACTACCACCGCCTCCGTGGCTACCACCGCTGTCGCCTCCGTGGCTACCGCCGCCGTAACCGCCCTTGCCTCCGCCGCCTCCAAAGCCACCGCCTCCGCCGCCTCCAAAACCACCGCCTCCGCCACTTCCACCTCCGAGGCTACCACTTCCGCCCCCGTATCCTAAAATTAATGTTTGATTTAAAAACAGGACTAAAGAAAAACGAATTATTTATGAGAGCGAATATAATTTGTGTATATATTAAATTGATGATAATATATTAAATTATGTACAAAGAAAATGTTGTAAATGAAATGTATGTTTGTGTATACCTGGCGCCGCGCATGCGCAAGCGAAGAGGCCCAGAGCCAACGCAGCTATAGCAAGTCGAGCCATCTCGTCGAACTGTGCTGTTCCTTCCAGACGTAAGCTTTTATATACACACAATCTCATCTCATGACTTCATGAACGTGCAAACGTTTATCGTACTCTTCATTTTTTGCTCGGTTCTTTTTGCTTTTTGTATTATTTTCATTGATGATGGTTCCGTCTAGTTGTTCAATTATGAACCCAATGAAATATCGTCTTTCAAGTACTAGTGACCGATAGTAATTAGTTGTTTTGTTTATCAGATTTTATTACATCAGTTCTATATGTTAAATGTGTTTTTTGTTTTAAAATATTTAGGCTTTTAATTAAATTGTACATTTTTTTAAATTCGATTTGTCAATTAAGTGTATTTGTATTTCATTTAATTATCAATGCACCTATTAGTACTTTCTGTGCTTTATCTTTGAATGACGGTCAGAAAACATTTTAGGCATTAAATCCGCAAATGCATACAAATTTTAATATACGTGATATAAAAAATCCAAGTTCATTTCGGGGATAAACAAATCCATAATTATAATTTAAGAATTTAATTGTCGACGCTTCGTGAAAAAGCTTAAGAGAAAAAGAAAACAATTGTTTAGCTTTTATATCTATATATATGAGCTCTTAATTTGCTCTGCTTTGAATTACAGCTTTGAATTAAGTATTAGAATTATTAAGGATTAGGATTAGGATAAGCATTATCTATATATTAATACGTGAAGCAAAAACTTTGTATCCCTTTTTACGAAAATTGCGTGGACGGAGGAGTATGAAATTTTCCACACTTATAGAGAATATAGAGAATGCTAATATTTTTTTTAAATAATGCATAAAAGATACATTAAATCAATAAAGAAAATATAACACACACTACATACCATGTATTTGACACACACACACACGCATGCATACTATTTATTGTCAAACTTTTGTTCTTGACGTCTGTGGTCAAATGAGAATAGATTAAATATTGTTTGTCTTTTATTATTTTAAATATTTTTTTATAGTGTAGCCTTGGCGAAATTTATGATTATATAAGTATACAATCATAATAGTGTACAAACTTACAATTCCAATTAATTATAGTCGAATTTCGACTACTGCGGGAACTCTAGTTTTTTGTTAATATTTACACCTAGATTTAATATCTACAATAGGTGTCTATTTAAAAATTATAATAAAACGCATTTCGTACTTTTGGGTCCCCAATTTTGCGGCCAAAAAAGTAACGATTTCATGAATTTCTACGATTTCATGACTTCCTCTAATTTCCTATTTTTTTGTATTTAGGCATGTTCAGAATAAAAAATGCTTCATCACAATCAATTTTATCACTCATTTATTGATAATAATATAATTTTCATTTACCTATATTTTTCCTTTTACGTATTTGATAACGCCAACACGGATGATAATTTAAATAGGAACTTTTTTAAAAAGCTTAGAAACCTTAGGTACTTCTTTTGTTTTTAATAATGTTCTAATATTCAGTTAGTTTTCCTTTATTACTGTATTATATACTGATTAAATAAAATTGCCGAATTTCAACACGCATTCCTGAAACAAATAACAAACAAGTTAGAATTTGAATTTCGAACCAGATGAGATACGAATGAGATTTGGGGTAGTTTTTAATGTATAACTCTTAATTTAACAGTGCTTACGAATATATAGGACCACGTGCCTGTCGTCATGACAACAAGTTTACTGTACTTATAATTAAGGTAACATTAAGCCTTCTGGGAACGCTGCCAACTGGCGGTGAGCTAACACAGATTTTCTATTTATAAGTAGCTTTATCTACATAATTATTATTTAATTTTTTATTCATTTATTACATTAAGGTTATGAGAATTAAATCAAATAACTCGCGACTTTTTGGCGGGAACGCGAAGAGTGAGGTTGTGTGATTTGTTTTATTTTGTCTAGTGTATCTTCAGGTTTAAATGTGTAATAATGGTGGTTTATTAACTGCTTAATATCTGCACAAATGTGGGAAAATGAAACAAAGCCGCTGGACGTAACTTCTCGGGATCCTCCAAAAAGTCGACTGAAAAAATCTTAAATGACCACCATTTTACTGAGATTATATTTCATCCCATTTCATTTTATACCAGTTGATTAATGTCTCAAATTAATCATCTTCATATCATTTCACTCCATAATATCATTTTTCATAAAAAATATGAATATAAATTAAAATAAGACATGACTTAAAGGTCTCAGTTACCAGGTCATAAAATCCCTTAAAAAAATATCAAATAACTCGCTTTTGGCCCACAATTTGAAAACAACCCACTTCATAGAAATACACACATTAGGGCACGAATTCAAATTACAAATTCAGAACCATAGTGTAGTATCACATAATATTTTATTAATCAATGCGGAACCAAAGACAGACTATTAATTTTTTCAGCCAACACGATTCAATAAAAGTATTTAACATCGATATTTTTTTGTTAAGTTTCTATAGAAACTACTACATTTATAAACAAAGTAATTGTTGCAGGTGTGTGTAATAATGTATGTATTGTGTACGTACATAATATAGTTTAAATTAACACTTCATACAAGTACGTTACGTGTAGGCTTAAAAAATCCTTGGTACGTTACTTGGAAACGATTTTTTGTGTATATCGATAACAGGTATTCGTAGGAAATGTTTACAATATCGATTTTGATACTAAGATTTATTCTTGGAACTGACGCTGCTTCGAATGCACTTGTTTATCCTCAATTGAAGTTTCAGAGACAATGTTATTGCTTATTAGAATTAAAATAGATAGAATATAATAATTTCGAATAATCTTTTTTTTTCAGCTCACAGACGTCCATTAGTGGGCATAGGTAGCTCCTAAGGTTCCTCATAATCACCAGTGATCCAGGGATCTGTGTACGATAAATTCGACACCTTAGAAATAGCTGATCGCCTTTTCGGAAATAGAAGAGATTACTGAACCTCAGGATTAGCGAATCCTCTCCTTCTTCGAACTTCAGATAAATCCACAATATCCTACCGTAACCCATTCAATTCTTCCTCGATTTGTAAGCAACACCCATCGGAGAAGATGGGGAGGTGCCATTATTTTTTGAGGGCGACATCACAGATCCAGTCATTACAATATAAATACGTAGTACCTTCGTGAGTCGTTCAGATAATGTACACTTCTTTTAACGGTGTAATCTCGAGTACATTCTTTTCATATTTATTTCCTGAAGTTAGTATATTGGACAGTTTTTTGGAACGGAGTGGCTCCCGATCGATCAGATTTATTTGAAGCTCGAGGGGTTAAACCGAAAAAAGTGTAACAATGAATGAGGACACCAAAAACCGACATCTTTTGGCAGTGACTTTTGAGGTACTTCCCGACCGTCGAGGAAACTGAGACTTTTTTCTGTCGATTCGGCTTGACTTTAGTTTTCAGAAGATGCAGAAATAATATTTGTAGTTTGAATGTTTAATTACCCATTTTATTGTTGTTTTTCATACAATTCTTTGTTAACACGTTAAGTTTTGTTGCTAAATCTTTTTTTTTTTGTTGAGATTGGATTGGATGGTGCTGGGAATATATGAATTCTCAATAGCTCTTCTCGTTCCCAAATCATAAAATTTTCAGATCAAAAAAATATAACCTCTTATAACAAAGAATTATTATAAAAATTCATGTTTTTTTTAATTTCAATGAACTTGAGAAAGTCGTGTATCCAAAGTTAAAGACAATAGAGAATATTTAAAGTAAGCATAAGGAAAGTTTATATCATAATAAATATGCTGATCAAACTTAGTGTAATGAACGCAGTTATTGTGTTAACTGCCAAATCTGACTCTTTGTATTTTATTTAATCATTACTTAAAACAAACACCAAAAAAAATATAGCAAAATGATCTCCGTTCAAACCCGCGGTCCATTAGACACCTCTGTATTTTCCTGATCAGGGACTAAATACTGGACTAAAGTGTTATACGTCATCTTTTCAGTTTTCAAATGATCGGTGAGGCTCAATTCCGGATTCAATTGAAAACTCTGGGTCTAATGAAGGGACTTCAGTTCTTTGTTTTTTTGTACCGTATGTTCCATGGGGAGTGTTCCGATTAATTATTGGAGATGGACCTCTGATCTCTTTTTTAGCGTCACACCGCCCCCCCCAACCCAACGGAGCAAAGATTATCTATGAATGATCTATGTTGTTTGAAAACATCTTTTGCAATTGAAGCCGTAAAACCAGTCATATCTATACTATAATAATATTATAAAGAGGAAAATTTTGTTTGTTTGTATTGAACAGGCTCCGAAACTACTGAACCGATTTGAAAAATTCTTTCACTGTTGGAAGCTACACTATTCCCGAGTGACATAAACTATAATCTTTTTTGAAAAAAATTCGGGATCCTTACTAAAACTCCAATAATGTAACCCAAGGTGAAAAAAATATACCTTAAAATATTCTTTACATCGCGTGCCCTGCCAAAACTATTGATGATAGAATAAAATAATGTACTACGACTTTGTAGAACACATTATTATTTACAAAAAGTGTTGCGACAGCACATGTCTAACTATTATAGTTACGCTGCAATAAGTGTTCTTTTATTTTTAAAAATAAAACACCGTCAAATATCAAATATGAAATTTTTGTTAAAGACCCGAGCGGAGCCGCAGCGGGCCGCTATTCTTAGATAAATGATTTAAATAGGTACAGGTATAACTGCAATTATTAATATTCAGTCACGACGTACCTTGTTCATCGGAACTGACTTCTTGATTAAGTACTGTATTATCTTCTTGTTATTAATATCCATTAATGATGATGTTTAGCGGAAAAGTCATCGTAAAAATCAGCGTCTGTTTTCTAATAGACAAGGTCGGCGTGCTTGTGATGCGCCTTGTACCTAATACTTACCTGACTGGTTTATGTGCGCTGCCAACTATGAAGGATTATCATGGGTTATAGCCCACTGAGTTTCTCGCCTGATCTTCTCAGTGGGTCGCGTTTCCGATCCGGTGGTAGATTCTGCGAAGCACTGCTCTTGCTAGGGTTAGTGTTAGCAGCACCTCCTGGTTTGAGCCTCGAGAGCTCACCTGCACGCTAGGTTAACGCTGATATAGCCTCTCAAGGCTAGCAGCATAGTTTTTACGGGCTCACCACCGTGAGAGTCAAGGAGAAGCTGAAATAGCCTCTCAAGGCTATCAACATAGGTAGGAGAAAAAAATATGGTTTATAGACCAAACCTTCTACATCTTGTTCATTACTGCAGACGCGCTACGATTTGAAGTAAGCTATACCTACATCTCTCGGTGAAGAATAAATAAAATTGATATTACTTTGATTTCAATAAATTTGTCTTATTTTGTTTAAGATGAGGAAAAGGACAGAAAAAAACATATTAAATACATTTTCAATCACACTCAATTCAATCACAATGTACATAGAAATTGTTTGCTATTTTTGATCACAATAAATTCTTGTAGTTCCGCTAACCTTGAAAGTGATCAAATATATAAAATCGTATCTAATGTATAAAATAAATATAAATATAAAAGACAAAGTGATATAGCGAATTAGCGTATCACCAAAATGAGCAATTGGCTCACATTTAGTCCCGTCAACTACTTACTTCATATCTCGCTACAGGAGTACGATTTATCCTTGCTACCAGAAACGATTGCATTCCTTCACTACGGTTGTAATTCGTTAGAACCTCAAATTTTAATTTACATGTATGTTTATTTCATTACAAAATTTAATGAGGTGTCGGTCCACGTGATTATAAGCTTAGAGCTAAGAGATATCATAACCTACCGCCGCCTGGTTAGAGAAACGATGTCAATTTAATTATATCACAGCTCCCCAAACCTCAAACTGGATCACACCCTTGCTTGGCGGCAAAAACGTGCAGGATAGTCATATCTATCCGTGCAGGCTTAAAATGTAAAAATCCCGAACATGTCAAGAGCCTTTTAGTTCTGATTTCGCTGTAAATGATAAGGAGCTAGAATGTTTAGTTGAATAAAAAAGAAATACAGGTTTCACTGCTATTGACTGACGAAGCATCATTCCTATTCGTTATACGTGGCTATCTTTCATCGAACAAAAAACTGAACTAGTCGCTGATTTTTTTGCTACATTGATTCAAGTGAGTTTTTGAGTGCTACAGTAATTTTTTAAGAAACTCTTCGGGGATTCACACCGTACATGGAAAAGACGTCATTATAATTTGTGGATAAATAATTAAAAACGAAATTAAGAAACCCAGAATTTAGATGTATGTATAAAATATACAATAAGCACTTAACTTGTAGCATGAGTAATAATGAACAATGACCTATCTTATCTTTAGTAGTTTTTGTAAGTTTTTAATTTGTGTTGGCTTTTTATTGGCACAAATTGCGGTCAGCTTTACGTTTTTTGATCATTTTTGATATCACAGTTTGTACTTACGTATATTAGAATTGTTAGTAAAGTTAGTTAGTTAGTTAGTTAGTTGCATTCAGTAATAAAATATCTTTGTACAACCTTAATTATTAATAGGATATTTTGGACAAACTTGGTTTTTTTGGAACGAAGTCCTTTATGGGACGATGCGGACGGGGTTAGAGTAAACTCTAACCGGGAAAAAACGTCCGTAACATAAGATTTTTTCTATTTAGTTTGTTATCGGCAGATGTCGCTGCACGTAAATTCAACAATTCCTGAATCGCGGTGACGAGATGTTACACATTTGATAGAGGTTCTCGTATTTCTCTTGCTAAATCATACTTACCTGGCGTAGGGGATACCGTGGTCATGCAGGCGGTCCCCCCAGGGCGAGGCTACTCCATTGCACTGCGGAGTGGTTGACCCTTGCGATTATTTTTATTTTTATCAATAAAAAAATTATAATAAAAAATGTATACCCGAATAATTATTTTCTGTATGCCTCGAATAGAATTTAAAATTAATATTGTTATAATATGGAACTTCGGTTCCTATCCGGTGTCCCACGACACCACATATCTTTTTTAAATATACCACAACCGGCTACACAGAAGCTAAAAAAACGACAGTACATACATAGTTACAAAGCCTATCGGTTCGAATGAATTAGCGCAAACGACTTTTATGAATCAGGATACGGCTAGGTAGTTATTGATGGTCTGGCGATCGAGTCGTGAAATCGGGCATTGACCTTTCGTCAAATTGTATTATATCAAGGGTATATATTTTTAAACAAGAAATATAATGTTACAATGTAATCTTTAGTTTCATACTTTAAGATTGCTCTAATCGTTTATGATATGGGTGAATCGGTTTTGAAGTTTTCTTTAAACTTGAATCATTATTATGGTTACCGAACCACGGTACCTTTATGATGGAAACATTTAAATTAAGCAATGATTAATGTTCTTTAAATAATAATATTTCATATAGATCATAATGAAAACAAAATTGTTATTGAATTTTTATTTTTATTTTTTTATTGCTTAGATGGATGGATGAGCTCACAGCCCACCTGGTGTTAAGTGGTCACTGGAGCCCATAGACATCTACAACGTAAATGCGCCACCCACCTTGAGATATAAGTTCTAAGATCTCAGTATAGTTACAACGGCTGCCCTACCCTTCAGACGAAACGCATTACTGCTTCACGGCAGAAATAGGCAGGGCGGTGGTTCCTACCTGCGCGGACTCACAAGAGGTCCTACCATCAGTAAGAATTGTTAATTTGTACAGAAGACTCTTCAACATACTTTTCCCCTCTTATTGGCTGTTACCCTAAGAGGCTATTCCAGTTACGCCCGGACGGTTAGGTGAGCTCACGGGCTCAACCTGAGAGAATTTACTAACACTGGCCCTAGCAAGAGCAGTGCTTCGCAGTCTCGGTGTTCAAATCCCACAGCCAGGTATCTTTGTCACGAAAGACGCACCAAAAATGTGTTCACGAATGACTTGCGCAATATAGGAATAACATCGTGGAAGAATAACTAATCCCGTTTTTTTTAATTAACTTCATTATTGATATAACATCCCTTCAATTTGAGTTCATTAACCGCATAAACCATTTCCTCAAAAAAGTAATTAATCCGCAAATAAGTAGGTACATAGTCTCACAAGTTTCAAAGAGGTTATAAACGTATTTTGATGAAAAAATAAACATTTTAAGTCAATTTCGTAAAGCAAAGCAGCTGTAAAATAATGTAGTTGTTAAAATGATTATTACAATCATACGAATAAGCAAAATCAAGGATACTTCGCATGATCGCAATCTCTACAAGCCATTTGTTGATACATACATCAATAAACTTTAAAAAAAAAACAGTTAATCACTATAGTTTCCTTTAATAGAATATTATCATTAATCTTAGATTTATTTTTAACCGTCATTAAAAAAGGAAGAGGAATTCGATTGTTTTTATTTGAAAGATGGTGCTTCTCCTCATGTGGTTCTATTAAATTTTTTATTAAGATCTGACCAGTTTTTCTAGAGTTATCCTTAATGATGCATATTGAATTGACTTTGAGCACATTGATGAGATATTAACAGTTTATTTTGTAGATATCGATTTTTATTTTTACTTTTATTTGTATATTGTTAATTTTTTATTAAGTTTTTCGTAATTTCAAGTTTCAAAAGGCGCGTTCTTTGTACGAAAGAGTTGTGTGCATTCAAAATCCTTTATTGTATCATAACATCGTAAAGGCCTCGGTAACAATAATATTGGTATGATGTGTTTGTTTACGTATTGCATAATCCTCGAGAACAAGTTTAGCTGACCACAGCGATTACAGTTCGATAAGGCTGCCAATTGTTTTATTTATAATATCCTCGTCGAGCTCGTCCACCCATCTAAGCAATAAATAAATATAAAAGTCCTGAAGGATGATATTCGCTTATTGCGTTTGAGCTATTAAGCCTATGTAATTAAGGCAGAGCTAGCTAATAGTGGGGCAGGAACTTCAAGGCGACAAAAGGTTGATTTGGACTCTCCGCCTGACCCAACGGCTAAGGTGCTAGGATCTTATGATCGTCTGTTTTAGACTCTCCGCCTGGCCCAACGGTTAAGGTGCTAGGATCCTATGATCGCCTGTTTTGGACTCTCCGCCTGACCCAATGGCTAAGGTGCTAGGATCTTATGATCGCCTGACTCTACTCTGCTAGAGTATGACACTCTCGGTCAGGCGTTCTCAGCGTTGCAGTTGTAGCCGTGGCAGTGGCTCGCTTCGCAGTCCCACATACCACGCGCGTCTCTTTGGCGCGGATTTCTCGTGGGAGGTACATATGAACAATAATAAAATTATAATTTGAAAACTTCTTTATTTAATCGTATTATCTTTATTTTAGTGGTAGCCCTGGTTTAAGCTGACGAAATGAGAACGTGACTTGAGTAAAGGATAAAAACGTTAACGTTCACGCGACCTCCAGGAAACTCGTCTAATCCTCGATATATTATTATGACGTGGTTAGTTTTTGTTAGTTGATATAAAAATACCTTTTGTTGTCATTAGCTTTGTATGTGAGACAAAAACTGATCAAAAAAATAACAATACAGTAGAAAGGACGGAACAGTTGACCCGCCGCCTGACGGTCATTGGATATTAGGTGCCTTAGATAAATTCACGAAATCAAATAAATCGTATCGAATCTAATGATTTTTGTTTTTTTGTTTTTATTGCATATATGGGTGGACGAGCTCACAGCCCACCTGGTGTTAAGTGGTTACTGGAGCCTATTAACATCTACAACGTAAATGCGCCACCTTTTTTTTTTCTTGGGCCGATGGCTGAACCTCCTACAAGGTCCCCGCGCCTAGAGGGCGCGCGGGGTATGTGAGACTCAACGATCTGCAGGTATTGAGAGCAGATCGCGGGCCCAAGGATCTTGAGATATACGAGGGCGGCACTGAAAATTTCGGGAAATAACGAAGTGACACAACATTACTATTTAAAAATGTATTTATTGCTTTTCGAAGTATTCTCGGCGAAATTTGACACATTTTTCCATACGATGGAACCAATCATTGAAGTAACCATTCCATTCGGAAGTTGGGGTCTCCAAAATGGCCGTTTTGTAGGCGTCCACAGCTTCTTCAGGTGATGAAAATCTCTGTCCACGCAATTTATTCTTTATTTTAGGGAAAGTATAGAAATCATTAGGGCTTAGGTCGAGGCTGTACGGCGGATGGTCTAATAATTCTATGTTTTCTTGCTCTAAAAACTCTTTTGTTCTGTGCGCGGTGTGAGAACTCGCATTGTCGTGATGGAGGATGATGCGGCGGTTGCAGTTCTCTTTACGGATTTCAGAAACGACCTGTGGCAAACAAATGCTAGCATACCATTCTGCATTAACCGTTCTTTGTTCCTCAAGAGGAATAGTCGTAACATGGCCGGTTTTGGAGACAAACGTGGCCACAATTTTTTTTGCAACACTCCGTGAACGAACAATTTTTATTGGCTTTAACTCATTTTCGAACACCCAAACTCGTGACTGGTGTTTTGTTTCGGGTTCGTACGCGTATATCCAGGATTCATCACCTGATACAATGTTGTATACAGCATTTGAGGATCCTGCGTGGAATCTTTCGAGAGTTCTGACGCACCAAGTAACGCGAGCCGCTTTTTGCTCTGCACAGAGCTTATTTGTATTTGACTCATGCCAATGTCTAAAGTTGCCTGAATTTCGCGGTATGTCACATGTCGATCTTCCTCAATCAGCTTACGCACAGCATCAACGTTTTCTTGGATGACTGCAGTTTTTGGACGACCTTGACGGGGATCATCACTGAGCTTGACACGTCCACGTTGAAACTCAGCAAACCAGCGATAAATTGTGGTTTTGGATNCCCATGTATATACAGTCCAGCCTGCTTGCGATCATGCTCAGGATACTGTTGGAGCTGGCCCTCACTCTGTTTACCAGAGATGCACACCTCTTACGCATGGTAGCGTAAAAACAATCTATGTGCGCGTCTGCAAACATCCCTGATGCGCTACAAAAGCGGGGCAGCACCACCAGCACCCTAAACGCGTTATTGTATTGAACATATTATGCTATGGTTTAGATTTTGATTCTCTTAGCACGGATCGTCCACACGTTATCAACATAAGAAATAAATAAGCAGAAATTTGCATACAATTTATCGTAATAAACGTTGTTTACTGTCACAATATCCTGGTTGGATGTTGATTTACCAGAAATATTCATTTAACACTTATCCGATGATAGCAATGTCAACAGATTGAGTAATATTTTATAATAAATAGTCTAAACAAAATTATGCAGTCAATATAATTGCATAATGTCTATATTTACAACTGGATATTTAAAGTTCTATTCGTATGCACATAAACTAAGTAATTGAGCATCGTTTATCCTATCGTGTTGGACCTATGTGTAGTTGTAGTTGGCACTTTGAAGAACATCATTTCTGATATAGTATCTATCATCTAAGAATGATGGGTGATCTGAATCAAATTTAGGACGACGAAATAAAACGTATGGGACATATTCCAAATTATCATAGTGAGTGGCATTTTAGTTGGCAAAAGTTCGGTATTGCCCATACGTACCGCCCTGAGTCGGGTATTAGGAGTTCCCCATACAAAAAAGAAAAGGTTGCAACTACTCATTATATCAAACCAAAATAGATACAAATTATAATTTGCGTAATTACTGGTGGTAGGACCTTTTGTGCGTCCGGACGGGTAAGTACCACCGCCCTGCCTATTTCTGCCGTGAAGCAGTAATGCGTTTCGGTTTGAAGGGTGGGGCAGCCGTTGTAACTATACTGAGACCTTAGGACTTATATCTCAATGTGGGTGGCGCATTTACGTTGTAGATGTCTATGGGCTCCAGTAACCACTTAACATCAGGTGGGCTGTGAGCGCGTCCACCCATCTAAGCAATAAAAAAAAATTACTAGGAAACCTAATTTGAGTTTGTGTCTCGCACATTATAAAAAAATACCATCCAGTATCCAAATATTGAGCCACATATGGGCCACTTTTATTCATTTCCTTTTACGTAACAACAAAATCCTGCTGTGGAATCGTTTTTCCTCGTTGTGTTCCTTCATCATTATGGCGCGTGCCTTTTCAAACAAGGATTACTTAAGAAGTTGACGGTAGACGGAAACTGTTTTTTTAATTGCCCTTGTAGGCATACGGCCCATCTTTTTTTTTTATTGCTTAGATGGGTGGACGAGCTCACAGCCCACCTGGTGTTAAGTGGTTACTGGAGCCCATAGACATCCAGAACGTAAATGCGCCACCCACCTTGGGATACAAGTTCTAAGGTCTCAAGTATAGTTACAACGGCTGCCCCACCCTTCAAACCGAAACGCATTACTGCTTCACGGCAGAAATAGGCAGGGTGGTGGTACCCACCCGCGCGGACTCACAAGAGGTCCTACCACCAGTAATTACGCAAATTATAATTATGCGGGTTTCATTTTTATTACACGATGTTATTCCTTCACCGTGGAAGTTGCTGAAAACGAAACGATTCTGTTAACGGCCTTAATATGTTATTGACAGTTTGTGAAGGCTCAGAGAATGATATAAAAATATTTTTGTATATACGGAAAGAAATTATTTACAATGACTTTGTTTTTATAAAATGTATCTGTATAGTGGATTTTTAGATAATAACCCGAGAAGCCGCGTCCAGAAAATTTGTTTCGTACACTTTCACTATTATGCTAAGCGATAATTACACATTTGAACCTGAAGAAACACTAATGTAACAAAATAATTAAAAAAATACACAATTTAATATCTCGCGTTCCCGCTAAATAATTCTGCTGTGTCAGGTGAAAAAGTGGCCAACTTAAAAAAAAGAATCGGATTTAAATACGGAAAACATAGTATGTATATGTAGAGAGGACTTTATTTTGATAACTTTTGATCATTTTACATTGTCAGCATTTGATTCATAAATAAATAATTGCCTTCTTCGTTAAGAGAAATGCAATTTGTGGTACACACAAGATAACTTTTCCAATATACAATATATCCAATATCCAATATATTTCTGTACAAATTAATCCATGGAATAACCGACACACCTAATCTGTTAACCCAGATAAAAATATCAGCCCCTAAGTACCTACCAAGAACGAAGAAATATAAACCGTTTATAAGAAAGCCCGCTCGTTCGAATTTAGGTGCTTACTCTCCTTTAAACAGAATCCTTTGGGACTAAAATAATCTCCACGGTAGCGCGGTCTCCGTCAATGTTCCTTCGGAGCTGTCCGATTGCGCTGAACTAATTTTAAGTGAAATAGATGTTTTTTCTAATTGTCTCACAACTTACAGGAAAAATCTGTCGAGTATCATCTCCCAATTAAATATAAATTAATCTTAAGCAATGAATGAAATGTAATCAAATCTTAGTAGTATATTTTTTATTTTTGATGTTAATGCACTGTCGATTGCACCTATAATTGAGGTGACATCTGCCATGAACTTTTGTCAATTGTTCAATGTTTTGTATTGATGATCGCTTTGTTGGTGCAACTTAATAAATAAATAAATAAATAATACTTTCTAGGTTACTTTTCAAACACCGATTACCTAAAAAATTAACATTTCAGACATCAGTTAAACAAGTCGAACAAAACTTAACGAAATAAATAAAAATAAATGAAAAATTTCATAATAAAACTTTATTAAGAAACGTATGCGAGCAAGTCGCTTGCTGTAAATATTGCCTCACTTAAAATTGAGTTTAAAAATAACACGTTAAAAAGTATTGAAATATAGGTGGGCGAATATGAGCTATAAATTAAATGTTTATATGTAAAAAAAATAACCATAATTGTGTTTCTTTAATATTATTTTTCGACAAGTAAAAGTTAATAAGATCAGTCGGACCAAAACAAACGCCAAGGCTACACCGATTCGGCTGTGAAGCAGAAATTTTTAATATCGTATTCTTGCAATTTTTATTCGGTAAAAACATTTAAAAAAAGTTATTCTCTTTTTTTGGAATAATCTGCAGTTTGTGTTGAATATTCCTTAAAATTAGTACACATAAATAGATCACAGAATTCGACATTCAACTTTCAAAGGGATGCAACGGGAAATTTCAAATTTCCAAGAATAAAACTTTTTTTTTTATTGCTTAGATGGCTGGACGAGCTCACAGCCCACCTGGTGTTAAGTGGTTACTGGAGTCCATAGACATCCACAACGTAAATACGCCACCCACCTTGAGATATAAGTTCTAAGGTCTCAGTATAGTTACAACGGCTGCCCCACCCTTCAAACCGAAACGCATTACTGCTTCACGGCAGAAATAGGCAGGGCGGTGGTACCCACCCGCGTGGACTCACAAGAGGTCCTACCACCAGTAATTACGCAAATTATAATTTTGCGGGTTTCATTTTTATTACACGATCTTATTCCTTCACCGTGGAAGTAAATCGTGAACATTCGTTGAGTACGTATTTCATTAGAAAAATTGGTACCCGCCTGAGATTCAAACATCGGTGCATCGCTCAACACGAATGCACCGAACGTCTTATCCGTTAGGCCACGACGACTTCAAAACTTCGTCTAGACCGGCACTGACAGCGATGCAATATGTTAATAAGCTTATTTTTAAATAACCTTTAAGTATTCTCCATATAAGCTTCGCCTTAAGTATTTATAGTGTGTGAGGCCGTCAACTTTGTTTATTGAGTAAAATATAAAGGGAACTGTAATTTGTTTATTATATCAGTAAATACTTCCACACGGAAGCAGTTTTTGTTGCAATCAACCGTGTGTTGTGAAGTTATTGGAGCCGATAAAAGTAATATGTGAAGTCATAATCCAAACCAAATGAATAAAATTGTAATTTTGTAACATACATATATTATTTACATATGTTTTATATTTATAACTAGTCAGGTCATAAGTATTGTCACACAGTAAAAACTTTTCTTTTAGAATGCTGGCCACAAAAAAGTTTATTGAATTCGAATTTCGAATTGTTCATGAAAATAAAAATGTATACTTTTAGAATTTTACTCATTTTTAAATATGGAGTGGACGCTTAAAGAGGACCGTGTTGCAGTTATTGCGTTGCATCGTTGCGGATACGCGCCAATTCAAATTTTTAACATACTGAAAAATTTTAATATAACCAAAAGATTCGTTTATCGTACCATCAAACGATACAATGAAGACTCTAGTGTAGATGACAGGTCAAGAAGTGGTCGCCCTCGGTCTGTTAGGACTCCAGCAGTGATAAAAGCTGTGAAGGCGCAAATTCAAAGAAATCCCAAACGTAAGCAGAAACTGTTGGCCCTTCAGATGGGGTAAAGCAAAACCACGGTGAAAAGGGTCTTAAATGAAGACTTAGGGCTTCGGGCACATCGAAGAAAAACAGGACATCGTTTGAATGCTCGTCTAATGGACCTGAGACTGAAGTGATGCCGCGCTTTGTTGAAGCGGTACGCGGGAAAAAAATATCGGGAAATTCTTTTTTCGGATGAAAAAATTTTTACCGTAGAAGAGAGCTACAACAAACAAAACGATAAGGTGTACGCACACAGTAGTGAAGAAACGAGCAACCGTATTCCGCGTGTCCAACGAGGTCATTTTCCATCCTCGCTCATGGTATGGTTGGGAGTTTCTTATCGGGGCTTAACAGAGGTACATTTTTGTGAGAAAGGTGTAAAAACGAATGCAGTTGTGTATCAAAATACAGTCCTGACGAACCTTGTGGAACCTGTTTCTCATACCATGTTCAAGAACAGGCACTGGGTATTCCAACAAGATTCGGCGCCAGCTCATAGAGCGAAGAGCACACAAGACTGGCTGGCGGCGCGTGAAATCGACTTCATCCGGCACGAAGACTGGCCCTCCTCCAGTCCAGATTTGAATCCGNGACGGAGACGGAGACATTTACGTATATTCATGTTTCATTTTATGTACGCACTGAAATACTGTTATATTGTTTTCCTGCGAGTTAAAGTGCTGAGTAAGAACGAGATAGATATATGTTTATGTGTGTGCCTTCAAAATGGGTGCTATTTATATAAGCAATTGTACGTATAGAACAATATGTCGTGTCCCTACTATATAGGTCTATGACTTAAACGAATAAGAAACTTATCATTTTTTATTATCTGTGGTAAGAAACAACTGCTATGACATAGATTTCATAAAGACATTCTCAGTGTGTTTAATTTTGTTATTTTATTTTGACAACGGCTTGCTTTACTAAATGTTATTAACGTAATTAAAAACAAAAGCCTAGAAAAGAGTCCAACGCCTGATGAAAATATAGTTTCTCATTTTCGACGATAACTTACGTGAAATCTATACTCTATAGACTCTATACTAATATATAAATCTACAGTGGTTTTTACGGATGTTCCGTCATAACCATACATCCGATCGACTTGAAACTTGGTATCCATGTAGAAAAAAAATGTACTTAATGGATAGGCTAATATTTTTACAAGAGTGTTGGACTTCTTATACCAGTAGCGGGGGCGTTAATGATGAGAATCTTTGTGGGGGTGAGAAATAATAATATTAATTTTAAATGCCCACCGAAGCGGACGGGTACAGCTAGTAAATAAATAAGGTTTGATATAATTAAGTTAAATTTCAGGTTGTCGTCGTTTGTTTCCGACCCGGCAGGCTGGTTCTGATTAGAGGATTTTAAATTGACAACATAAATATGTATTTTTTTTCTAACTTGACATTTTTTGAAGCCAGTACTTGAGTATAATGACATCCTTGTATTGAGGTATCGAACGTTTATGAATGAAGAATAGAAAAAAACTATTAAAGTAGACAATTATTAGGTAAAATAGGTACGTAGGCCTTTCTGTTAAATAATCTGGTTCCCTGACATGACAGCTTACTAGTGTTAACAAAATTTTTGGCTTTGATAATTAATTATATTTTTTACGGGGTATTTTGTAACACGTAGTAGATATGCATGTGTACATTTTATATTACTATTATGATGTAATAATATTTATGTTGTGGTATGTTATATTTTTGTATGTATACTTACTGTTTGTGTGTTTGTATATGTATATAATATTATTATTATCTCTTATTTCTCAAAAAGAAATGCACCTACCACAGGACTCTCTACATCACCCTTGGTTGACCGGTAGAGAACGCCTAAGGCATTAAGTCCGCCACTGTACTTTAGGGCATAAAGCTAAATGAATAAATAATATAAACTACCATCTAGATCCCAGATTTTTGTTCAATAATAGGTATTTTATGTTATTTTATCCTACGAAGTTGCCGTTTTACAGTACTGGCCATTAAAACGTAAATTATGTAGGTACGATGACTGACAATAAATTCCAAATTCAAATTAATTAAAATTTGGAAATATGGAATTCTATTTTCAAATTAAATCATTTGTTTCTTGATTGGTGTTTAGATTTCACCACATTTGTATCTTTTTCATCAATATCGATACCTACGATAGACATATGAGTTATTATCGTATATCTACCGGTTCCGTCGTGGTAGCAATGACGCACAAACGGCTCACCGCGTTAATGACGTGTGCTGATTGAACGCTATAGTACATACCAACGACCAACTCGCTGTCGACCAACCGAAAATTTTGATCTAAAAAAATGAACCACGTCAACAACGACGAATTTAAGGCGTTACTGGAAGCTGACGATACTTAATCTATTGTTGGATTGTCAGCAGCGTTCAACGTTTGCATCCAAACAGTATTGGTAAATATGCGTTAAAATTGGCAAGGTTGCTATGGTATGCGTTATGGTTTTTTTTAACTGGTGGTAGGACCTTTTGTGAGTCCGCGCGGGTAGGTACCACTACCCTGTCTATTTCTGCCGTGAAGCAGTAATGCGTTTGGGCTTGAAGGGTGGGGTAGCCGTTGTAACTACACTGAGACCTTAGAACTTATATTTCAAGGCGGGTGGCGCATTTACATGGTACATGTCTATGGGCTCCAGTAACCACTTAAGACCAGGTGGGCTATGAGCTCGTCCATCCATATAAGCAATAAAAAAAACCCATTTTCATTTGCGATGAAAATTGTATTGTTTTTAAAAACCGTAAGTGGTTATTATGTTGGTTAGGCCCTGATTCAGGACTTAGGAAATACCCTAAATGGAAATTTATCCCTAAAAGTCATGGTCAGTGTTTGGTGGTCTAATGTTGATATAATTTATGACGGTTTCTTTCCAAATGGCATCAGCCTTATAGCGGAAGTGCATTGTGAGAAACTGCACACAATAATGAAGCTTGCGAATATCTGGTGATCCTTGGTTAATTGCTCATCCATGCTGCTCTTACACGACAAGACTCGATCTCTTATCCAACAGGCAGCGAGTAAGCTACTAGAGCTACTAGGGTTGGAAGTGAAGAGTATATTGGCTCCCTGACTTCTTCAGAAGGGCATTAAAAATTCCAACTGCGCTAGTAGAAATTCATTGATACTATAATATATGCTATTTTGATTGACAGAAATAATTTTTTTTTTATAAAAAGTGTCTACATTTTGTTTAAATTAAAAGACCATTTCATAAGACCTAATATAAAATACTCATATAACATTAAATTTGTAGAAGAATAGAAATGTTAAGTAGCCATTTTACTACAAGCCAGTAAATGAGATATAAGAATTGAAGTCGATATAATTTGGTGTTTAATTGTTAAAATATAAAAAGTCAATTATGTTATTGGAACGAAGTTCCTTACGGCAGGCTTGGAGGGGATAGGGATTTTGCTGCGTGACCGAACTGAAAAAAATGTGATAGTAAAACCGTAAGAAAAAATCCGTGGAAAAAAGTGCGTGGAATAAAACCGTTAAATGAGATGTGCGCAGGCGCGACAGTCGCATACACAAGCGAGTAGTGTATAATACCTTTCTCTTTCTCCTTCTTTCTTTTCGTTCTCTAATCCCTTCTCTATCTCTATTTAGTAATTATTTCTATTTCTATGTAATTTTATGTTGTCAACCAAAAATAAAAAGATATATTTTGTTATTTTAATTGATAATTTAAATTACATTTTTTTTTTTTTTTACGTAATTTATTATTTCCTAAAATACTGAATTTCCTAAATACTTTCCCGTACTTAAATAAAAACTAATCAGCAAAATTTAAGAGAAAAACCAAGAAAACCTACATAAAATTGAGCACCATTTCTTTTTTTGCAATTTGTGTCGATTCTACATTAGCCGAAGGAACTTCGTTCCTACCTGGTGTCCCACGACACCACATATAACTTTTTTTTTTAAAACAGCGTATTTTAAAATGGTCTATTATAGAGCTCGTCAAATTACCTTACCGGAGGCTGTAAATCTCTATTCTTAAAGATTAATCTGTATATTTTAATCACTACGTCGAGCATTTGCGGCTGATATTAAAGTTATTTATACACATTAAATGATGCTCAATTAATTTTAAACGAAGGTAAATAATAATGTCTTCAATATTATTATACCACAACTGGTTTTCTGCAGACGCGAATGAATATTTTTAAAACGAACATTAGTACTTACATATATGTATTTATACGCATAATAATTTCTTAGATATACTTAGTGCCTTTTTGTATCCCATTTTGTTAGTTAATGTCCCCGATTTTGAATGGTTCCGAATGTAACTTTAAATGAAGTTCATAATTTCAACCAGTGCATCATTGGTTATGATCGATGGAGTCGCAGCGCGAGCACTTGCAGTGCGGCTGGTCCATGAGCTCAAAATCGCTCATCGAGCTATGAAGCTTCTCTTAAGAATAAAATCAGGAATAAAGTTATTCGAAAGATACTTAACTAAAGGCAATGATATAGACCCAGCAAGCTTAAGTGGCAACAGTGCCTTAGAATCGTCGAACGCTAGAGCAGATGGAGTCTTCAGTGGAGACCACGCTCCACCTAATGTAATGTAAGGCACTCATCGGCTAGGAGGCGGTAATTTGAGAAATAGGGATGAGAAGAGGTGAATAAGGGAAGCTGTACAGACTTCAGTGATGCAAAACAGAACAGACCTATCCAGCAGTGGACGAGTGTGCTCTAAATTATAATAAATAGTGTTGAAATCAACGAGTACAAACATACACACAGCCAGAGAGTTGAAATATTTAAATCAATGCACACAGCCCGCTGAGTTTCTCGGCGGATGTTCTCAGTGTACCGCGATTCCGATCCGTGGAAGATTCTACGAAGCACTGCTCCTGTTAGGGCTAGTGCTAGAAAATAATCTCAGGTTGAGCTCCTGAGCTACCTAATCTACCCGTCGACACGTATCTAGAATACTCCCAGAGGCTACCAGCTAATAGGTAAGGAAAAAAACCAGTACGTAAAAACACTATACATTTGATTAATTATTTTCTGATATTAATCTGTTTAAAACCCTTTTTTTCTTTTTTCCTACCTAAGCTGAAAACCTTGAAAGGCTATTTCAGCTACTGGACGTGTAGGTGAGCTCACGGGGCTCAAACCGGGAGCGTTGCTAATATTGGCCCTAGCAAAAGCAGTGCTTCGCAGAATCTACCATCGGATCGGAAAAGTGACCCACTGAGAAGATCGGGCGAGAAATTCAGTGGACTGTGCCTATGGGTTAACTTACTCGTTGAGCCCATCGTCGCAAGCGACGGGTTCGGCGAGGACGGTGACCGGTGCTTGAGGTACCTAAAAGCACCGTTAATGGATCGGGAGAATCCGTAATGACGTGTAAACCCTTAATTACACTTAATAACACTAAGCATTGTTTTAAAGGGTGACCTGAAGTCGTCGTGGCCTAAAGTCGTCCAGTGCCTTTGTGTCGAGAAATGCATCGTTGCTTGAATGCCACAGATGGGTACCAATTTTTCTAAGGAAATACGCACTTAACAAATGTTCCCGATTGACTTCCACGGTAAAGGAATAGCATCGTCTAATAAAAATCATTATAATTTTAATTTGCTTACATTATAATTTGCTTAATTACTGGTGGTAGGACCTCTTGTGAGTCCGCACGGGTAGATACCACCACCCACCCACCCAACTATATTGAGACTTTAGAACTCATATCTCAAGGTGTGGCGAGGTCGCGAGTTTAATTTTATTCTCAATGAGCCTTAAGAATTTTCACTTAAAAAAAAATGTAGTATTCACATGTCACCGATGGAAGTAGCTTCTGTAACTAGAATAAGATGAACTAATGTACCGGTTTTTATGACGTCAGTCGTGTCTTTAGACAAATAGGAGAAAACCATTTCAAAACTTGTTTTATGATGTTACTTAATTAAACTGACTATAAATTAGGAGTTCTTGTTGAACGTAATTATTGTTTTCGTCATACAGATTTTATAGTCCTTTTTGTGAAGATTGGTTTTTTATTATTTATTCTTTCGACATCCAAAAAGTTTTTGTTTTGATATCAGACCTGTTTACGTTTTCAAATTGAATGAAACAAATACACCTTGTGGTCACTTGTGGTATTGCCCGAATTGATTTCACCACATTTTTTTCCAGTTTGAATCCTTCGTATCAAATTTAAATGGGTCGTAGTGGGAGTCATATCCGAACACGATGTTAGCGGAAGGCAGGGACTTGGCTTTGCCCCTGGCATTTCTGATGTCCACGAGCAATGGTAACCACTTACCATCTGGTGGGTCATATGCGGGTCTGCCTATACAAGGGCAATAAAAAGTGGTTTTCTTATATGTTTTTCATTCTTAATTTTTTTTTTTGTGTAGGCAATAACTTGAAATCATCTCCAACACATTAACATGAGTTTGATATCTCAATTGCATTAGTGGATCGGTTATCAATATTTTTCACCTCAAACTTAACTTTTGAACCTCGTTGTTTTAGAAGTTAGATGATCCCGTTATCTGTTATTAACCATCACTTATCATCGCGTAGCCTATCTCTACTGTTTGGAATAGATGTGGTGGTTCGTAGTGCGTTTTAAGAGATGAATTGATACTTCTCTCGTGTTCCCTGAGCGCTAAAACTTGCCTTTCTTCAAACGAGGCTGGAGAAGTAGTCTGCGGTGATGAAATGATGTACATCTCTATATTATTTCTATTAGCAATGAATGAAATCACCGACTGGCAAAATCTGAGGGTGTGAAAAAATGTTTGTGTTGATCTTACTGAGGACTCAGACGAGAGCATTGTTATTCGAAAAACAGTTGAAACACAAAGTTCCGTAAAGTAAAACTTTTAAAACTGAGTACACTGGTGGTAGGACCTCTTGTGAGTCCGCGCGGGTGGGTACCACCACCCTGCCTATTTCTGCCGTGAAGCAGCAATGCGTTTCGGTTTGAAGGGTGACCTTAGAACTTATATCTCAAGGTGGGTGGCGCATTTACGTTGTGGATGTCTATGGGCTCCAGTAACCACTTAACACCAGGTGGACTGTGAGCTCGTCTACCCATCTAAGCAATAAAAAAGAAAATCAAAAAACAGTATCTAGGGATGGGATTATGCCTGAGGTAAATTCTGAAGGTACTGCATATTTAAGCGAGAACATTCCCAGCTCTGCCGCAAGTATTCGCGTATTTTCCCTTTTCTCTGTTAAATTTTATCTTCACTAAGTAAAGTTACAAGTAACAAATCGTCTTATCCATTAAGGTATAAAATGAATATTTCAACAACAGTTTTTTGCTATGGTCGAGTTTTTATTTCTGAACAAAGTTGTTCTCGTTTTTTGCTCGAGTTTATTTTAATGCCTTCTGTAGCAGTTGAAGATACAACATTACCTGTTTTATTTGAATTATCTCGTGGGATTACGTTCTAGTTGTTTGTCTAAATTTTAGTTAGCAAATGTTAGTTGACCTCTGACTGTGTTTTTGAAATGGAATATTCCGATGAATTAAGATCTCAACGTAAATTAAGACCAATAAAGTTATATTACAGAAAAACAATTTTATTGCAACATAATATTAGAGTTTATTTTATGTAACTAACTAGAATAGTCTCATATAATTATATGGCCATTAGAGAAACAGTCTATTAATTACGAAACGCATTTCATTTGCCATAGCTTCCGACACTAGCAGAGGCTGAAGCTTTAGCACTAGCAGAGGCAAAGGCATTACTATGGCTTTCGTAACCACCGCTGCCACCGCAACCAGAAGTACAGCCACCACCTGAACCACCGTGGCCACTTCCGCCATATCCACCGGATCCACTGTGGCCACTTCCTCCACTTCCGCCATATCCACCGGAACCACTATGGCTACTTCCTCCACTTCCGCCATAACCACCGTGTCCACCACCAAAGCCAAGTGATCCGCCGAATCCACCGCTGTGGCTCGTACCTGCTCCGGCGCCCAGTCCTCCTCCACCGCTACCAAATCCACCTCCTTTTCCGGCGCCGATCCCAGAAAATCCAGCTGTGAGGCCCAACCCAAAGCTACCATCGGTACCGCCGCCTAAACCCCCTCCAGCGCCACCGCCATAGCCCCCTCCAGCGCCACCGCCATAACCTCCTCCAGCGCCTCCACCGCCGTAACCAACGTTGCCAGTTCCTTTATTTCCACCGTGACTACCATAACCACCACTAATACTGCCGCCGTGGCCACTTCCACCTCCAAATCCACCGCCCGCACCACCTCCCAACCCTCCACCACTACTGCCGCCATTACTGTCGCCTTTTACGTGAAATTCATTTTCATTTGATCCATATTCTTCACTTCCAGAATTTTCATGAGATCCAGAACCACCACCACCTCCTCCACCTCCTCCTCCACCAAATCCACCACTGGCACCGAAGCCTCCTCCACCACTGTGACCGCCACTGCTGTGTTTACTACCACCGGCTCCCCCTCCAAAACCTGCACCTCCGCCAAATCCTCCACTTCCACTGCTTCCATAGCCACCGTTTCCGGAGCCACCGTATTTTCCACTGCCACTGCCTAGTCCCCCTGCTGCTCCACCACCGCCCAGGCCACCGCCAGCACCCCCTCCAAATCCACCTCCTGCACCGAATGCTCCGCCGCTGCTGCCTCCGTAGCCGTTATTTCCGGATCCACTCGCTCCATTGTACTTTCCGTTTCCACTGCCGCTGTGCCCGCCAGCACCTTCTCCTGATCCACCGCTACCTAAGCCTCCTCCGGCACCGAACCCAGCGCCGCCACCGTAGCCGCCGCCTCCATTACCGCCATTACTGTATCCACCGCCACCGCCGTAACCACCTTTTCCGCCATCTAATGTACCGGTGAAGGCGAAACCACCAGATTTTCCATCGTTCGATTTCGTGTAGATCGTTTTTTCATTAGATCCTCCAAATCCACCATGACTACCACCTCCAAGACCTCCACCGCCTCCAGTGCCAAAACCTCCGCCGCCTCCGGCGCCAAAACCTCCGCCGCCTCCAGCGCCAAAACCTCCGCCACCCAAACCGGAGAGACCGGCGTGAACCTTTCCGATAATATTGCCAACACCTTCCCGGATCGTATCGAGGCCTCCTCCGAAGGCGCCCCCGCTACCGCCTCCGAAGCCGAATCCGCCACCGCCACCGCCTCCGAAACCGAATCCTCCTCCACCGCCTCCTCCTCCTCCCCCTCCCCCTCCAACGCTACCTCCATAGCCTCGACGCACTCTTACTGCAACAAAAAGTAAAGCAATTCAACTGTCTGACGGGGATATCAATGTGTGTAGACAAAGAATCCACCTAGATAAAAGTCCAATGCATTGAAAGAATACATTGAAAAAAATCAAAACGAGCTATTAAATGCAAAATTTACTTAATAAAATAGTTTGAACTGATTTTAAAATCAATTGAGTAAACAATATAGCTTGCAAATTATAATATGAAGATTATTATTATTACCTGATGCATTTCCCAAGCCTACAAAAAGGCAAAGGACGATACAGGACCGCACCGTCTGTTTCATGTCTAGCGGCTTTGTTTACTGACGTCGTTTGTATAACATCATCCTTTTTATATCGTTATTATAATCGTGCGTGTATGTATAAAGTTCACGAGAACTCATACATAGCTAAGTGGAAACAATAAGTTTTTATATAGACGTATCTTCCCACAGTAAGAGATCGTTGGGTTTTTGTGTATTCTCGTTTAGTTAGAATCAAATACGATAACAAATGTGCGTTTGCCACAGGGAGCATTAAAAGGTCATTCCTTGAACTACATCATGTTACTGTTGCTTGTATTATGCAGTTTGGTCTTGCCGTTTTTTAGGTCGATAAAAACATTTTCATAAAAACAAAGAGGAATACGCGAAATATGTAACTTAGAACTGTGTTTTGCAAGTTTTTTTATTTATTGCTTAGACGTGTGGACGAGCTCACAGCCCACCTGGTGTTAAGTGGTTACTGGAGCCCATAGACATCCACAACGTAAATGCGCCACACACCTTGAGATATAGTTCTAAGGTCTCAGTATTGTCACAACGGCTGCCCCACCCTTCAAACCGAAACGCATTACTGCTTCACGGCAGAAATAGGCGGGGCGGTGGTACTTACCCGTGCGGACTCACAAGAGGTCCTACCACCAGTAAATATTAGCCGTGAATATTAGCCGTCTATATTCCGATTTCCAACAATTTGCCGATACGATTGTACTTTAGCTATGTAATTGTGTGGAAGAAAAATTAATGTTTTTTTGTCGGGAAAATATAGCGGGTATTAAACACGCAATGTTATTTGTAATTTAATTGTATTGTTAGTGAAATTTATTATTTATTTGCGTAATTAATAATGATGGTTCGCCGTATTGTGAGCTGCTTGTCTAGTAGGAACTAGAGAGCATTTATGTGTTCCGTGGTGACGGATAAGTGACCTTATTCCAGTACAATTGAGACCTCAATCTCTTGTCTCAATGAAGGTAGAGCGTTCAAGTTGTGACTTATATCGCTACTGGTGAGAATTTAACGCCCTGGTAGTTGAATTATCTGTTGTAATAAAACATGATTTCGATAATTTTATTTAAAACTAGCTGACCTCGACTAGACTCGTAGTGCCTCACTCGAGAAATAAAAGACTTAAACTTTTGTATAAAATAAATTTAAAACAAACCAAAAAATCCGTCCGGAAGGGGGACAGCATCAAAGGAAAAACAAAATGGTTATTTTTATTTAAATCCGAGCATTTTCATATTTATCTACCTTTTCAATCTTCTCTGGACTTCCACAAATAATTCAAGACCAAAATTAGCCAAATCGGTCCAGCCGTTCTCGAGTTTTAGCGAGACTAACGAACAGTCATCCATTTTTGTATATATAGATAAATAAATAAAAAACAATACAAAAATACTGATTAACGATATGGTATTATAACAAGTGTGAGCAAGAACGAGATTTTTTGGAATAACAAATACATCGTTTTTTTTTTTTGTCAAATGTTAATACGATATTTTAGCAAGAAAAAAAACAACCTATTTGAACAATATAAATTGTGAATATCATTAATTTAGTTAATTAAATGTGTATTATTGAGGATAACTCAGAAACTGCTGGTCTTAAGATAAAATCAATAATAAAAAAAAGAATCATAAAAATCGGTTCACCTAGAAAAAAGTTTTGAGGTAACCAAATCCAAATAAAAAATACAGTCGATTTTATACTCTACTTATTTTTGAAATCGGTTAAAAAGTAATCGAATCGTGACATCGAAAAATTATCATGATGGAAACTATAGTTTTTATCATCGTTACTATAAGATGAACAATGGGAAATACCTATACTATGTAACCGCTTTACACGTCATAATGTATTTCAACATTTATTTATGCTGTTTGTTTTTCAGCGCTAATTAATATACTAAGTTTGTATTCTTATATCTAGCAACACTCTTGTGATAATTAATTTTGTTTTAACTCGTTGACGATCAAGATTATAATTGGATATGAAAGCAGATTGTTGTCTCAGCAGTGCCTTTGGAATTTTTACCTATTTGTGGAGCGCATATTGGCAGATAATTTTATTGCACACCTAGTATTAAGCGTTTACCGGATCTCATACATAGGACTTTTTGGCGCGAACGCGAGGAGTTAAGTTGTGTAATTTGTATTTATTTGTCTATTTAGTGTTTCTTCAGGTTTAAATGTGTAATAACGGTGGTTTATTAACTGTTTAGTATCTGTGAAAGTGAACAAATGTGGGTAAATCAAACAAAGCCGCTGAACGTAGCTTCTCGGGATCCTCCAAAAAGTCACTGAAAAAATCTCAGTAAATGACCACCATTTTACTGAGATTATATTTCGTACTATATCATATCATCTCATCTCATCTCATTTTACTTTATATTAACATTTTTAATAACAATAAGAATTTAGACTAAAATAAGACATGACCCAAAGGTCCTAGTTACCAGGTCATAAAATCCCTTAAAAAAATCTCATACATACTACAGTGTGTCACTCCACAAGTGACCTTTAAAAGCTAAATTTTGACATTTTCTGACCCTTTAAAGACATCGCACTCGACTTTAGTTTGTCCTACTACTTGTAGTATAAAATAAAAAAAGGTATCTCTCGTATTAGGAGTTTATGTTTTATTTAACATTGGTTACATGAAAGGTGGACGTGGTTACACATATCGGTAAGAAGGGAGTGAGCGGAGGGATGGTATGTGATAGAGGAGTATGGAAAAAGAAAACACTGGAAAATACTTTTACTGGTGGTAGGACATCTTGTGAGTCCACACGGGTAGGTAGCACCACCCTGCCTATTTCTGCCGTGAAGTAGTAATAAGTTTCGGTTTGAAGGGTGGGGCAGCCGTTGTTCTCTAAAAACGGAGACTTAAGAACTCATATGAGGTGGGGGGCGGCGTTTACGTCGTAGGTGTCTATGGGCTCCGGTAACCACTTAATACCAGGTGGGCCGTGAGCTCATCTACACATCTAAGCAATAAAAAAAAAAACAATAAAAAACATCTTGCGAACGCCAGGTGATTGGGAGAAGGACAGGAGAATGATGATGAAATTTTCTTTAAGATTTAGTAGCAGGTGTATTTGTCCCTATTTGAATAATGCAATGCAGATAGGTGCAATAAAGAAACATAATCACACTAACAGTGTACTGACTAATAGAAGGGTAGGTAAGGGTAGGTACCGTCATCTTGCGTATTTCTATAATAGCGCTATACAGTCTCAGGATTCAGGTTTGAAGCGTGGGGAAGTTGTTACCTAGTAAAAATCTGACTTCGAGGAAAATCGAAAATCTCACGTCTGAAGGTGGCGGCATGTTCTGACATATGAACTCTTCTCTAATTACTTAACGCCAAAGGGGCTGTGTCAAAGAAAAAAATACAGAGTGGAGGAGTATGTTAGGGCAGAACATCAGTTTCAATAGAACCAGCCAGGGACGGGAGATAAAGCGCCGCACGCAGCTAGCTGCTCGGTAAGCTGACTGAGATAATAAAGGGGAATACACCTATGAAATTGAAGAGTCGGACATTCGAGCAATTTGCTCTCCCTGTGATGGTATATGGGGTCGAGACGTGGACGCTCACAAAGCAAATTATGACCAAAATGCGAATCACGCAAAGAGCCATGGAACGGGCTATGTTAGGCATTTCTCTCGCAATACTGAAATCCGCAGAAGAGCTGGTTTGACTTCCGAAGTGGAAGTGGGACGGCCACATATGCCGTCGCACTGACAATCGGTGGAACACAAAAGTTCTGGAGTGGAGAGCCCGTACTAGACGTCGTAACGTGGGCAGACAACCAATGAGATGGATGACGACGTGGGCAAAATAGCTGGCAAGGAGTAGATACGAAAGGCATGAGACCGAAAAGAATGGATTGCATTTGAGCAGACCTCAAATGCAATCCATTCTTTTCAAAGAATTCAGTATGAAAATTAGAAAAATTAGAAAAAAGATTCAGTATGGGTGGACACGGGTTGAAAAAGAAGATGGGCTGTGAAATTCTTTAGCTTAGTGAAAAAAAAAACTGTACAAACTACTGTTAAAAATGAAATTTTTAATTTCACCGTATTTTCTTGGGTTTTACCCTTTTCTAAGTATTTTTCATGATTTATTTGAAAGTTGGCGTTTCTCATTTGATTCCATTTAATATTTCTTAGTTAAGACCATGGACGTCAGCAATGCCAGGGGCAGAGCCAAGCCGCTGCCCACCGTTAAGTACTCCTCACAAGCCTCGTTTGAAGAAGGACATGTCATAGCGCCCGGGAAACACCGTGAAGGGGAGCTCATTCCAAAGCCGAACGGTACGTGGCAAAAATATCGGTGGAAACGCACTGCGGATGAATGCAGTGTCTCCAGGTAGTATGGATGAAATCTACTCCGGTGGCGGGCGGTGCGATGGTAAAAACGAAATGATGGGATCTCAAACAATTCCTGACTGGCGGTAGGACCTCTTCTGAGTCCGCACGGGTAGGTACCACCACCCTGCTTATAATGCCACCCTGCTGCTAATGCGTTTCGGTTTGAAGGGTGGGGCAGCCGTTGTAACTATATTGAGACCTTAGAACTTATCTCAAGGTGTACGTTGTAGATGTCTATGGGCTCCAGTAACCACTTAACACCGGGTGGGCTGTGAGCTCGTCCACCCATCTAAGCAATAAAAAAAAAATTAGAACACCACAATATTAAACAACTTCGATTGAAAATATTCTCACTTTATTGAATATTTGTTGAAGTCTAAATTCACCCAAATGCCGGTGGCGCAAACCTAAGAAAATCATTTTCATGATTCAACATAATGTGTAAAACCCAATTTAGAAAATGCGAAACATTTGTTTAATTACCAACAATGATGATGTTTAATTGTCGTAATTTTTTATACAGACGTAAATAACGCTAATCGTTGCAATATACACATACATATGATAATATTTATAACGTCACCATTCGAGGTATTATTGATTGGTTCATTGTGGAATTATATGTGTGTAATTATAATTGTGGATTTATAAATGTCTTTAATTTGCGATAAACGCGAGACTGTTAGCAGAAAAATCAAATTCAAGATACATAATTTATCACAATTTAAACGTCTTTAACATTTTATTGAAAATGATTCATGAACTTAGGTGTAAACAAAACTCAGCATGTAAGTTTAGATCAATTCCTTCTAAGAATACTTTTTTTTTATGCTTTTGTAGGCAGACGAGCATACAGCCCACCTGATGGTAAGTGGTCACCGTCGCTCATGGACGTCAGCAATACCAGGGGCAGAGCCAACCCGCTGCCTACCATAAAGTATTCTCCGCAAGCCTCGTTTGAAGAAGGACATGTCATAGCGCTCGGAAAACACCGTGGAGGGGAACTCATTCCAAAGCCGGATGGTACGTGGCAAAAAAGATCTTTGGAAACGCACTGTCGATGAACGCAGCGGTTCCAGATAATATGGATGAACCCTGCTCCGAAGGCGGGAGGTGCGATGATAAAAAGGAGATCAGGGGATCATACTTATTCTGAAATGGTCGTATAATGAATAATTACACATCTTATAGATAAACAGACAAAACAGCTAAGTCCAATTTTCTCTTTGGTTTATTTTCTTTATGTACTTGATGAAGTATTGAAGAACTTTAGTGTCAATGAATGTGAATCATTTTTTTTTATATAGTCTTTTTTCCTTTCAATGCAGACAATTCAATGTTTTGTTTTGTTTTGTACCAATTGGCGACTGTTAGTGTTTGTATCAATGTTTTTTTAATATTAGATTAGCAGAAAGAAAATTGAAAGCAATTTATCGACCAATCGCGATCCGTAAACGAATTTACTGGTTGACTTATCGCATCTATGATTAGCGGAGGAAAGAAAATATGTCATTTTGATAGACACGGTCCCCGTATCTCATTGAATAGAAGCCAAGGGTGAAATATCGTTGACTCCATACCAATGTTGATGTAAAATATGAAATAGTATAAAGGTACTTGTCGGAGAACGAAATTATATTATACTTAACTGTAAATAAACCGGTGTTGAAAAATATAGGAATCTAAAACATTCTACCGCTCCAAACACAGATACGAAGGAATAACAAGTAACACTGAGACAAGATTACCAAATATTTTTGAAAAACTGCTTCCGACCCGGAAAATTACTTCTCTCTACCAGGCGATCTGTAAATGCGTAGTACGTAAAATCACGAACCAGTGACCCGTCCATTATAGATTAGAGCAGACAGAGGAGACTGAAAGAGGAACTCTGAAAGTGGCACCTGTGACAGAGAAGTTGAACACATTGAGACGAAATGACAATGAGGTTGATTAGAGAGTGTTAACTATGAATGTAGAAGGCTATAGAGGAAGAGGTAGACCTAAGAAGAAATGGATGGACAGCGTGAAAAACGATATGTGTAAGAAGGGAGTGAGCGAAGAAATGGTATATGATAGAGAAGTACGGAAGGAGAAAACATATTGCGCCGAGCCCAGGTGACTGGGAGAAGGACAGGAGAATGATGATCCATTACAGCAGATACATAGATAGTATATATACACGCCGTTGCCCGAATTATGTCATTTGCTATGACAGAAAAGGTGTACTGTGAGTTAATCTTGTTTAAAATGATTTTGTGGGAAATTTCTTCACGATTCGAGATAAGTACTTAAGACATGTGTTCAGCAAAGACTACCACAAGGAGGAAATAACTAGAATGAACTTTTCTGCGCGTTACAACATGTTTTTATTTAGTGTAGTGGTAGTGAGTGGCTGCCTATTCGTAAGTCTGACGGTAATCCCTTTCCATAAGTATCGCCTGATAAGCCTATTGAGGTTATCGAAAGTACTCGGTGTATAGCAGGTTTGAATAGATATACATAGATATTTGTTCGGAAGTAGGAAAGATTTTCAACGCGCTCTTAGTGAAGCGACATCACGTACGCCTCTTGACCACAGAATCGTGATTTCGAGCCACGTATCGATGAGGTTTACATATTCCGAAAAGTAATATGCGTCACTATATTGTCTTTACGAGTGATGTTTAGCAAGTAGCTTATTATATTATTGGTAAAACCATGTGCACTATATAACAGGGAATTCGAACTGTTATTTTCCTAATACGTTTTGAATTGCACGCAATAATGAATTAGTAGATTCGTTCTTTCCATGGACGTGTGAAAAAGTCATCGAAAGATCTATGCTACTTAAAAAAAAAAATGGTGTGGCCTTGGCGGTGTCGCTCGACATCGCCAATGCGTTTAACACCCTGCCCTGGTCCGTGATAGGGGGGGCGCTGGAAAGACACGGAGTGCCCCTCTACTTGGAGGCTCCTACTTGGAGGACAGATCGGTCACGTGTACCGGACACGGTGGGGTCGTGCATCGGTTCCCGGTCGTGCGCGGTGTTCCACAGGGGTCGGTACTCGGCCCTCTTTTGTGGAATATCGGGTATGACTGGGTGCTGAGGGGTGCCCTCCTCCCGGGCCTAAGCGTAATCTGTTACGCAGACAACACGCTGGTCGTGGCCCGGGGAGGGAGCTTTGCTGAGTCTGCTCGTCTTGCCACCGCTGAGGTAGCGCATGTCGTCGGCAAAATCAGGAGATTGGACCTCGACGTGGCGCCGCTGACTATCAGTGGCGAGCTAACCTTCGTGCCCGGGGCGTGGCGCGTCCCAGCCCCAGTGTGGTCAGAGCGCGGAGGGCCCAATCTTGGCGGTCCGTGCTGGAGTCATGGTCCAGGCGGCTCGCCGATCCTTCCGCTGGTCGTAGGACCGTCGAGGCGATTCGCCCGATTCTTGTGGATTGGGTGAATCGTGACAGAGGACACCTCACTTTCCGGCTCACGCAGGTGCTCACTGGACATGGTTGCTTCGGTGAGTTCCTGCACCGGATCGGAGCCGAGCCGATGGCAGAGTTCTACCATTGTGGTTGCGATTTGGACACGGCGGAGCACACGCTCGTTGCCTGCCCCGCATGGGAAGGGTGGCGCCGTGTCCTCGTCGCAAAAATAGGAAACGACTTGTCGTTGCCGAGTGTTGTGGCATCGATGCTCGGCGACGACGAGTCGTGGAAGGCGATGCTCGACTTCTGCGAGTGCACCATCTCGCAGAAGGAGGCAGCGGGGCGCGTGAGAGACGCACAAGCCCGCCGCCGTCGAGCGGGGGCCAGGGAGGCGGATCCCGCCCAAGCCCTGGCCCTCTAAGTGTTTCGGGTCCCCCTCATATGGTTCTGACCCAGCGGGGTATTTCGTAGGATAACCCATTCAAACCGGCGCCATCTAGGCGGGCTTCGGACAGCCTGCCGACCGAGAGGGCTGGTGGTCGTGGCGCCGACAATCGCTGGCCCGGTGTCCCGAGGGGGGAGGGTGATGGGAGAGATGTGCTCCGCACTAAACGCTTCACTCTCCTCCCCTTGCCTTTTCATGAGTTCTGTCTCATGCGAGGCTCGGACGTGGGTTGTTGAGCGACAGGAGGTTTTAGTCGGTTCGACTCCGACATGCCCCGCCCTCCATCCCCAGTGGAGGGTGAGAGTCCGGCGATATCCAACAGAAAAAAAAAAAAAACTTAAAAAAATACAGTTTATTAAACCAAAATACGCGCTTTTGTAGCTAAAATGAACTAAAACGTAGGAAATAATGATGTACGAGATAGAAAAACATTTTGTCTAAAAAAATTTTTTTTACTCGCAATCGTATGATTAATATCAAAGATATAGCCAGTTAACGCACAGTTCTTGCTACAGACACGACCTCATTCTTGAAAATCGCTAGTAATTCACAATATTGCTATGAGGATTTATGATCTAATTATATCTGACATTACAATTTTATGAATCATTGTATAGAGAATAGTAATAAATAAGGTTTAATATCACTAGGTTGTTGTCGGTTGCTTCCGACCCGACAGGCTGGTTCTGACCCAGTTGGGTATCCTGGAGTCTTAGCGGCACCGCTGGGCGGCCTGACTTACCGCAGTACCGCGGAGACGACCCGTGGGTTGGGTGTCCTTGGGGTAGCCGCGTGTTTCCCGGGACCTGGGCGGGCCCCCCGGTGCGCACTCTGCGTGGCCGGGGGCTCCGTCTGTGGGGGAGTTTTGCTGGACTTCCACCGTGGCGCGTCCGTAGGTGGCGGATAACGGGATCCTCTGGGCGACATTCCCAGAGGTATCGTCCGATCTTTTTCGTTGCAAGGATTCTTAGGTTTAGGTCCTAGGTCTAGGGTTAGGTTTAGANACCTTTGGGGTCGCGATCCGCTCCCAACATCTGCGGACCGTAAAAACCAACATACCCAGTGCGCATCTTTGGCGCGGAAACCTCATGTATGAGGTTCGGCCCCTTGTCCAGAAAAAAAGGTTGTGTTTAAGTAAAAATGGTTGTTTGATTGTTTGTTGTAGTGTGTGACAACTATCTCATACACCAAACTTTAACAAATGTTTGCTTCGCAACAGAATTCAGTGTTAATATTTATAACATGATAATATTCATTAAGTATTTTCCTGATGACCTAAGAACGTAATGAAAAGATTATGAATACATGTAATGACGAGGTATAAATATTTTATAAGTATTTAACTATGGTTAATTGTCGTAACGCAGTCGTTTTAATAAATCAAGTGCTTATTATTGTATTGCACGGATGCAACATGCTTAATAAAAATGAACGTTCTAACTATGGTTACAGATATGGTTGTTACTGATGATTTTGAATTAATAAAAATCTACATTTGTAATTGAGAAAGGATAAAATACATATTTGCCGGGGATAAAAGTAGAAAAAATCACACGCCGGTTTACAAGCACACCTCACCAGGCAGCTCTGCTATATGAACATTGATTTTTTAAATATTTTTGAAAAACCATTCCTATGGTTAGGATAGCTGACTACTGAGTTTAGATAGTAAACGAATTTTTGAATTGAATATTTTTTTAAATCTTTTTTTTTTTAATCATTATTAACATTTTTTTGGATACGTATTGACGTCATCTACTTATTTTTGTCCTTATCCCTCATTGCGTGGGATCCTCTTATAATGCCGCTAAGGGACTTGGCATGAGTAGTACCACCTGCCTGATGGCAACTCTCTTTGGTTATATCTTCAGTAGTATAGCCACAGTTTTTTTTCCTACCCATTCGCTGGTAGCCTCAGGGCTATTTCAACTACGCCCGGATGGGTAGGTAATCTCACGGAATGAAACTGAGAATTTGCTAACACTGACCTTAGCAAAAGCAGTGCTTCGCAGAATCTACCATTGGATCGGAATCGCGAGCCGCTGGGAAGATCCGACGAGAAACTCAGCGGGCTGATGCATGGGTTAGGTTGCACGTGGATCTCTTTGTCGAGTTCGACGAGTACGGTTACCGGGGTCCCTAAGCCTGCTCCTAGTGTTAGAGCTGAAGGCGTCTAATGCAAAGGTTATTGGATCTGATGGATCTGTAAGGACGTGTCTAGGACGTTGACGGTGACTGGCTCCTGCATGATCAGGATTCGGGGAGTAGTCAGCGGCGGCAACGATAAGGCGATTATCATGACGCTTAGCCTTGTCGAAGTACCGTTCCGACGCTGATTTCATGTATTTTCGGATTGTTTCAGCTCAAGTCTGAAGGCAGTCAAAATTTTTATGACTTATCGTCCTATCTTTCAATGCGGTATTATAACAATCGGTACGTGTTTTGAGAAATACTGTACTTAAAGCTATTAAAAAATATATATTCATTCATACTAATATTATAAATGTGAATGTGTGTTTGTTTGTTTCTCTTTCACATCGAAGCCAAGCAATGGATGTACACGACGTTTTTTAAGTTATATTATTGGATCAGTAGGATAGTGACCCGAAAATACATCGAATTTTCACAAGAAATTTTGATGCTTTTCCTTGACTACGCGAGCGAAACCAAGGGTAACAGCTAGTTATTAATAAAGTGAACGAGTGACATTGACACAAGGATGAACGGATGAGTACTATGTCACGGGTAACATTTTTTTGTGGTAACGCCTCCATAACTTTTATACTACAGATGACGCCATCAGTTTGACAAACCATTATATTTTCATTTATTTATTAAAAAAAGAGTTACAGTGAATATTTAAATTCACAAGGCACAAGGCCTATCAGATGGTGAGTGGTTACCGTCACTCATGGACGTCAGCATAGCCAGAGGCAGAGCCAAGCCACACCTGCCTTTCCAAACTGCTGCCTACCTAAGCTACCTACCCTTAACTATCATTAATTTATTACAAGTACATGAGTAATTATCGTAGACGTAACCTTTAAACAATAAGTTGCATTGTATGATTGTGTGTATTTTATTTATTAATATCTTACTTTAGTCCTGCGTATGGATTATAGCGGTTCGAATGTCAAGTCACGATTTAATTGTTGTATTATCATCCTTAGGGTCTGGTCACACTGCGACCGCGGTTGGCACTTTATTGTTCAATCAAGGAACTGGTTGATAGGATATTTTCTAGACCGGTATATTAAATTCGTAACGATGGGTATCAATCACCACCATTTTGTTATATTTTCTGGGTTTTTTTTTCAATATGCTAATCAGTCTCTTGCGAAGCTATTATTGCAGTGTCGAGTCGAAACCTTCAATTATTATTACGTCAATAGACAAACATATCGTACTTTGTTCTGTGAAAAATGAAATGACTCAGTTTAAAATCAATTTGATTTATCTTGAATTCTAATAAATAAAATGAAATAGTATGAAGTGAATATTATAGATAAGATGAAACGAAATAAAATAATGAACAGATCCGAAACGGTTAAAACCCAAATGTTTTTACACGTTTAAACAAAAAATCTCAAATATAATATAACAATTCACACAATTTCGATCGTTGTCGTTCAGAAGTTCCTTCCTGTTGTAGTTTGAGAGGTATAACAGATCTGTGTGTTTAGTGCGAGTTTTTTAACGTTTTCTTTTTTTTTTCCTACCTAACCTGATAGCCTTGAGAGTATATATCAGCGTCGCCTTAACTCTAGTCTCTAGTCTAGAGCAGTTGGAACAGCGCCCCTAGCCGCACACGTAGACAAACTTTCCCACTCCATACTAATTTGGGTTAACTTTTACGCTATCGAGAACGTTAAAAAGCTCGCACTAAGCACACTGAGCGCTGTATGAGTTTTGACGCCAGTATGGACAGAGCTGTACGCTTCGCATCCGGGTGAGGCCTGGTTTACCATTTAGGTACTTGGGCTTTCCGTTTAGATAACTGATCAAACTATTATGATAATTTATAATTGTATTGCTATTATACTCGATTTCTTTTAGAGTCGGCCGCAACAGATTCGTGCGATATTTTAGGGCTTACAATAAATTTCTTCTTTTTTCCTATCCCGACGTGCTTACTCTCTCTTTCTTTTAATTCTCTCATCAGCTCTCGTTTCTAGTATCTATTGCCTCAGACATACAACGCTAGTACAACCGTCATAATTAGATGTGCTACCGTATCCAAGTACACTTTCGTGGTAATCAAATGAATTTACACTGGCTGGATATATATGGATCAAGTATTGATGAAACTTTTAAAGTTAGTAAGTGTGGTAAATAACTGGAAAAAAACAGGGATACTAATATATTAATTGTATTATCTATGATCACAAGGATCGAGTTTACGTTGTACAAAAAAGCCATGGCTGTAAAGTCGGCTAGAAAAGTGATGGCTTCCGTCTTTTGGGATGCAGATGGGATCTTGATGATAGATTACCTTCCTAAAGGTCAAACGATTAATGGAGAATACTACGCTAATCTTCTAGACAATTTTCATCAGTGTATTCAGCAAAAACGACCAGATTTGGTGGGAAAAAAAATCATCTTTCGCCAAGACAACGCTAGGGTTCATTAAAGCTATGGCAAAAATCAACGAATTGAAGTAGGTATAATTTTTTTTTTTTATTACCTTTGTAGGCAGACGGGCATACGGCCCACCTGATGGTGAGTGGTTACCGTCGCCCATGGACTTCAGCAATGCCAGGGGCAGAGCCAAGCCGCTGCCTACCGCTGCTACCCCACCCACCTTATTCGCCTGATCTAGCGCCATCAGACTTCCACTTATTCCCTAAGCTCAAAACTTTTTGGGCGGACAGAAATTTGCCACAAATGATGAAGTCATAGCCGCTGTAGAGGAGTATTTTGCAGGCCCCGAAAGATATCATTTTATGGAAGGCATTACTGCTTTAGAACGAAGATGGAATAAGTGCATAGACGTTCACGGAGACTATGTCGAAAAATAAAATTAATTTTACCACGAAAAGTTGAGTGTTTTATTGTTAGGCTAGTTACTTATCATCCCGCCCTTGTAGTTAAGAGACTTATTTTTCATATTAATCTTGTTTTTTTTTTAATTGCTTGAAGGGCTGAACGCGCTCTCTGCCCGTACTACCTTTAGGTGGACCGTAAAATACCAAGCGAACTTCAACTCTAATTTTCGCGTCATAAAGTTCCTAAGTACCTATATTTGATGCCGTATACTTATATACGCTGTTACGGAAATGGGTTACGTTGAGGTTTTTCCGAAGTTTCACGAATTTTAAGTGCTTGCAGAAGTTAACAATTAAATATGTAAAGTTTTTATTTACATTTTAATTAGGCATTGTTACTTCAAGGTAAGTTAATCACGAGGCATAAAGATACTTAAGTACCTACGTTATGTACTTAAATTATTATTTTCCTTTATGTACAAAAATACAGAAAAAACTAATGAGGTTTTAATTAATCCTTGATGAAGTAACGGATCACTTGATAGACCAATTGAAATAATTACTTTTCATCACGTAATATTGATAGTTTGCGTTGCGTTGCGTTGGTAGGTATGCAATACTATATATACTCTTAAGCCTTAAAATTCTTTTTTGATTGTGTGAATTATAGAACCATTTACATTCTTGATCTCGCGGACCGAATTGAAAACAGTCGACGTCACCCAAAACACGTCATTTCGGATCCTTCCGATCCACTAACGGTGTTTTAGGTACCTCAAGCACCGGTTATCGTTCTCGTCGAACCCGTCGCTTGCGACGATAGACTCGACGAGTAAATTAACCCACAGACACAGCCCACTGAGTTTCTCGCCGGATCTTCTCAGTGGGTCGCGTTTCCGATCCGTTGGTAGATTCTGCGAAGCACGGTTTTGTAGGGTTCGTGTTAGCAACGTCGCGGCGTCGTCAGGTTTGAGCCCCGTAAACTCACCTACTAGTTAAGGTTACGCTGAAATAGCTTATCAGCATAGGTAGGAAATAAAAAAAGAACCATTTTCAAATACACAAGAAACTCCATCCCAGAAATTGTAATAAATTCTATCGTTTATCTTAGCACAAAACTAGTTAATTGATAAGAAGGTTTGACGATATATTAAATATGTAATAAAATAATACGAACAACACAGAGTTATATAAATGTGATTTGACATTTCACGTATCTGTGGAGTCCGCTCAAAGGACTCCGAACTGTGGAGAGGTTAATTTAAATAATACGTAGGTATAAAAGTGTCACTGACGAAACTTTGACTTAAAACAATTTAAAGCGTTTTATTGAATATTTATTCTTTGACTTTAAAAAGAAGGTTAGTGTCACGAAACCATTCAGCAAAGGGGAAATGATTAAGGAGAAGAATACTTCATAATTGTAGGACCTAGGACCTTCAGCTATATCTGACTTAACCTAAAAATATGTGATTTAAATTTTGAAGTAGCGTGTTGGTACTTTTTTCCAAGAAAAACCAACCAGGATTAATAAATGTAAATTTGTGGCTGAGTTTCACATTGTTTGCGTGGTTATAGTCGCCTCGCGAGCGTCTTATCAGCGCTCCGATGATAGCTACCTGCAGCCTTTCTGCTGGAGGAGTCGTCTAGACTGCCCAATAATGAAGCACTGGATCCAGTAGATAATGATTATGACAGGAATTTATTTTTATATGTTTCTTCATAATTAGCTTTTTTCATTTATGTATAATTTGGTTTAATTGCAAGCATTTAAATGGTCATTTTAACTATTTTTTTAATATTTTAATAATTCTATGTACACTTATTATTTGTAACGCCGTCGCTTTTGTTTCATATTTTTCATTTATCTCTATATATACCTAAAAATTAATTGCTGTTCGTTAGTCTCGCTAAAACTCGATAACGGCTGGACCGATTTGGCTAATTTTGGTCTTAAATTACTTGTGGAGGTCCAGAGAAGGTTTAAAATGTAGATAAATATGAAAATGCTCAGAACTAAAAAAACATAACAATTTTGTTTTTCCTTTGATGTGTCTCCCGTCGGACGGATTCCTTTTGTTTGTTTTAAGTTTATTTTATACAAAAGCTTAGGTCTTTTATTTATCGATTGAGGCACTACGAAGTCTGCCGGGTCAGCTAGTTTAATAATAAATGTATTAAATTAGTACCATGTTCTGTATTATGTAATACAGTAAAGAAATAATAATTAAATAAAACACTAAATCACTCTCAGAACTAGGATAAATTTAATGGAGTATTTAATGAAAATTCGGTTGCTTAAAGATACTTTGATAAAATACAATTTTTAAACTGGAATAGTTAAAGTGACCTCTATTATTATTTTAATAAACTATTACAAAACATTAAACCCATATCGCGTTATGACTCGACTCGACCAGGTCGAAGCTTGATGATTGTGTGTTTGATTGTCTAAATTAGCCGCTAGATGGCAATAAAACAAACAATGAAAAAAGTTAGATTTATTTATTCAAATAATTAAAATATCATCCATATTTTTTACAAAAAAATAATAATAATAATATATTCTATACAAAACAACTCATAGTATCAATTTACATTTAGGTCTAAGGTTTACAATTTTTCGTCCGGTCGGGGTCCACCGTAGGCGGTGGCGTGGCTTGTGGCGACGCCTCCTCGGCCTGTGCTGTATGCGTTGGCAACTGCGGTCGGGCCTCCGGGACCACCTGCGGCCCTACCTCCCCATCCGAAGAACATTGGGAAGAACGCGGATGTGGGCACTCTGGGTGGTGCGAAGTCGTCTTCTTCCTCGTCTTCCTCAAGAGGCCTCTTCGCCTGTTTCTTCTTATTAGCGACAGCCTTCTTCGCCTTGGGCTCCTCAACTTCGAGTACTTCCGGCTCTGGTAGTTCAGGAGCGGCAGGCGCTTCGGTAGCCTTGGCAACCGGTACCAGAGTGGTGGAGTACAGTTCGATCTTTTCAGTGGGGTCAGCCAGCTCGGTCGCTTGAGTGGGGCTGAAGATCGGGTTCTCTGGTTGCTGAGGGTAATAGACTTCGTTTTCTTGTTGCGGTACGTAGCTGGTATCGGCAAGGGTCTGGCGGCGACGATCAGGTATGTACACCTGGCCCGTTGAAGGCGCCTGTGCGGCTTCGGGCTGGCGGTACATGAACGCGGCCATGCCACCGCCCACAGCTCTGGGGTTGTAGTAAGGATTGTAGTAACGGCTCATAACCAAACCCCCTCGGTTACTGTCGCCCGAGCCGTAGGAAACTGTAAAGTTATTATAATGTCAGGAATGTCAGGCTTCAAACATTTCGAGTATCAAAATTTTCAACAAAAGCCCATAACTCTAAACATCTTAATTCATATGAATAAAGCACTGGCCTAAATATAATTTGACAAGTATCAAACATTTAAATTAATACTCACGGGAGTCCACGTTTCCATAGTAGGGATTGTAGGGATACGCTTGCACCAGTAGCGCGCAGCTCATCATCACGAAAGCGTACATCACCTTCATTATGATTTTTTAATTTGTTTTTGTTTTAACACTGTTTTAATACCCTTTGCTCGTCAAAGGGTGCTGAGTGGTATACTGCTATCGAGTTTGTGACGACTATGTTCCGAGTCCGCGTTATATAGTCGAGTCTGTCTGGACTCATTGGGATGCGAGTCATGCACGCCGCCTGCACCAGCGCGAACTTAGACAGTAATTTTACACTATTCGGCAGAGTTCTGCAACCGTTATGAGCAACTGGACATCCTAGTGTAGATCGGAGAATGCAAGACACGTAGGAAAATCATTAGGTGGGTGAACCGTTTGCTATTTGTTTTGACGATTTTATTTCACGCACAAAAATCTATTTTTCGTATAATACAAAAATGGATTTTTAATGATAGTTTAATTAAAAATATATATATATACATCGACGCTTGAAAGGCAAACGTGACTAAGCGACAATGCGTGAACTTTACAGTAGACTAATTTAAAGTTGAAATTAATTTAAAAATATACCTGAGAAATACCTGAAAAAAATTCTTATCTAACGAATCTAGCTGTAGGATTGCAATGATTTTAATAGACCTAAAAATATATTTTTTTTGCGCATCGAATATGGTTATTGCCTATAATTTATGTACAAAGCAGTTATTGTCGCTTAGTCACATTTGCCTTTCAAGCGTCGACATATATATTTGCCAAACTGTATCACATCGAGCTAATATTATCATTGGTTGCCTCTAGACGTAGACGTAATTAATGAAAATTATTATAATTTACGGTTTAAACTCGCTTTCTTTATATCGTTTCCGAAGTTTCCCAATACTCCACGGTTTTCCGTCGTCCCGTTACAGATTATAGTCCTCCGTGACCACGAAACTGTAAAGTTCTGTGTGTCGGAAATAATAAAATGCCATTAAAAAAACCGAGATTAAGCCGCAAAGTAATCTTAGCTGTGAATTTCTTACTAATTTATTATTTATCATCATAAAGTTCATTCGAAGCCTAAATATAGCGTAATGTTATATGTTCTAATGCATAATCGTGTGAATAAAACGATCGAAGTGTTATAAAAATATAAATCGTATTGCGTGTGGCGATCGCACATTATGCAGTCCAGAGACTCTCCCTGAATATTCAGACCCTACGTGGAATGATAAGGAGGTTCATTCATGACGATTTATATCCCGAGCGGTGTTTTTACTAGATTTTTAACAACTTCTCGGAACGAAGGGCTGGCTTGACGCAGGAAAATATTTACGACCTTTATTTAGTCCACAAGCAGGCGCTCGCCGATATTAAAACCGCTTAAGTGAATGTAAATTTGATATTGCGAACCTAAGAGTTTTTAGGCCGCCTATAATTTGGTTTTATATAGGTAATTCGAATAGTCTTTCGTTTATGAGTTCCGTGATATTGAAAAAAAAAAACAAAATTGCTTTAGTGCTCCCTTCTTTGTGGATTTGTTTTTTTTTTTCATTTGGTAATTAAGTGTAAGGTGCATTCATATAATTTAAATTAATATATAAATCTACAGTGGTTTTTACGGATGTTCCGTTATAACTACTGAACCATACATCTGATTGACTTGAAACTTGGTATCCATGTAGAAAATACATATACTTAATGGATAGGCTAATATTTATATGAGTGTTGGACTCCCTACGTCAGTTGCGGGGGCGTTAATGATGATAATCTTTGTGGGGGTGAGAAATATTTTTTTTTTCTTTTTTTTGTCAGGAGGAAATCGCCGGACTCCCACCCTCCACTGGGGATGGAGGGTGGGGCATGTCGGAGTTGAACCGACTAAAACCTCCTGTCGCTCAACAACCAACGTCCAATCCTCGCATGAGATAGAACTCATGAAAAGGCAAGGGGAGGAGAGTGAAGCGTTTAGTGCGGAGCACATCTCTCCCATCACCCTCCCCCTCGGGACGCCGGGCCAGCGATCGTCGGCGCCACGACCACCAGCCCTCTCGGTCGGCAGGCTGTCCGAAGCCCGCCTAGATGGCGCCGGTTTGAATAGGTTATCCTACGAAATACCCCGCTGGGTCAGAACCAGCATAGGTCGAGGATAGCCGGCCTTCCATCACCCGGATGGTGAGATATAATAATGTTAATTTTAANAAGAGTTTTTTACTCTGGTGTAGTTAGGAGTAGTTGTGATCACCTTATGAAGATTTACGGGTTGATATTCGACTGGAATTCCAAAAACTTGTCCACTTGGTGTAGCAATGGAAGTTATGCATATGACGTTTGTTTTTCCATCCGCCATTGATTTCATTGTAAAATCAAATCTTAATTTCTCCATTTTCTCAATATATTACAAAAATGTTGTTTTATAATGGTAATTACGGTGTTTAAATAAGAAAAGACGAAATTGCGTTTCTTCTAAACAACAAGAAACAACATTTAATGCCCTTTCTTCAATAATTCTATAACACACATTTCACAACGTCCATTAACCGAAAAATTATTTAAACAACTATCAATTGTCATATGACAGATTGACATTCAATCATTCATTACATATATTTGCCAAACTGTATCACATCGAGCTAATATTATCATTGGTTGCCTCTAGACGTAGACGTAATTAATGAAAATTAATTTACGGTTTAAACACGCTTTCTTTATATAGTTTCCGACGTTTCCCAATACTTTACGGTTTTCCGTCGTCCTGTTACAGATGACAGTCCTCCGTGACCACGAAACTGTAAAGTTCTGTATGTCGGAAATAAAAAAAAAGGCATTAAAAAAACCGACATTAAACCGCAAAGTAATCTTAGCTGTGAACTGACTAATTTATAATTTACTAGCGACCCGCCCTCGCTTCGCTTCGGAAACATTAAAACACACATGAAACCAAAAAATAAATAAAAAAAAGTAGCCTATGTTCATCAGGGACAATGTCGGCTTCTAATGGAAAAAGAATTTTTCAAATCGGTCCAGTAGTTTCGGAGCCTATTCGAAACAAACAAACAAACAAATCTTTCCTCTTTATAATATTATTATTATAGTATAGATCAACAATAAAGTTCATTCGAAGCCTAAATATAGCGTAATGTTGATATGGTCTAATGCATAACCGTGTGAATAAAACGATCAAAGTGTTATAAAAATATAAATCGTATTGCGTGTGGCGATCGCACATTATGCAGTCCAGAGACTCTCCCTGAATATTCAGACCCTACGTGGAATGATAAGGAGGTTCATTCATGACGATTTATATCCCGAGCGGTGTTTTTACTAGATTTTTAACAACTTCTCGGAACGAAGGGCTGGCTTGATGCAGGAAAATATTTACGACCTTTATTTAGTCCACAAGCAGGCGCTCGCCGATATTAAAACCGCTTAAGTGAATGTAAATTTGATATTGCGTAAGAGGTTTAGGCCGCCTTTAATTTGGTTTTACATAATTCGAATAGTCTTTCGTTTATGAGTTCCGTGAAATTGAAAAAAAAAACAAAATTGCTTTAGTGCTCCCTCCTTTGTGGTTTTTTTTTTTTCATTTGGTAATTAAGTATAAGGTGCATTCATATAATTTAAACTAACATATAAATCTACAGTGGTTTTTACGGATGTTCCGTTATAACTACTGAACCATACATCTGATTGACTTGAAACTTGGTATCCATTTAGAAAATACATATACTTAATGGATAGGCTAATATTTATATGAGTGTTGGACTCCCTACGTCAGTTGCGGAGGCGTTAATGATAATAACCTTTGTGGGGGTGAGAAATAATAATGTTAATTTTAAATGTGCATCGAAGTGGACGGTTACACAGCTAGTAGTTTATAAAGCAAACAGTGTTGTTTTAATAGAGCGTGTTGGGTGTATGTATATGTATTGCCTTTTTTTTGTATTTCGTTTCTCTTTCGTTCCAATTTTAAGGTAACTTTGACAGACTTAGATGAACTCCGTAAGCTTCACCACGAGGTGAATAAATTCTAGTTTTTAAATTAAGAAAGAAAACAAAAAAATCAAGATATATCATTCTGCCTGCGTGTTTTTGTGCACTTGACATCTTCGAACCGTCAACTCATGGACGAATAGGCTTTGACATTGTTAATGACTAGGATTCAATAAAAGGGAAAGTCTGTCTCAATGTTGGTATGTTTATTTACTAAAAACTACAGGCGAAAATTCTTGCTTGGGTTGCACGGAACGCTTTTAAAAGAGAGATGTGTCACCAGCGGCTTGTGCTCAGGACCACGCGCGTGGTCACAAACTCTCCCACGCATCGTGCTGCCGCATCGCTCAATATCTTAGCAGCATCTGCTCTCGATACGACTCGATGTCCAAAGATGGTTTGCAAGTGATATGTAACTATTACTTAAGCTAACAATAATTACATACATTGTTTTGTGATTTGACTGTTGTTAGAGATTAAATAAACAAAAACGAATATTTTTTCTTCAGTAAATGGAATATCGTCCCTGTTCACAAGACGGAAGGTAAAGACCATATAATCTTACTCTCTCTATGGTAAAGACTCAACCGGTGTGTTGAAGCGCATATTATTATGGTCTAGGGAACTGCGGCCAAGAGAATTAGGTCCTAGCGGTTTGGGTGTAGCGGCACCGCTCAAAGAAGTGAAGAAATATATATTTATCTCTTTCTCTCTCTTCCATCCCTTTCTCAAAAAAATGAAGATTATGTCTTACGGTCTCAATTTTGACAATTAAATAGAGTTGATATCGGTGAATATATTTTTTAAATCATATACCTATTTTGGATCTTCTTTTTTTGTACTGATTCTCAATGATGTTATATGTCTAGTCCGATTCCTATACAGATTTCGTGGTACCCTCTAACTCATATCCAGTTGATTAGTTAAGGCTCCTTTTCAGTGTATTTCTTGATGTGGACGCCTAGGTACATTACAATTATTCCATAGACAGTTTATATTTCGTACACGGCAAACATTCAAATTAAATTATAGCATTTCGATAGTCATCTTTTTAGGTACCTACATCATTACGGTCACTAAAAACAGAACCTTGAACATAAATACACCTAAATTGGTCGTATACGTCAGTTATGCCTGTTTACACGTCCCGGTATATATCTTTTGGATTTATGCCGGAAACATAGCATACATTAGTATGAGCGGCAAGCGACACTGATTCATTCCACATCTGACTATCAAATACGTTGCGAACACCTGTATCTTAAAATGACTTGTATGCGGACGGCCCTATACGACGAAAAAAAAAACGGGCATTGTTCACCAGACAAACGTAACAATAACGGACGTATTTATTTAGATTTTTTACTGGGCATTGTGTTTAAAAACGTTCTTGAGTTTCATAGTTTAAATGTCAGGCAATCTGACATGCTTTTCATATTACTAATGGTCGTCCAGTGGTCGAAATTCGATTATAATTAATTTAAATTATAAATTTGAGCAATAATATAGTACTACTAGCCGCACTTGCCCGCTTCGATGGGCGTTTAAAATTAACATTATTATTTCTCACCCCCACAAAGATTATAGTCATGAACGCCCCCGCAACTGGTGTAAGGAGTCCAACACTCATATAAATATTAGCCTATCCATTAAGTATATGTATTTTCTACATGGATACCAAGTTTCAAGTCAATCAGATGCATGGTTCAGTTGTTATAACGGAACATCCGTAAAAACCACTGTAGATTTATATTGTAGTACCTATAGACTGTCACATTTCTGTAATAATCATTGTACTTATAATAGTAATTCTCTAATAATCATCTATAGACAAATAATATTAAAGACAAATGCTATTACCTAATCTATTCTCAATTTGACCACAGATTGATAAACAATAAACAAAAGAGTATAAATTTCTAGACCTATTATGCAAATTATAATTTTGCGGGTTTGATTTTTATTACACGTTTCTATTCCTTCACCGTGGAAGTCAATCGGGAACTAATGTTAATTCCAGTCGAGTACCAATTTGTCATTAGAAAAATTGGTACCCACCTGCGGTGCGCCATTTTGAGAAGGCAGCACGACATGAGAACCCTCTCATCGTAGCCGCTGGAAATTACATACCCGACCCAGTAGACCGAATGGTAAACCGTCGACGTCGCCCAAAGCACGTCATTACGGATCCTCCTAATCCATTAACGGTGCTTTTAGGCACCACAAGCACCGGTCACCGTCCTCGTCGAACCCGTCGCTTGCGACGAAGGGCTCGACGAGCAAACTAACCCATAGACACAGCCCACTGAGTTTCTCGCCGGAACTTCTTAGTAGGTCGCGTTTCCGATCCGGTGGTAGATTCTGCGAAGCACTGCTCTTGCTAGGGTCAGTGTTAGCAACTCTCCGGTTGAGCCCCGCGAGCTCACCTACAAACGTTAGGGCGAAGCTGAAATAGCCTCTCAAGGCTATCAGCATAGGTAGGGAAAAAAAACCACCTGCGGGATTCGAACACCGTTGACACGAATGCACCGGGCGTCTTATTGTTTAGGCCACGACGACTTCGTAAAGTAGATTTTTTACTGGTGGTGGGACCTCTTGTGGGTCCGCGCGGGTAGGTGCCACCACCCTGCCTATTCCTGCCGTGAAGCAGTAATGCGTTTCGGTTTGAAGGGTGGGGCAGCCGTTGTAACTATACTTGAGACCGTAGAACTTATATCTCAAGGTGGCGAATTTACGTTGTAGATGTCTATGTAAGTAACCACTTAACACGAGGTGGGCTGTGACCTCGTCCACCCATCTATGCAATAAAAAAAGGCTTTTAATAGAAAACTTAAAAAAAAAAAAAATCTTTCACCCCTCGATGTGTATTATGTAGGCTTCCGTTTCATCGCAAATCGCAACAGTGCAAAATAAGTTGTCACTTAAAACATTTCTCGAAAATAACTTTAATTCGAAACGAAACAGAACTATGAAATCGTAACAATAATCGAGAGCTCAAGTCGTAAACTTAGCTTTCAATTTTATCTTTAATCTTATATACATACTAGCGACCCGCCCTCGCTTCGCTTCGGAAACATTAAATTTTATTATTGATAGGCGAAACCCACCATGTTGCGCGCGGTAGGACAATAACTGCGGGTGGAGCCGCGGGGCGAAGCTATTCTAAAAAAAGTAGCCTAAGTTACTCCTTATATCCTCAGCTACCTATCAGTGAAAGTCCCGTCAAAATAGGTCCAGCCGTTCCAGAGATTAGCCGGAACAAACAGACAGACAGACAGACAAAAATTGTAAAAAAATTTATTTTGGTGTATATATATATATATATATATATATATATTTATATGCATGTAGTAAAAAGAGGCTATTTCAATATACACTTCAATTTTATTTATATGTACCTAGTCAGGTCATAAATTCTGTCACATGTTTAATGTAAAATAATTGAAACAAGTTTATTCATTATGTAACCATTCATATACCAAAATGAACTTAACAAAACATAGATTCCTATGACACTAAAGTTCATTCAAAATGACCTCCGTGATTTTGAATACAGGCCTTCAATCTACGCGGCCAGTCGTCTATCGCAGCACGAACGAGGTCCATGTCAATATAGGCGACTGCCTTAATCAAGGATGTCTTGAGTGACTCCAAATTGGGATGAGGCTTTGAGCACGCCTTTTCCTCCAAGTGTTGCCATATCTTGTAATCTAACGGATTCAAATCTGGACTGGAGGAGGGCCAGTCTTCGTGCCGGATGAAGTCGATTTCACGCGCCGCCAGCCAGTCTTGTGTGCTCTTCGCTCTACCTCTGTTAAGCCCCAATAAGAAACTCCCAACCATACCATGAGCGAGGATGGAAAATGACCTCGTTGGACATGCGGAATACGGTTGCTCGCTTCTTCACTACTGTGTGCGTACACCTTATCATTTTGTTTGTTGTAGCTCTCTTCTACGGTAAAAATTTTTTCATCCGAAAAAAGAATTTCCCGATATTTTTTTCCCGCGTACCGCTTCAACAAAGCGCGGCATCTCTTCAGTCTCAGGTCCATTAGACGAGCATTCAAACGATGTCCTGTTTTTCTTCGATATGCCCGAAGCCCTAAGTCTTCATTTAACACCCTTTTCACCGTGGTTCTGCTTAACCCCATCTGAAGGGCCAACAGTTTCTGCTTACGTTTGGGATTTCTTTGAATTCGCGCCTTCACAGCTTTTATCACTGCTGGAGTCCTAACAGACCGAGGGCGACCACTTCTTGACCTGTCATCTACACTAGAGTCTTCATTGTATCGTTTGATGGTACGATAAACGAATCTTTTGGTTATATTCAAATTTTTCAGTATGTTAAAAATTTGAATTGGCGCGTAACCGCAACGATGCAACGCAATAACTGCAACACGATCTTCTTTAAGCGTCCACTCCATATTTAAAAATGAGTAAAATTCTAAAAGTATACATTTTTGTTTTCGTGAACAATTCGAAATTCGAATTCAATAAACTTTTTTGTGGCCAGCATTCTAAAAGAAAAGTTTTTACTGTGTGACAATACTTATGACCTGACTAGTTATATAGATATGTAACTTTTTCTGGAATATTCTTGATAAATTAGTTCAGCTGTCTACACCATAAGTTCACTAACCCATTCAAACAATATTAAAATTCTATAGGTAGAGTATTTTTCACGAGAATCTTAAATCAAAATGATTCTCGGTGGCAATGAGATCTCAGCCACGTTCGAAACTGTTAATACCAAGTATGATTTATATGTAAGCAAAAAAACAAACAGGATTTGCGAGTAATACAAATTGAATTTGGACTGCTCCTGCATACCGGCTGCAATCGGCTGCATCATTTCAAAACCTAGTAAACGCCAATAACAATAAACAAAACGATAATAAAATTGTAGGCTATTTTTGAAAAATATTATAATTAAAAAAAAAACGAATCGTCCATTCATATTTGGGAGAATGTAATAACACAAACTATTTTTTTTTATTCCTTAGTCGGGTGGACGAGCTCACAGCCCACCTAGTGTTAAGTGGTTCCTGGAGCCCATATACATAGGTACAACGTAAATGCGCCACCCACCTTGAGATATAACTTCTAAGGTTTCAAGTATAGTTACAACGGCTGCCCAACCCTTCAAACCGAAACGCATTACTGCTTCACGGCAGAAATAGGCAGGGCGGTGGTACCCACCCGCGCGGACTCACAAGAGGTCCTACGACCAGTAATTACGCCAATTATAATTTAGCGGGTTTGATTTTTATACACGATGTTATTCCTTCACCGTGGAAGTCAATCGTGAACATTTGTGGAGTACGTATTTCATTAGAAAAAATGGTACCCGCCTGAGATTCGAACACCGGAGCATCGCTCAACACGAATGCACCGGAGGTCTTATCCTTTAGGGCACGACGACTACAAACTAGCTATTGTGATACAAAATAACTTTTGTGATGGTGTGAAATGTAAATACATACGATAATTAAATAAATTCTTATCATCTAAAGATTGAATTAAAACTGATTTAAAAACTCATTTGCTGGGTGTTGATTTGAGACAGCCATAATGGACAGGCTGCGCTTCTGGTATCAATGGCGATCCTTGTGCAGATAATTCTAGAAGACAGTGCAAACACATCTTATAATCAGAAGTTAAAATTTCCAAAAAAATGGTAAAATATTTTTTATTTTTTTATAGATAAGTGTCGTCGTGATCGTCGAATATTGACACCGGAGCCATCATAACCTGAAATTCGCCACCAACCAAATCAATGGGATTAAAGTGTAAATCAAATAAAAAAAATGATACTTTTCAAATAGATTCGCATTTCGGCAGAAATGAGTAGAACGGAGGTACCATTCTTACTCGATACCATTACGTAGTACCATTCTGTTTACTACAAGCCCAATAGTGAGATCACGATAGGAATTACGCTGCTGATCAAATAAAATCAATTACTTAAATATTATTATGTGTATGTATTATCTACACAAACTACCGTGGATCGATGACAGCAGCATTTAAAAAGGCACAAAGATTCCAATCTCGAAACTCAGTCAATGGTCGAAATGTGTGTGAAGAAAAAAAAAACATCAACAATTCTGTTTTGATAAGCCATCTGTCAATGTGACAGCTGACAGTTTTCCGAAGGCGTTCATTAATTCAACACCAATTGTAAGGTAGACGACTGCTTATTATTCAAATCGAAGGCCGTATTTGGGGGATGCATATGCATGTTTTTTTTTTGTTTTGCTTTGTTTAATTGGAGTTTTAAAAATATGTTAAAGCAAAATTCAAGCGTTTTATCACGTTAGTTGTGAGACAAATACATTGAGGTTCAATAAACTTAATTAATTTTTAAATACGATAATCTGTATTTGTCCTTTGAAATAGTTCGAGCCGTCCTTTTAATGGGTTTATTGAGGTTTCGAATAAAACACACACAAAATATATTGTTTCGTCAAAAAGAATATTTAATTGCTTATTTGTGTAAAATAAAGGTGCTTTGATGTGACAGAAATAATGAATATCATCGTCATTAATGTAGAGTTACTGCTGAACATGGGACGCCCTTGAGGTTCGCCAGAATGACTGAATCGCACCTTCCTGACCTTCAACAGGTCGCTTGTACATCTTGTGGAAGGCGCCTGGGCGGATGCGGTTCCCAATCTAGAACTTTTTGGATCCAACGAGAAATTAGTTCAAAACCCAGCTTGAATAAACGGGTATACCTATTTAACAGTACTAGTGGTCCCACGGTAGTCGAAATTCGACTATAATTAATTGAGATTATAATAATATGTTTGTACACTATAGAATTATTGTAATTCTATAATCACAGATTTCTTGTAGTCTTGGACTACACTTTAGGTAAATATTAATAAAGACAAACAATATTTAATCTATTCTCAATTTGATTACAGACGTCAAGAACATAAGTTTGACAATAAATAAATAGTATGCATGCGTGTGTGCGTCAAATACATGGTAGTGTGTGTAATGTTTTTTTATTTTATTGATTTAATGTATTTTTTGGGCATAATTTAAAAAAAATATTAGTATTGTGCACTCATTCTCTATATTTTCTATAAGTGTGAGAAATTTCATACACCTCCGTCCGCGCAATTTTCGTAAAAAGGGGTACAAATTTTTTGCTTGAGTATTAATATATAGATAAAGAAAATAACAGCAAAGCTTAGCCAAGTCTTAGATGTTTTTAAACGCTACTGCCCCAACTTTGAGCTTCCAAAATCAAATTTCCACGCGTCAAACATTGATCATGAACTTGCTAGCGGATTCGCGTCACGAACAAATATTTGCATTCACGCTTCATACTTTATTCGTCCATTTAAAAGAAAGGCCTTATCTTCAGACCCCGTTCGAGGCACGGTTGATTTTTTTTTTGTGATTGCGATTATCGATCGTTTGAGGAGACGCTTTTGAATGACAATACCGTCCTAGATCCGATCGCCGGTGAAGATAATAGCGTTTAGAAGTTGCTAACAGTTGTTTGTCATATAGAAGTTCAGTGTATTGTACGAGTATATTAATAATGTAGTGCTTAAAATAATTGTGGGCAATCTCAAAGACATCATACGTCAAAGATAGAGTAGTAGGTATCTTGTTGACTAAACTAAAAAATATATTTTAATATAACAACGGGCAGCCGGACATTAATAAAAAAAGCTTAAGAATTTATTTAAAAGGGAAAGTTCCCTAAAAATTGTTTTATAAAATCATTATCAATTATTATCAATAATTAATTAAAAAGAATCTAAAAATTCTGACAGCTTTTCACCTGAAACCAAAATAATCACACACACACATGTCGGGTGTCATTGCGTTTTAAATTAATTATTTTGGCGCCAAATGCTCATTGACGTTCAGTCATAAAAATCAATTCAAAGGCTTCTTAGGTGATTGTTTATAAAAATAACAGAAGACACTTCATAAACGTATGTGTAGGTATATAATTAATGCAGTTTTCGTGTTGATCGATCAAAAATGCTGTGTTTGAAAATCATAAAAGTTTTGCATATCTCGTCAATTCAGCAGGCAAAAGAAACGTAGTTCATACCGCCAAACCCTTTATAAAAAAAGGCTGAACAACCGATAGGACAATCCTGCTGGTGTTCCATGAGATGAAATGAAAAAACTTTTCAGTGAAATGGAACCAATTTAGTAGGTACATGCTGATGCGGGCTCAAAAGACGCCCTCTATGTATGACCTATGCTTAATATAAGATTTCTTGGATACGTCAACCTAGAGATAAAAAAATTCGACATGATTTTAGAAATCATCCAGGAAAACGGAGATGCTGGGGATAAAGGCACATTTAACCTAATAATCTGGTCCAAAATTCTGTTTCAACTTCTTTTACCATGGTTCTATTTACCGTGATCCTTGTCTACATCAAAGTATTCAGAATTATTAGAGTTATTAGAAATTGTATTATACTTTAATATCTATATAAAAATAAATAATATAATAAATATAATAAAATAAATAATAAATATATAAAATAAAATATATAAAAATAATTATATATATAAAAATGAATTGCTGTTTGTTAGTCTCGCTAAAACTTGATAACGGCTGGACCGATTTGGCTAATTTTGGTCTTGAATTTTTTGTGGAAGTCCAGAGAAGGTTTAAAAGGTAGATAAATATAAAAATGCTCGGAATTAAATAAAAATAACAATTTTGCTTTTCCTTCGATGTGTCCCCCGACGCGACGGACGCATTCCTTTTGTTTGTTTTAAGTTTATTTTATACAAAAGTTTAGGTCTTTTATTTATCGATTGAGGCACTACGAAGTCTGCCGGGTCAGCTAGTATATTATATATTAGAGTTTATAAAGAAACCTCAGACTTCAACCTCAAACCTCTACGAGATCATACATATAACAAAAATCTCATACTTCAATATGAATCATTACTATGCACTTGCGTAGAAAGAAATTTCATTAACGAAGCTGACGTAATTCGTTCCCTTTATCGTCTGCGTATGGTCTGGCGTCTCGCAGGTCTTTGAATGCATATCGTTCTCCATCTTGACGTCAACTGGCGTACGGACAGACGATTCATTTTCCTGTTCTTTGTGATGTCCACATATGGAAATTAACAATTGAGGAACGTGTCTAAGTTCATGCACGAAGTTGACGATACTATGTAGATCAAAACACACATTGAATTCAGTATTTTTATCCTGCACCGTACTAGTTCATCTGCTAAATTATTTATCGTGTGTTTAATGCTAATATAAGTTATCATTGTTTCTTTTTATGACCAGAGTCAGATCTAGAATCAGGATTGTGACGAGTTGCGTGGAAATATTTAATTAGAATTGCAACACGGCCATTGTTGATGACTACAATGGTGTTAAAATGTGGAATTTTTAATTCACTTGTTTATTATGTAAGTGGCTCGATGATATGATTTCATCGTTGTGTTTTTTTTTAAATTATATCGTAGATGACATCATTGTACATGTATGTTTTTTAATTTACCGTTCACCTGATGCAACGAACTAGTAAAATCTAGCCCGTCTTCTCAGTGGATGGCGATTGCGATCTGGTGGTAGATTCAGCGAAGCACTGCTCTTGCTAGGGCTTTTTTTTCCTACCTTGGTTGATAGCCTTGAGAGGCTCTTTTAGCGTAACCGTAACTAGTAGGTGAGCTCACGGGGCTCAAACCGGAGTGATGCTAACACTGACCCTAGCAAGAGCAGTGCTTCGCAGAATCTACCACCGGATCGGAAACGCGACTCACTGAGAAGATTCGGCGAGAAACTCAGCGGGCTGTGTCTATGGGTTAATTCGCTCGTCGAGCCCTTCGTCGCAAGCGACTGGTTTGACGAGAATGGTGACCGGTGCTTGTGGTACCTAAAAGCACCGTTAATGGATCCGCAATGACATGTTTTGTGCCTTGCTAGGGCTAGTGTTAGCATATTCTCTCAGGTTGAGACCGTGAGCTCACCTACCCGTCCGGGCGTAACTGGAATAGCCCCTTAGGCTACCAGCGAATAGGTAAACCAGGGGAATAAAGTAAAACATTTCAACGTTGTTTGTCATAGCGCTATATTGGAGAGTTAATTCCAGATTCGGTTACCCACTGAGTTTCTCGCCGGATCTTCTCAGTGGGTCGCGTTTCCGATCCGTAGATTTTGCGAAGCACGGCTCTTGCTAGGGTTCGTGTTAGCGACGTCGTCAGTTTTGAGCCCCGTGAGCTCACCTACTAGTTGAGGTTACGCTGAAATAGTCTCTCGAGGCTCTCAGCTTAGGTAGGAAAAAAAAGAGATTCGGATGATAGGCTGCAAAAATTATCTTCTGCAGCGGACTGGAGATGAACGCTGCGGTTCCACGTGAGAATGTTGCTTCAGTACCTACTGATTGGTGTGGAACAAGTAAAATGAACTATTTATTTACGAAAAAGCTAATTACAAATTAAAAGTACTTTTACGGTTTAATCACGCGTTTTTTGTTTTCATTACATTGTTCAGTATACATGATAAAACGTGGGTTTCGAATGAATTAAATTTTAGCTGCAAAATTGCAAACGAAAGCTTCAACGAAGAAAACGTGAGAAATTAATCATTCAAATACATAATTATTCACTGAATTAATTCGTGTCCGTGAAATTGCGTGAATAAATCGGTCTCTGACAGATAAGACCCGTACTTACATCATATAATATATAATAATTTTGTAACAAGTTATAATTTGTTGTCAAGATATTTCAATTCAAGATATAACATTATATGTGTCGTTTCTTCTGACCGTAAAATATTGGAAGATCTACTTTTGGTCATGGACTGAGCCCATTACGTCATTCATTGTATTAACGGCGGACTAATTGTCATTGTCACTTTATATTAATATTATATCATCGATTAGTCACGTACCATTGGTTTTTACTCTGTTACAGACGATAAGATTCACCCACGGGGCCGCTGCGGAAACACTTTGTTATTCTGTGCTCGTTTGACTATTTTTAATTTATTGTTCTTCGATAAGTCTGTTATAAGCATTCTATAAGCGTACGACATTTTTTTACCTCGTTACAAAGTTGTAAATTCATTAAAAACAGCTGCAAATAATTATAGCGGAATATAAATCGTTGACGAGGTCGAATTTTGTATACGCTCACATACTCTTTGTCGAAACGGGGTAATAAATTGTGTCTTAGACAATGGGTCTACAGAACGTACAATTAAATGAATATTTCATTATTTTTTTCGTACCTATAATGTTGTCTAGAAATATATATATAAAAAAAGAACACATGTGCATTTTAATCGGGTTTTTATTGCTTTAAAAACCTTTAAAATAATTTTGTGTAATTATGTACGTTGATTACAAATGAGTTTCGTTTTTTTGCTTACTTAATGTTTCGTTTTGATTTGCATACACAGATCTGGTAGGTCACGTCATCCGTATTAGTGCGTTTAAAAAAAACATTACTGTATATAAGTATATATTTCCATATTCACATTTCTTACTAAGAATATTAATAAAATGAATATTTAAGTTGAATATTAGTTTTATACGGATGGTAGAGTATATTGTGTGTCTACACGTATAGCTGTTGGGTAGGCTATGTTATAATAGTAGAAATCCGATAAAAACAACTGAAAAATCTTCAGGGCAACTAGAAAAAAAAGCAAGCGTAGTGTTCGTTCTCGCGACCCGTACCGAGATAAACAACCTTAAAGTAATGCAATCCCGCTTTGACAGGCTAGCTCTTGGAGCACCATGGTATGTGAGGATCTTCATTACGACTTAAGAGTTAGATCCGATCAGTATCTGTTAGCTCAGTAACCAAGACGACGAGCAACCACCGTTGCCCCAGACATGTCCATTCAGATCCCCTAGATCCACTCTTGTGGTTTTTAGGCATTCCAAGCACCGGTCATGAGCCGAAATCGTCGAATGAAGAGTTCGACGTGCATCTTAACCTTTAGACAATCCAATTACTTTCTGTGCTGCCGCAAGGATGCACGACGACCCCGTGATGATGCTCTTTGTGTTCTATTAAACAGTAACATTCTATTAGAGATTACTGTCTAATTTTTGTGTCTGCGAACATACATTTTAACTTATTTCAAAAAAATAGCAGATACTCAACCTACCAATTTTTTTTTTCATTTTTGTTCCGATTTTGTTGATGATTAAATTTTATAGAAATCTGATTAATAGTTTATGAATCATTCTTAATGTCCACGCTTGGGACAAATAATAAGTCGATTTTTGGAAGTCATCTTATGTATTTTTAGTCCGACAATAACAATTTCATGAAAAAAATCAAAATGCTTAAAATGGCGCCAAAGTTGTGAGTGAGTGAAAAATGCACAGATAATATAAAAAATTAGCATATGCGTTTCGTTTCACGGTATGTAGATTGTCATTTTATGAGGTCGTAAATGGTTTTCGATGGTTTTCGTTTTTCTTAAAATTTTGTTATTTTGCTTAATGTGATTGACGTACGCTTTCGATTGCAATGAATCTGACAAGTATGATTTATTTGTTACAAAGAAAAGAACTAGCAGTTTGGTGTAAAGCGTGTATATAGTGAATAAATTAAGACATTTGTATGTCGTAGCTATGATAGTGTGTAAATAATACACATATATCAATGCGGGCCGTTTGTGTCCAATTTCGACTCCGTCGGGTTCATCGGCTTTCTGCGAGGATTTTCGAGAAACAACGTTTTCAATTCAATCAAAAAATGGTCATGGCAACAGATCATTGCGTGGCGGTCGCATGGAAATTGTCTTAAAGTGAGTTCTAAGAAGCGATAAGACGTTTTCGTACATTCAAGTACGCGCGCGTGCGACGGTCGAATATTTTACCATTCGCGTCGCAAAAAATAAAATAATTAACGTTCAAAATCTACACGAGAAAACAATTTTTTAGGCTCATGTGATATAAAGGTCATAATCGCGTGCATTATTACCAAAAAAAGTAATTTTAAGTCATAATAAAATGACATCGTTGGTCGATGCTCAAACACGTATCAATTTTACTGGTGGTAGGACCTGTTGTGAGTCCGCGCGGGTAGGTACCACCGCCCCGCCTATTTCTGCCGTGAAGCAGTAATGCGTTTCGGTTTGAAGGGTGGGACAGCCGTTGTAACTATACTGAGACCTTACAACTTATATCTCAAGGTGGGTGGCGCATTTACGTTGTGGATGTCTATGGGCTCAGGGCATCAGGTGGGCTGTGAGCTCGTCCAACCATCTAAGCAATAAAAAATAAATAAATAAAATGTACTAAAGAATCATGTACAAGTAGCATAATGTTGAGTAAACACATACAGGAGCTAAGACATGTGCGCTTACTAACTTACCTACGAGCTTCTGGATTTCAATAATTTATCTGAAACTTTCAGTGTGATTCTGTCCATTGTCCATTAAATTTTTACAACGTACCTTTTTTTTTCTAAAATACCCATACATACATAAGAAATTTCAAAGGAATGCTCTGAAAATTGAGTCCCAAATTTCAGACTTCTTACGCTAGCTCACTCTCCAGTCGGAACACTTATTATCTCACCACAGAAATAAACCAGACGGCGGTGTGAGATTATGGTGCCTGACAATACTCATTCGTACTCAATATAGGGGTTAGAGGAAAGCGTAGGAAGGAAAATATTGCGATGATAAGTACTAAGACAGAAACGGGTGGATGTCGGGGTAATAATAATAGGAGCTTCGTAAAGTCGATGTCACATAAGCGTATGTTGCGATAAAATACTTAACAGAATATTATCGTATCAAATTCACCGGCACGAGAATTTATCATAAGCTCAAAACTATTCGAATTACGTAGGTACTTAGAATTAGGAACTTACTTAATTTAAAACTGCTCGTAGGCAACTGATTGTATTCAAATATGGTATTATTCGGCAAATTTGTTCGTTCTACATGATGTTCTATTATGGGTGATGCTATATAGATATATCGAGGTTAGTTTTACACAGGCTGGTATAAGTGTTGGTGGTATTATTGTGTTTATTAACAATGAAGTGCATCTGAGGAAATTGTCGCTATTCAGATGGGTTAAGGCTCTGTTGCGCGGTCACATCTCCCTCTACCGAAGCAGAGTTCATCCATACTATCTGGAACCGTTGCGTTCATTACCAGTGCATTTCCAGATATATTTTTGCCTTTTTTATTGCTTGTAACTGGAGCCCATATACATTTACAACTTAAATGCGCCACACACCATGAGATATAAGTTCTAAGGTATCAGTATAGTTACAACGGCTGCCCCACGCTTCAAGCCAAAACGGATTTCAGCTTCACGATAGAAATAGGCAGGGTGGTGGTACCTACCCGTGCGGACTCACATGAGGCCCTACCACCAGTGAAAACTAGCTCTGAATGAACTCTCCTACACGGTGATTCCCAAGCGCTATGACATGTTCTTGTTTAAATGAAGCTTGCGAAGAGTACTCCGCGGTAGACCGTAACTTGACAGTGAGTTCTAGACACGATAAGCAATAGTAGGTTTCTTACTCCGGAGGCCTCGCAGAGACATTCCATAACGACACCAGAAATGGTCCTAAAGTTTAAGATGGTAATAAAAATGCGCTATTAGCTATTGAATTGAGTTTTGGTAAGGGGAAGCTATTAACCCGGCCAAATTGTAACAACATTATCCTCTCATCTTTAATCGAAGAGGTTCGCGTCTTAATGTAAGTTATTACAAATTCTTCATCAATGCTGAGGGTCGTTCCCTGCTTTAATAATTTTCTCCTGTATTATCCTGCGCCATCCCTGCTTAACCTTGGCTGTGTGCCAAAGTGGAGAGTTGAGAGTAGAGCGTATCTGGTCAAATCTTCTTCAAAAGTCTTCTTCCTATTCGTACACGATTGACAGAGTGGTCGTGGTCATGCATCAGTCGGATCCTGCGATACCGATGCTCTCCCGATGCGACGCCATGTGGCACTGTATTTTGCAGAGTGAGAGCAATCGTTTATGTTGGAGTGAGTCACAGATTTTATGAGGTCGGTCCATCGTGTTGGAGATCGTCCGCGAGATCTTTTGCCCTCGACTTTCCTTTGCACCACCAACCGCTCAATGGAGTCCTCATTACGAGTGATGTGCCCGAAGATTTCAAAAGTACTTCAGTTTAATTTACTAGTTTTTTTTTTCAATAATAATAAAAAATAACAGCCTGTATAATTTTAATCCGTGTACGCACGTAGAACGTTATTCGTCGCGCGTGCGCCGCTCTTCGCTATGTTACCGAAGCACAACACTGAATACATTACCGAATCGAGAACTAACACATTTTGCATGTGTTTTACCGAAAGCCGTCAACGAGCGGTAGTTTCGAGCGCTTATAAATAACGTCGGGCCAACATATAAAAGATAATTCACGCGTTTTAAATTGGTCATGACTTTTGTAGAATTTCAAATTATTCTCGGTTTTTTTTTCAGACATAAAAACTGTTCAAGAGACGCAAAATAAGAATTGTTTGTTCCTAATTTGACATTTTTATTATGAATCTTGTTACTTTATTATCGTTTACGAAATTCGTCTTAATTTATTGCTCAAAAAGAACACAATAATTTAAGGAAGTTATTGTTGATTTAGTCTAATTTTTCGTTTTCTTAGTAAGGGATTGGTACAATAAAATATCTTAGTCTGCCGTCAGATAGATTAGTATTCAATTATTTCATTCGGTTAGTGCATAAAATGTGTTTTTAAATAGCTTAAAATATCGATGCAACTTTGACCTTTTTAGAGAACAAATCCGGCGCCGCGCCGCGCCGTTTTCGAGGCAATATTAATGTAGATTTATTAGATCAGTACGTTGATTGAATTATGTTGAATATTCGTTGATTTACTTTTGTTCAGCAAGTGATTTTGCGAAAATCGTTGCGTTGCGATGCGGGTGTGGATAGTACAAAATTAGATCTGATTATTTTTTGTTTGTTTAGAATGGTCCAGTTTCAGATACTATGTTAAATATTTCTAAAAAATTCGCTATGGTAATTTTTTTTTAAAATTGAAACCCAATAAAAAACTTAAATTAAATTATTATTTCTCGTTCTTAAAATAATTAATAATAATTAATTATTTAAAGTAAATAATTAATTATTATGAATTATTTAATTAATTTTACTTATTTTTAAATTAATTAATCATATAATTGCTTCTAGGTAATGATATTATGACGATATTTATATAAAGGAAGGGGAGACGTTGCATTAAAAAAAAATTAGCAGTTATATTTAATCAATGTCATCCGTTCATCTAAAACATTTTGTTATACGCTACAATATATAAATAGAGAAGATATCGAAAAACAAAACTATGAGTCTTTTTTACTGGAGGTAGGACCTCTTGTGAGTTCGCGCGGGTGGGTACCACCGCCCTGCCTATTTCTGCCGTGAAGCAGTAATGCGTTTTGGTTTGAAGGGTGGGGCAGCCGTTGTAACTATACTTGAGTCATTAGAACTTATATCTCAAGTGGGTGGCGCATTTACGTTGTGGATGTCTATGGGCTCCAGTAACCACTTAACACCACGCGGGCTGCGAGCTCGTCCACCCATCAAAACAATAAAAAAAAGTCTTAACAGTGTTCAAGTCCTGACTATCTTCATGCTTTAAGTAAAAACTAGTTTATGTGTATTACCTATCTATAGCAAAAATTAGAAAAGTGTTTTGAGGTTATCAATAGTAGTAGTACTTTTTCCAAGTACAATGGCAAAGGTATCATAACATACAGCCTAATCTTTTATACTACTTTTTTATATGAAAAATGATATTATGTAGTGAAATAAAATGAAATGCGATGAGATGATATGGAATGAAATACAATTTCAGTAAAATGGTAGTTATTTACTGAGACTTTTTCAGTGGACTTTTTGGAGGATCCCGAGAAGCTACGTTCGGCAGCTTTATTTAATTTTCCACTTTTGTACACTTTCACAGATATTAAACAATTATAAACTACCGTTATTACACATTTAAACCTGAAGAAACACTTAATAGACAAAATAAACACACACAACTTCGCTCCTCGCATTCTCGCCAAAAAGTTCATGAGGTTATCAACTAAATCATAATAAAAGTGACAAACATATTTGAATAAAAGTTTTGAGAATTAAAAAATATTTTTCACTAAAAATTGTTTCTCTGTAATGAGCTAGCCTGTTTCTCGAAATGTTTTTTTCATTAAAATAAATTAAAAATGTAAATTTGAAGACATACAATAATTTTCATCACATCTTCAGGGACGCATCCGAACAATAATGACTTTCTCACCGATTCTGAATACAGTTTCATCACAGAGGAGAATTGGTAAGAAAGTCAGACAAAGATTCAGCAAGTTCTTTTGAATGTAGTACCTTTCAGAATCAAACCTTTCAGAAAAAGGCATTTTATCTTGTTATGTGTCATGTGAATTTGTTGTGTAAAGTTATATTATGTACATTTTTTGTATTATCAAAACATTTTGATATTATTAGGTTTGTTGTATATTTTACATAATATCTAAATAATGAGAATATATAAAATATTGAAATATTTTATGCTTACACATAATAAAACAGTATAAAACACATATTACTATTGTTCTATTTCTATCTTTAATCTATAAATAATATAATAAAATTGTAATGAAACGGTGTCTGTACATTAATTATTTTATGGAAACTTTAATGGTGGGTGTAGGCACTACAGTGGTAAATGATATACTGAAATCAATAAAAAAACCTTATTGTATATCTGCCTGTGTGTATGTCTAGACCAGGGACGTCTTAAACTAGGCTGGGGCCCTTGGGCACACAAGAATTTGAGGCCCTTTTGGAAAGTAAAAAAAGCGAATTATAATAACATTTTTTTACTGAGTATGACCATTTATTATAGGTAATCAAATACAGTATGATATAATAATATTAATAATATTAGAATGCTGCTGGTTTTTTGGTTACGATTACGATAATGGTTTCTTTCGGGATTTCTGTTGAGCAAAATATTCCATTATATCTTTAAAGTCAATTTTTTGAAGGATATCACTTTCTATGCTCATAATTGACAAATTACTCAGCCGTTCTTGTAACATTGTTGTTCGCAATTCATTTTTATTCTCTTAAGTTGCGAAAATGACCGCTCTCGTCTACAATTGGTAACCAAATTGTCGGTCCTTCGGGGCCCCCTGAGAATGGGGGCCCTGGGCACGGGCCCCGTGTGCCCTTATGGTAAAAACGGTATTGGTCCAGACACGTTTAACGTATCAATGCAATTTTCTGAAACAATTAATTAATTTGCATTGGATCTACCACAGCGCTCTGTGCAGTCCTTGGATGACCTGTTGAGAATTCCTTGGGCATAAACTCAGTACACACTTTGTGTATACACAGTAAATACAGATGAAGGACAGGTGACTCTGGCATCGTATTGAATCCAACGCCATAAATAAATCGGATATATCGACTGGGACGATTTACAATTGAATCGAAGCCAAATCGACAGGCCGTTTATCTTTCAAGTGATTTGAATGTCAGATTATCTTGTCACATACATGAGGACTAGTCTTGCGTTGGGTTTGGACCGAAAGAGGTAATATATTTGAGGCTTTGATGTCATGTCTGAAACTGGGCAGTATCTATGAGGTCATGTAACCTTTTCAAATCAGGTAGGCTTCGAGGACGTCCTCCCGCGAAAAACATTAAAATGAAAATAAACCATACTAAACAGAAAATAATATTTTCTAATGTTTTGTTTTTATAATTTCTTTAGAACAAAAAAAAAACGGTTTTATTTTTGACATTTTGATGACACTAAAGCTTCAAAATAAACATATCTTACCGGACATTAAAGAAATTAAAAACTTAAATATTTTTGTCTATTAATTCTATTTCTTGTATTTGGTATTTGTGAAGTTGAGAAAACGTTATTTTAGTGAGTTGATTGTGAGATCAATTTTTTAACGCATATCAGTTGCCATCTTAATGCAAATTAAACTTTTCAACCATTCAAAGACATTAAGACGATTGTTGCGTTGAGTTTGGGATTACTGAGAGCATCCACTAAAAAACCTGGTTAGGCCTTTATACAACCTTCACAGTTATCGACAATTAATCTTGTATTTTATTCGCATTAAAAAATATATATTCGCAATCGTAAATTTCGGCACGGTTAAAGGATGTATGTTAATTTACATGAGATCCTGAATAAAACAATGCTTTTGTTCGACGTACCTACGTTGAGTTGTAATTCTGTTGGCATACGTTCGCACTTATTACAAGGAATCGTCGTAAAAGTCGACCGGAGAAAAATAATTCTTTTTTTTTAATGAACTTGTGGATCGCTACATTGTTGCTGATTTTTCGCTTCTTTGTTTGATAACCACGGTCATTTAGCATTTTGATGTTGCCTCTAGAGAGATAAATCACTTGGCTTGCGGTACTTATGTTGGTCCATTGCGAATTGCATTTCGAATGGATCACTAAAAAGCTTAAAGAATAGTTTTTTTAGCTTGCAACACTGTTTTGGAGTGTGTACCCTAAATCAAGAATTAAGGCTATAAAATATAAAATGTAAATATATAAAAAATACGTACCTATTAGTTTTTTTTTATAAGTAAAGATACTACAAAAACCAATCAAAGTCGTCAATGGACACTGAATCATCAGATTATAAGTGGGCGTATGAAATAAATAAAAATCTAAATAACTAGATTCGTTTTTATGGTCTTTGATCAATGGGATAGAGTGACATAAATTACGTTACTGTTAGTTATTTTTGGGCGCAAAGAAACTTAAATGTCAAAGATGTTTTGTCTCAAAAAAATCCTTTTTAATACGCTTTTATTAGCTTCAGAGGTATGTATGTTTGTAACGGAATCTTTGAACATGTTTTTGACCCCCTTCAAAACGTCGGATTAACTCGAAATTTGGTATACTTATTAAGGAACGATGAAAAAATTGAAATTCAACTAAAAAATGAAAAATAAATTTTAATAAATTTGAATTAAAAATAGTGTAAGAAAAACTGACTTTATTGTAAAAAAAGCGTGGGGTGCATGGTATCAGTAGTCATAAATATTTTATGAGCAGATATGAGTAGAAGGGTTATTCTGATAATATCCTGAAAAGCACCTCCCGCTTTTTTACAATAAAATCATTTTTTCTTACAATATTTTTAATTCAAATTTATTAAAATTTATTGTCTATTTTTATAATTAGATTTTTTATAAAAGCGTATTTTCTTAGTTTTTTTTAAACTATTATTTATTTATTAATTGCCTTTGTGGGTAGACAAGCATATAACCCAGAAAGTGTTTGAAATAGTCGCAATAGTCGCTCACAAAAGTCACAATGCTCAGGACACAGCTGAGCTGTTGCTCAAAAATACAGGGAAAAGCTACCATAATAATCTTTTTTTTTTTATTGCCCTTGTAGGCCCACGAGGATACGTGTGGTGAGTGGTTACCGTCGGGCGTCGCCCATGGACTTCAGCAACGCCAGGGGCAGAGCCAAGCCGATGCCTACCGCAAATGTCGACGAATAACGATTTAGTCGTCCGTGACCACGGAAACTGTAAAGCATCATCGAAGAGGCAAAATTATACCATTAAAATAATAAATAGGCGATTAAGCCCACTAGTTAGGGTTTGATTAGAGAATTTTAAAATTTGCTTGTCGAATGTATATTCTTCACAACTGGGCCTACTGAGAGCCATCTAGATTTCTATGACCTGTTGCCTATCTGTCGTCACAAGGTGATGGCGGCATTGCGGCTTCGGTAAATAATTAACACCAGACCAGCACCACCACCACCGTGTGAGTTCGCGCGGGTAGGTACCACCGCCCTGCTTATTTCTGCCGTGAAGCGTTTCGGTTTGAAGGGTGGGGCCGTTGTTGCAACTATACTGAGACCTTAGAACTCATATCTTAAGGTGGCTGTCGGCACTTATGCTGTAAATGTCTATGGGTTCCGGTAACCATATAACACTAGGTGGTCTGTGAGCTCGTCCACCCATCTGAGCAATAAAAAAAAGGAAAGATAATTTCTCAAAATCCTGGTGGTCTGCAAGCAAAGGCTTAGCTCTGTCTCTATCATAGCTGACAGCCATGAAATACCATACCTGCTCACCATCACATAGGCCATATGCTCATCTGCCTACATTAGCTATAAAAAAAGATCTCCTTATGGATGCCCGAAACTATCAAATAAAACTTTTAAAGAACTTATATTTTAGTGCCTGAACATAAATGCCGAGCCAAAGATATGAGCAGAGAGTACTTTAGTTTTAAGTTTTGCTAATGGATTATATTTTGTTTTTTTTGGAACGCACTTCCTTATGGGACGATCCGGAGTAGTACCCTAGCCGGGAAAAACGTCCGTAACGTAAGATTTTTATTAGTAATGCACACATTGTACGACTTAACTTTGTAATAAAGTACAAATTAGTAATGCACACAGTGTACGACTTAACTTTGTAATAACGTACAAATTAGTAATGCACACAGTGTACGACTTAACTTTGTAATAACGCACAATAAATAACATAATAATATTTTTTATCATTCATTGATCACAATCTCAGAGCGTTCGTCTGCGCAATACACTAACTCTTATGCAAACAACCGCGAATGAAGTGGACCCCAATAAGTTCACACGTTACCGAATGACCGTGGGTTCTTACGAAACCTCCAGTTTTATTTTCTTTATACCTCGAATAAAACTTAAAATTAATATTTTTATAATAAGGAACTTCGTTCCTATCCGGTGTCCCACGACACCATACATCTTTTTTTTTATTTTTTTATTTGTCCAATACGTTCTAGTGATTTATAATATTCTTTATTGATTACTTAGTACTTAAAGGTTAATACGGAATGATTAATTTAATTAAGAAAGATTTAGTACTAAATTGCAGTCTACCAATTTAAACTAGAAAGCTTAACAGTGAATATTGTGGCTAAGCCAAATATAAGCGCAGTCAAATATTATACTTTTTTTGAAAAGCAGGGACCAAAAAAAGTGAATAATTTGGTAATTGAGTATAATATAATCAATATTGATGCAAATATAACGTTATATATGTGGTTTTCTTAGTGGTTTTGATTGTGAGAGGTTTGTGTGCATGATATTTTTTTCCCTACTTTTACTAGTGACTTCGAGGGGTTATGCTAGATTCATCGAAATAGTAGGTGAGCTCACGGGTCTCTAACCTGGTGTCGTGAATGACATCTTGTTGGAACTTATATTTATCCAAAATTATTTTGAAAAATTTTCAGAATTTCGCTATAGGTACATAAAATAAATTCACCTTAGCTAGTCTCCTTCGTTAAGGAGCTCGCAGTTGATAAAATTGAACAATAGGGCTGTTCCCGTACCCGAGGCCCAAACGTCTTTTGTTTCTTTAGATTCAATTGAAAGCGAAGTGACAACAAAAGAAATATCCCAGCGCAGTTCGTTAATATAGCGGCCATTGACCCTAACCACTGGACGTTCATTGCACGACATTCGGGATCTCCTTGTATTTTGTTCCCGTTGAACTATTCTATCCATTTTCTTTCTTCTATCTCTATTCTAAGTTAGCACCTACAATAGTTACAGGAGAAAATCGTATCTTGAAGCTGTTGAATAAGTTATGTGCAGAACGAGCCCTACGATTCACTTAGTGAACGTTTTTGCAGCACGTCAAGGTTTTTTTTTTCAGTTGGACACTGTACAATGACTGTCCGTCTTTCAAGCCGGGACATTCCTGCTTCGTCGCAGAAGAAGTGATAGTAACTCTCGTTTGTAGGTTAGAATTGGTTTCAATACTTTGAATGGTGAATGAGCTTAGAGCCAACTAATCTTTAATGGTTATTGGAGATTATAGATATCAATAAAGTAAATGACGCCAGCAATCTTGAGACATAAGACTTATTTTCAGTTCTATACTATAATGGTTGGTACTAACAAATCGGAACACATTACTTTTCGCGACTGAAATAAGCAGGGTTTCACACCTAGACGTAATGGTTCACAAGATGCCCGCCATTAATGAATGCAATTACAATGTTTTGCGTATTTTTATAGACGATATTATTATTTTTCCTTCATCGTGGGAATTATTCGTATTAGGTACATTTATAATTAGAAAAATTAGTAGCCGTCTGCGGGATTCGAACGCGGGCACAGTTATATCTACCTACATAATATATGAATTCACCGGGCCGTCTTATTCTTTAGGCCACGATGACTACTTACTATTCGATTTTCTTTCCGTTCACCTAGCCGTGACTTGGGATAATGCGACACAATAAACTCAGTTTAACAAAGATCGTAAACAAAGGTTATTTTTATTTTTTTTATTGTTGAAATGGGTGGACAAGCTCACAGCCCACCTGGTAATACGTGGTTACTGGAGCCCATAGACATCTACAGCGTAAATGCGCCGCCCACCTTAAGAGATAAGTTCTAAGGTCTCAGTTTAGTTTCAACGGCTGCCCCACCCTTCGAACCGAAACGCATTACTGCTTCACGGCAGAAATAGGCAGGGCGGTGGAACCTACCCGTGCGGACTCACAAGAGGTACTACCACCAGTAACTATTTTTTCAATAACAATACAAAAAAAGAAATAATACAACAAAAATTTGTGGAGAGAGTGATTTTCATATTAAAATCCGTTGTGGATTTTGACAGAGAAATATCACATTTATACTTCGTTAACAAAGTTCAAAATCATTTGTTCTTTGCTTCGGCGACTCTCGCTCCGTCGTGTAGGTTGTTTTGAGTGTTGACCCGCGCTTGCCTTCCAGCTGATGGACTCCTAACTTGCAGCACAGACTCCACAACGACCTCCTCTACAAATGGCTGAGTGTCGGAATCTGAAATGCCAAATAAAAACATTCTTCTATTTAAAAAGTTTTTAAAAAACGTTGTTGCCTTTTTCAATGAATATATCGATAAACTATCTCATGATCTACTTAGAGTGGTGGTTAGCGCCCATAGGCATCGCCACGTCCATGCAGTTGCGCAGGCCATTGACCTTGAGACATAAAGCCTAGGTTGCAATTAAATGGTTTAAAGCTGTTCCACGCTTCAAGCACGAACGCATGACTGTATCGCGGCAAAAAAAGACAGCTTGTTGGACATTAACTTAATCAATCTTTTTTGTTTTTTTCTTTTTTTTCTGAAACTGTATTCAGTAAATTCGAATTTAAGCTACAGAGAGAGAGAACATAAAAAACATAGTTTATTTTGTCGGTGGCGTGTCGTGAACGTAAAATGACTAATTTACATCCGTTTACTTGATGATGGCAAAGAGTTAACGGTAGCGTTATTTCAAATAAAAGCTGCGATACCGTTCTCGAAAATTCACTCACCGTCGTCGGAACGACAAATTTATTCTAAATTAAATAAATGTTCTATTATATTATTATATATTAGATATTAATTCGAACACCGATCACTTAACGGATGCTTAAATTAAAATATCTTAACATAAATATAAGTGAATTTTTATACGTTCGCAAAATAAAATAACTCACTGCTGCTCTTTCCAGCCTGCAAGGTGGACCGCTGTGGAGCCCCAAGCACAAGGCAAGCGGAAACGGCAAGGAGCAAAACCAGTTGTAGTCGCATCGTTAGGCGTACGTAAGCAGACTGCGCTCGGGAGTGATCGTGGCTGTTTGAAACGTGTCCGAAGGGCTATTCTGCGCGATTAGAATTAAAAAAAAATTACGCGCCATTTGCATTTTAAAAACGCGCCATTTGGATTAAAAAACATATTTTCCATAAAATTAACGCTTTGTTTTCGTTATAGAACATAATAATATTTAATTTGTCATTTGTAATCAACAGCTCACTTCAATCGGTTGGTAAACAAGTTTATTTTTAGGTTCAATCACGCTTGAAATTAATTCGATCATCATTGACGAACTATTTTTTTTTTATTGCCCTTGTAGGCAGACGAGCATACGGCCCACCTGATGGTGAGTGGTTACCGTCGCCCATGGACTTCAGCAATGCTAGGGGCAGAGCCAAGCCGCTGCCTACCGCTTAATACTCTCCCCAAGCCTCTTTTAAAGGAGGACATGTCATAGCGCTCGGGAAACACCATGGAGGGGAGCTCATAGCCGGATGGTACGTGGCAAAAAAGACCTTTGGAAACGCACTGTCGATGACCGCAGTGGCTCCAGGTAACTAAAACTAGTTTCAATGTATGAATAAACTAACTAGCTAACTAACTAACTAGTTTGAATAAACTAACATATTTACAAACATAAGTTGGCGTATGTTTTGTCTATGTCGTACGAAATATGGTACAGTACTCGTAATTTCGAAAATCAAATTAATATATGTATAGTTATTTATTACTATTTATAAATATTTATTACTACATGATATGCAATTACATTGTGAACGATAATTATCGTGATACCGTCCATGTGTTTATACGATAATATAATTAACTTACAAATAGTGCGTTTAGTAATAGATATTTCAATGTATCATCTGAGTAGGTAGTGAATGTCACATGAATACTGATGGGACAATCAACACTGATGACTTACATTTTAATTCAATTAATATATTTAAATAATATTTTTCTAATGCAGAATCACACTGCTTCGCAAGTTGCATAATGTCAAAGAATAGTGGGCAGCGGTTTGCAATCTTAAGTTGGTCTTATGTTGGTGAGCGTAGCGATAATTTGCAATCGTTCGTAAATACATAGATCTGTGTGATGCTTGCCAAGCCGAAAACGAAAAGTATATAGCTTAATGTGAAGAAAAAAACAAAAATAATGTATTAAATATAATCGCCCATTACTTTTGAATTTTTTTTAGGACTGAGGGATTACTGGGCCCGGTGGCCTTTTCAGTTTCACCAGGACAGGTGGGCAGTCAAAGGTGTAGCCGGGAGGGGTGGGATTTGCTATCAGCTGCCCTAGCGCCTCCAAAGGAGACCTAACAACTCAAGGGCAGCTCCTACGCGAATGAATCTACCCGGAATCGCGACTCGCTAAGGGAATTAAAGTATAAGTATAAGAAGGGAACAGAAACGAATATTATATAATTATGGAAAACGAAGCAAAATAGCCTAAAAAATGTCCCTGACAATTACTCGTCAGGGGAACGCGCAATATATTATATAAAAAAAAAAAAAAAAAAAAAAAAAAAAAAAAAAAAAAAAAAAAAAAAAAAAAAAAAAAAAAAAAAAAAAAAAAAAAAAAAAAAAAAAAAAAAAAAAAAAAAAAAAAAAAAAAAAAAAAAAAAAAAAAAAAAAAAAAAAAAAAAAAAAAAAAAAAAAAAAAAAAAAAAA
>NW_021011520.1:727626-832971 GCF_003987935.1 Bombyx mandarina | reverse complement strand
AGCAGCTTGCACGTCGTCTTCTTAGGCCCCCTTCGCCGGTCCCCAGACCGACATATGAAGGGGACCCGAAACACTTAGAGGGCCAGGGCTTGGGCGAGATCCGCCTCCCTGGCCCCCGCTCGACGGCGGCGGGCTTGCGCGTCTCTCACGCGCCCCGCCGCCTCCTTCTGCGAGATGGTGCACTCGCAGAAGTCGAGCATCGCCTTCCACGACTCGTCGTCGCCGAGCATCGATGCCACAACACTCGGCAACGAAAGTCGTTTCCTATTTTTGCGACGAGGACACGGCGCCACCCCTCCCATGCGGAGCAGGCGACGAGCGTGTGCTCCGCCGTGTCCAAGTCGCAACCATAATGCTGGCACTCTGCCGTCGGCTCGGCTCCGATCCGGTGCAGGAACTCACCGAAGCAACCATGCCCAGTGAGCACCTGCGTGAGCCGGAAAGTGAGGCGTCCTCTGTCACGATTCACCCAATTCACAAGAACCGGGCGAATCGCCTCGGCGGTCCTACGACCAGCCGAAGGATCGGCCAGCCGTCTGGACCATGACTCCAGCACGGATCGCCGAGATTGGGCCCTCCGCGTTCTGACCACACTGGGGCTGGGACGTGCCACGCCCTGGACACGAAGGTCAGCCCGCCACTGATAGTCAGCAGCGAGCGCCTCCGCCTCCAGGACCCAAGGCGGCGTCCCAGCCAGTACACACGCCGCCTCGAAAGAGATGGTGCGATAACCACGGATGACCCTGACCGCGATGGTCGTTGCGGCCGTTGCAGCAGCTTCGCTACCCCCACGGCCAGGGACTGGCCCCACACGGGTGCCCCGTATAGGGCCATTGATCGCACCACCCCTGTATAGAGACGGCGCGTCACCTGGTCAGGCCCCCCGACATTAGGGAAGGAGCCGGCTTAACGCGCCGGCCACCCCCAACAAACGAGGGACCAGATTCTGAAAGTGAGCACGGAAGGTCCAACGACTGTCCAGAATGAGGCCGAGGTACTTCAACTGCACCCCGACCCCGATACAGACGCCTCCAACCACGATATGGGCATCGACACGTGGCACTCTCCGGGGCCTGTGGAACCACATGGCCTCGGATTTACTGAGCGCCACGTCGAGGCCCAATCTCCTGATTTTGCCGACGACATGCGCCACCCCAGCCGTAGCAAGACGGGCAGACTCAGCAAAACTCCCCCCCGGGCCACGACCAACGTGTCGTCTGCGTAACAGATTACACTCAGGCCCGGGAGGAGGGCACCCCTCAGTACCCAGTCATACCCGATATTCCACAAAAGAGGGCCGAGCACCGACCCCTGTGGAACACCGCGCACGACCGGGAACCGGTGCACAATCCCACCGTGTCCGGTACACGTGACCGATCTGTCCTCCAAGTAGGAACCCACCAGCCGGCGAAGGTAGGGGGGAACTCCGTGTCTTTCCAGCGCCCCCCCTATCACGGACCAGGGCAGGGTGTTGAACGCATTGGCGATATCGAGTGACACCGCCAAAACCACCCCACCCCCGGAGACGGCCTCATCCGAGAGGGCCCGCACGCGAAGGATCGCGTCTACCGTTGAGCGGCCCTCTCGGAAGCCATACTGCTCCGGTCTTCTAAGACCTAACAATCTGTTTTCGTTTTCGAGAATGGAAATAGCGAACACAGTTTTTGGGTGTAGTATCTCAGTAGTAGTAGTAATATGTCAGTATAATATTCATTTCAAAAGGTTAATAACAATGTTTAAAATTTTGCATGCTTCAATCTCATATTTGATAGATAGAATATACAAGGTTAAATGATGACTTTTGTCGCGAAACTTTCGTTAATATGATGGACAGGTTTACTTCATTGCGACACATGCTGGAGACTTTTAAACCTACATCTGTTGCCATATTTGTTTCGATTTCAATTAAGTATATCTATGCTAATACATATTATAATTTAAATGTGAGTCTTGTTTGTTTGTCACTCAATCGTGCAAAAAAAGCTGAATATATTCAGATTTTGTTTAAACTTTATGTTTGGTGGTTTGCAAAGCCTATAGAAATAAACCACGTAAATATCACTCATCTTACGACATGAGTTCTAAGTCTCAGTTCTATAATAGAAATGCTGTCCCAGTCTTCAAGCCGGAGCACATTATTCTCCTTAGAAATCAGCAGGATGGTAGCCCGTGCGGACTCATCTTTTTTTCCCCTACCTATTCATTGGTAGACCAAAGGGCTATTCCAGCTACGCCTGGCGGGTAGGTGAGCTTACGAGGTCAAGCTGAGAGAATTTGCTAACACTAGCCCTAGCAAGAGCAGTGCTTTGCAGAGCGGACTATTACGTACGTAGTGGCGGACGTAGACCCTAGCAACAGTGTGAAATTCGCGAAAAACAGCGCGAAAATGTGTTTGTAAGCACTTATTTTATGGACAAACCTTTATCTATGGACAAGGGAGTATTTTTTTTATTGTTGTTTTTTAGACAATTTTAGTTTACGGAATATCGTTTTCTCGTAGCTGAAAATATCTGGTATTAAAAAAATATAAAAATGCGACGGAAAACACATCCGTATGTAATTCTCTCTCACTACTAATCCAGAACCTAAAATCTAGACAAGAAGAACCTAGTGAGATTTCAAGCGAATCCTTATGACTTGTTGCTGTGTGTATTTTAAGCAATACAACACATCAACTGGTTGTCACATAAAAATAACTTGTCAGACAAGTTTCGTACAGTGTTGGCCAAGGATAAAATAAATACCACCTTTAAAGCCTTTCTTCGAATACATTAGTCGGTGTTATTGACTTATACTACTAAATATTTATACATGCCTAATGAACATAATAAAAAAAAGCTAAAAGGAAATTGTATTTAAAAAAATACATCTTAAATTAAATTTTTATTTTGTTTATGAATCATTTTAACGAAAGCTCTAAAATAAAATTGTCAGAATTGTCAACCGATTAATCAAATCCAGTTCGTTAGTTAAGATTTAAAGTAGTACGTATACAAATTTTTATTGCCAATTATTGTAAAACGTATAAAAATTTGGATAAAAGGGGTTAGATCTGAATCTATTGTCGGTTTTCTGGGTAGAGCTACCGTATAATTCTTGAGGGAACCACGGGTTGAATCTCGGATCGTAAGTCGAGATAGAACTGCGAAGGAAGGGGTTGGAGATGATAGGCATCATTGGGATCAATAAAGTGTTCCTCCAAGATTCCGAGCCGGGAGCGGATCTCGATTTAGAAATTGACGTCACCGATACAGATCCGGGAGATATCTTGACTGTTCCTTTAGTAAACTCGTTGTCAATCTCCTTGGTTATATACAAAGGTTTTCCATCAGATGTTTTTGAACTGAGGTCCCTGGTGTCTGCTCGTGCTATGACTGCTGGAGTGTCGAGGTCAGAGTGGGAGTATATCCCGCTGTATGACGTCACTCGGCCATTCCTTGAAGAAATACCGGCTACGCTTGAAACTCCACCGCCTCCGGTAGTCGTATGGATCGCTTGGGCCTCGTGGCCATCAATTTTTACTTGGGCCGAATGTAAAACTGGTCCCTGAGTATTTACAGGGCCTAAAAAAAAGAACGATTGGCTTAGAATAATGTTGGCAATTGAAGCATTACTTCGAAATAGAAATAAACTGAAATGCTTTGATTGTTAAATGTAATCATTCTAAATTCAAATTCGCACATTATAGGTGATAAATAGCTTTCATATCGCAACGACAACGAAACTTTTAGCTTAAAATTCAAAACGGCTATTCTCAAACATCATAAAAGTATCGTGAGTAAATAAATATAATAAAACGAATCTATGTAGCTTCATTCCAAAAATCACAGTATATATATATATAACGAGCTATGTACCACTTTTGTCTTTGTTTAAATACATTTATATACATTTTAATTTATTCATAAATATAAATAGAACATTTACCTGCTAGCGTCGCTGATAATAATGAAACAAAGAAATAGCTTAGCAACATCGTGATAGAAACGTGAATTAGAAATGCAAGATCAACTAACAAAATCTCACTTTATATTCCATCGTAAAAAATCTCGTTTTCGATTTATAGTCTCTAAAGAAACGGTTTTTTTTAAAATAAATATTGATGTGGACAGATCCATTGATCGGCTATTTAAATGGAGTCCATTTCTCCATTGTATGATTACGAATATTCTCTGTGATGGATTTATTGGTATGATTTTAAGTTTAGGTACACTGAATTGTGCGTTCAGTATTTGTCAGTCGAATATTTCGATAATGAGTCTTAAATCTTTTCGGTATTTCTTACATTATTGATATGATTTTATTTCTTCAATCCTAACTGTATTTATTCTTTACGATCTAGTTTTTAATTCAGGCTTACTCTCTCCGTCAATTTTATCGAAATGTATTCAAAATTCGTTTGAAGTCGGATGTATGGTACGAATTATAGCCTCAAGTAATTCAAGTACCTGCGCTGAACCATATGATAATACGACTTTATTTGTCAATGGACTATCTGAGCCCTTATGCTTCTAAGCGTGATTGTCGTTCTTCCTGAGTCGTGAATTTTAAAAACTCAATATTTTTGGCATAACAACCGTTCTTTGGCATGACTGGTACCTAACTCAAATGTACTTTAGAATCTGATTTAATCCAATCAGCAAAATCTTTCAAACTATGACAATCAGTGAATGTTATAAACTTATGTGAGTGCGTGCTTGTCTGTGAACGTTACTGCTTATCATACCGACTTTATAGCCAAAAGAAACAGTGCATTATATGATCACTGATGTCACACTGATCTTTTATATGGAACCGTTTAAGTTTTTGTAGCTCTGATGTTATGAAAATCAGAAACTGGTTCGGTCGGTTACATTAATAAACGATTCTCATTTTATTTCTAATTAATTTTAGTTTCCTGTCTAATGTTGGCGTTCAAAGACTTTTGAACACGTGTCTGAGGTAAACAGTTTGAATATCTTTTTAATTATTTATTAGTTCTTGTTTGTCTGTTTGTTTATCTGTTTGTTCTTTTGATTATCTGTACCTGATTCGTTTGGCTATCTCTCAATATATTAGTTTGTGTTTCAATTTAATTTTGAAGAATCCTGCAATGAATTTACCCAGTTGATCAATTCAGGTTCGTTCTCGAACCTCCAACAACCTTTAGCTATTATATGTAGTATTCACATACTGGTGGTAGGACCTCTTGTGAGTCCGCGCGGGTAGGTACCACCACCCTGCCTATTTCTGCCGTGAAGCAGTAATGCGTTTCGGTTTGAAGGGTCGGGCAGCCATTGTAACTATACTTGAAACCTTAGAACTTATATCTCAAGGTGGGTGGCGCATTGACGTTGTAGATGTCTATGAGCTCCAGTAACCACTTAACACCAGGTGGGCTGTGAGCTCGTCCACCCATCTAAACATTTTTTTTTTAAAAAAAACCCGTGTTCGTTCCCTAACCATTTTCTTCTTTCAAAATCCTTTACAGGCCTGGCCCCTAGGACCCTTTGCTTTACTTTAACGGTGATAGAGTGTAAGCCCACAAATAACGCCAGCATTCAGTATCCTGTAAGATCTCCCAGGATGGCGGCAGTTTTCAGTTTAATCAACACTGAACACCAGAAAGGTCGGCCTCTGTACTCACCCACCTAATGCAAAAAGAAAGTTATTACCTGTACCTTTTGCAAATTTAACATCTAAGCCTGAGGCGGGAGTTGTTAGATCGATCTCAAAATTGATATGGAGATTGCAAAAAAAAAATTAATCTTAACAATAACAATCGAGATATATCACAGGTACTTAATTTATATTTATCTGTACAATTTAAGTGAAAATGAAAAAAAAAGTAACATTCAAACAAAATATCTTGATTTTGGAAGTAGACTAGAGTATTTAAAGCAACGCTTGTTTAGAGTTCTCTTGTTTTTTTTAAATTAAGTTCGTATTTTAAGCGATACGGAATCGCTTGCAGTCCTTAGTGGGTGATTAAATACGCGTTAGTGCGTATGGGTGACCACTGAGAGACTAAAGTGATTTTGTGGGCCAATCTGACTCAAACTTCAGAAGAAATTGGGCGTCTTTTCATTTGGCTGATAATGACTTGGCTTTGTGTCCTTTATTGTTTGACGATTACTTGCGTGACTCATTTACGGCCGTTTTCAATAACGTATCTGAGTTTTCGGATAGATAGCTATCTCCGAATATCAGCAAGAGCGTATCTGTCCTTAGTTTGCGTTTCACAATCACGGATAAGTGCTATCTCTCTTTAACCAACAGTAGATAGCTTCTTCCCTCCGATTTATCCGAGCCTCTTGATACGTTTCGTTCTACTACAAATACGAAACAACATNAATTATTAAATTATAGCGATTTACTTTCGAAAGATAAACATGTAACCGGCCGATTTTGACAGATAAGCGAATGCCCATACTAGAGATAGCGCTGCCTACCGGAGAGTTACTTAAAACTCATATTGAAACGGAAGTAAGCACGATTTGTATGAGCGTTCTATCTTTAGCAGGCTATCCGTCCTCCCGACGATGGATAGATAATTCCGATAGGAACTGCTGCCCGTCGATAGGTTATTGGAACGTAAGTAAGGACAAAAATATAGATTTGTCTATCTTTAGTAACCGAAACTAGGGATAGATAGGTTATTGAAAACGGCCGTTAGAGAACGAGGTGTGGTCGTAAAATGCAGTAATAATCTCAATTAACACACTATTCCTATTACGGCTACGGTTATAAATTTTTAAAAGCTTTAAAAAATTCGCGACTTCTGACTATTCTATGTTTTGCAGCTAACGGTTTGTTGATTTATTATGTCCGAACCATAGATTTATGTGTTTGCTCTGTGTTATTAAGGAGAAGCGCTTTTAACATTATCGCCGATTCTACATAATATTAAAACCAATATGTTTGATATGAAATGTTTGATAGTTTATTCGAAATTATAGTCAGCTCTCACGTCATTTCGGATCTTCCCGATCCACTAACGGTGCTTTTAGGTACCTCAAGCACCGGTCATCGTTCTCGTCGAACCCGTCACTTGCGACGAAGGGCTCGACGAGTAAATTAACTCATAGACATAGCTCACTGAGTTTCTCGCCGGGTCTTCTCAGTGGGTCGCGTTTCCGATCCGGTAGTAGATTCTGCGAAGCACGGCTGTTGCTAGGGTTCGTGTTAGCAACGTCGTCAGGTTTGAGCCCCGTGAGTTCACCTACTAATTAAGATTACGCTGAAATAGCCTGTCAAGGCTATCAACTTAGGTAGGAAAAAAAAGGAATAAGTCAGATCATTACGACTTTCGTCTTATTTTTGGTTAGACAGAACCATCTGCGGTTTCAGTGATAAGTGAATACTCGTACAAAGTACCTTATTAAAATTAGATTACATTTATTTAAATGTATCAAAACGGTTTTTTTTATAGAAGCAATTCAAACACGTCTTTATTAAGTACGGGGGACTCTAATCTAAACTAGTTCAAATCGCAAATTAGAAATAGTCGTTTCTTAAGCCGTCCGTTGTCAAGAAAAAACATCACATTGTGTCTTTAAATAATTTCATTTAAAATCCTATAAAATGTAATATTAGCAAATAATTACGAAGGTGCTTAACTGAGAAAGGTCATTTTAACCCAAACACCTGTATACAATTCACCAGCAGTTCGCATCAGACATGCATGTCACACGTCCTTACGAATCCATCAGATCCAGTAACTCTTGCTTTAAACGCCTTCAGCTAGCCTTCACCAGGACTCTGGTCCTATTGCAACGAGCAACCTAATTCATACATCATCCCGGTGAGTTTCTCTAGATGTAAAGTTCTTATGTTATCATTCGGAGTAAGTCCTTAGTAATAAATGTTATATTCGTCTGGAAATATACATTAACTGTAGGATGTTGAAATCATTAAAGATAATACTTGTCTAATACTCGGTTCAAAACTAAATTTCGCTTAAGCCAATTGTTTATTTATTTATTACTTAGATGGGTGGACGAACTCACGGCTCACCTGGTGTTAAGCGGTTACCGGGGCACATAGACGTCTACAACGTAAATGACGCCACCCACCTTGAGATATGAGTTCTAAGGTCTGAGTACAGTTACAACGGCTGCCCCACCCTTCAAAGCGAAACGCATTACTGCTTCACGGGAGAAATAGGCAGGGCGGTGGTACCTACCCGTGCGATCACAATGATGTAACTCAATTTAAATAGTAAGGTGTTGTAATATATTATTATAATAATGTTGATGTAGCTTAAAAAGGTATATCGATCTTAAATTTTGTTCATTTATTAATTTTATCTGATTTATTATTATTATTATTATTTATTTTTTCCTACCTAAGCTGATAGCCCTAGCGGCTATTTCAGCGTAACCCTAACTTTAGTAGGTGAGCTCACGGGGCTCAAACCTGACGATGTTGCTAACACGAACCCTAGCAAGAGTCGTGCTTCGCAGAATCTACCACCGGATCGGAAACGCGACCCACTGAGAAGATCCGGCGAGAAACTCAGTGGGCTGTGTCTGAGAGTTANACGGGGCTCAAACCTGACGATGTTGCTAACACGAACCCTAGCAAGAGTCGTGCTTCGCAGAATCTACCACCGGATCGGAAACGCGACCCACTGAGAAGATCCGGCGAGAAACTCAGTGGGCTGTGTCTGAGAGTTAATTTACTCGTCGAGCCCTTCGTCGCAAGCGACGGGTTCGACGAGAACGGTGACCGGTGCTTGAAGTGCCTAAAAGCACCGTTAGTGGATCGGGAGGATCCGAGATGACGTGTTTTGGGCGACGTCGACTGCTTTCCATTCTGTCCGCAGGATCGGGAATGTATCTGATTTATGAAAATCAAACTAGAATCGTGCGGGACGAGTCTAGTCTGATTTTACGAGTATGTATATATCCAGTTTTGATTCTGCGTCTTTCTAGTAGTAGATATGCCCTTAGATTTTAAGAGTGGGGCAGTTTTTACTTTACAACGAATATTTAGATTTTTGCTTAAAGTTCGTAAGCAAAAAATCGTTTTTTGTTTGTCTATTTTATAAAACTATAATATATAGTTTAAAAGTGTATTCAATAGTGATTTCAGACACGCTTACGCTTTTAAACACATAAATGCATTTTTTTATTCGAGTGAATGATATCATTGCATTGGATGCAATGTAACAAGCATCATAAAATCAAATGCTGTAAGGTCAATGTCCTATCAGTGTCGCTACCTTCTTTAGTATTTATGCATACTTAAATAAATGGTCTTCAAGTTTGCATGTAAGCTATGCTTATAATTTCTTTTTGTCCTCGGAAATGGTATATTTTTAATAGATATGTTTCTGTGTACTAAATATACAAGAACTAGTAAATACAGCCGTCGACCTTGTAAAATCTTAGTAGTGTAGTGTTTTTGTCCGATATTCTAGACTTGTCTTCTTTGTTTATACTACTAACTAGCTGACCTGGCAGACTTCACAGTGCCTCAATCGATAAATAAAAGACAAAAGGAATTCGTCCGATGGGGGACACATCAAAGGACAAACAAAATTGTTATTTTTATTTAAATCCGAGCATTTTCATATTTAATACCTTTTAAACCTTCTCCGGACTTCCACGAATAATTCAAGACCAAAATTAGCCAAATCCGTCCAGCCGTTCTAGAGTTTTAGCGAGACTAACGAACAGCAATTCATTTTTATATATATAGATTATCTTATTTTATTTCCTTCGAATGCTATTTGTTTACTTGCTTGTCGTACCTAAAATAACAATTGGCAATTATTCGCAGCATTAGCACTGGGATATCTATGGATTCACGTAAGTGGAAGGGGAATTTAATATAAAACTAATCGTCGGTTCGTCGTCTAGGGTAATAAACAGTATAAAATAAAAGTTTTTTTTGGAGGCTACGCCACTGGCTAACCCAAGCAAGAGTAGCGCTTCGCTGATTCTACTACCGGATCGGAATCGCGACCCATTGAAAAGATCCAGCGAAAAAGTCCGTAAGTTGTGTTTATGAGCCAATTTTCACGACGAATTCTTCATCGCATTCGACGGGTTTGACGAGAAAGGTGGCCGGTGCATAATGGAACCGATAGTGGTTCGAGAAGATCCGAAGTGACGTGTTTGAAAATATAGTTTAGAGATATCTAGGATTAGCGTGTCTATGTTTATGTTACAATAATATAGTGATTGTAACCCTAAATACTATTTAAATTGAGTTAAAGTATTGCGATCGAATATGACTTAAGCCAAATTTAGTTTTAAACACAATATCTAACTAGTATTGATTATATTCATTTCTTTACAATATTGTCTATGTAAAACTTAACGATTTTAATTAGATACTAGTGTTTTATTCAACAATCACACTTCTGTCCTCAATAATGGAAAGAAACGATAATAATTTTAATACCGTACATAAATTAAATGTAATCATTATAACTTACTATTAATGAGCATTGTAAAATTAATCTCATAAACAACGTAATAAAAAAAAATCAAAGCCGACACTTAAATCTTGAACGATTCTTCTCTGTCCAATTTTTTTACAAAATCACGTTCGCATCTTAGCTATAATTATTGTATATGTTAGAGTTCGATGAACCAAGGATGCTGTGGGGCTAATACGAATCGACTCTGCAACCTATATAAATGGCTAGAGTCTGGTTCGTCTTTCATTTCTCCATTTACTAAATATATTAAGTTTTGGTTACGGATAAAATGAAATCGACAATAATCGTTTTGATCGTCACTTGTCTGACGTCACTTTATGTTGACGGAGTACCGCTCGTCTTAAGAGGTATGTCTCTGAAATATATTGTATTAAATAGTTATGATGATATGGGTTGAATATGGGTAAGAGGGGAGTGAGCGAAGAAATGGTATATGATAGAAGAGTATGGAAAACATGTTGCGCCGACCCCAGGTGACTGGGAGAAGGGCAGGATAATGATGATGATGAATGATATTGTTGAATTTATTCGACAGTAGCTTTCATTAGTGGTTTCATTGTTACGGCGAGTTTCTATCACTTCCGATTATCAATCATAAAATCTTAATAAAATTAAGTAGGCTAGTAGCAGTGAAATTCTCGTGAACTGTAAGGTGTTTAATGTCTTTTTACAGAATCATCTCCTTCGGGCGAATCAATTGTAGCTATATCGACATCAGATACGAACGGCGATAGTTTTGCGACTCGAACGAATGATGGAAGCAGAAAAAGGATTGCACAAAGCATCAGCGTCGCATCATCAGGAAAAACCGGAACTGGCAGGAGCTTCGCGTCAGCATCAAGCTCAGCCGGTCACCCGTACTTATTCCCATTCTACATCTCCCCATTCCAAGGATTCCCGATAAACGACTGGGTTAGGAACGTTGAGAGTTTCTATGACCCCAGTTTCGCCGGACACGGTGAGTCAATCACGGCCGTGAACGAGAACGGGCATATCTATGGCGAAATTAACGGAGTACCATTCGACAACAGTGCCAAGAATGATTCGTAACTAATGCTTTGTAAGTGTTTTTTAGATTTAATTATAATCAATTTAGTATAAATGAAATAAATTTGCGGTACATGAATGCAGTCTTTATTTTATTTTTCTATTACAACAAAGACATGGAGACAAGTGACCGACAGTCGTCTCCGATGTCTTCGATTTTTAATTAATAAAATCATTTAGGGCTACGTCGTTTAGAACGTTTTGACGGAGTGAGTGTGGCTGGCTTGGATGCCGGGGCCGTCGATGCTGCTGGCGCCGCTCTGTTGGGTGGTCCCGCCGCTTTGCTGGACGCTCTGAGCGGTGCTGGCTCTATATCCTCCGATGTTTTGTGCCGCCGATACTACGTTGCTGTAATCTCCTTGACCGTCACGAGTTTGAGCTGACGAGATAGCAGTTCCGCGACTGTCAGCGCTGGAGATGACCGTACCAAATCCGTCGTTAGCGGTAGCTGATGCTACAGATCCATAACCGAGACCTCTTAAGTTACTGACAGTCGACACGGCTGATCCTTGCCTGGATCCGGATTGGCTTTGAGCGATAGAAGTGCCGTAGTTGTTCAAATTTTGAGCTGAAGCAATGGCTGACCCCTGGTCGCGATAGTATCCTGTGTTGTAAATAGCTGGCTGGTAGCTTGTGTAGGTAGGGGCAGGACGGTAGACCGCAGGCTGAACGTTGTACGTTCTGTAGTATTGCTGGGGCTGGACTCCGGTGTTAGCGATTCCGATTCCACTTGCGTAGGCTGGACCGTCGCTGTTGGCGAAGCCGCCACCGTAGGCCTCGGCGTTGCCGGTTTGGAAAGAGTGTCCGATGCCCGAAGTGTGAGTTATGCCGCCAATGTTGCTGCTGAACCCACTGCCAAAGCCGTAAGCGATGCTGGGGGTGCTCTCAATGCGGCCATAGTATGGCTGAGGTCCTATAAAACATATGTGTATACAATTATCATAATGTACACCCTTTTATTAAAAGATGCTTGAAGATCTGATATTAACATAAAAATAAATTAATTTATTATTCTAATTAAAAATTATTAATTAAGGAAATTGAGATCAATGACACTTCAAAAGATCATACGTGCATTTCTTAAGAATTAATCACGAGATAAAACTTTAATTTACCTGCGATCAAGAATGGTTTGGCGTGGCACAAAGCCAAAGCGGTAACAAACACGATAAACTTGGACACCATCTTCTGTTTACTTCCTCCGCAGGATGTATGGACCTTTCCCCCGATGGTTGTGCATGCTTGTGTTTCATTTCTCCGTGTTTATATACTAGAAACATGATTACCCCCACTCGGAAATCACTAGGTCGAGATGATACATCTAAGTGCCATTGACACTCATAAATAAAATTTATCTAGCTGATTACGGTAAACCAATTTGATGTGTCCAGGGCGATCTGATATCGTAAATATTGCGAATAGTAACAGGTATCATCTTTAGCACAGCCTTAATTGGGACAATAAAGTTAAACGATTACATTGTAGGTATGTGTTTTATAGGAAGAAAAAAAAAAACGAAATACGTCGTGGCTTTAATGTTAAAACACAATTTACGTTGAAGGTAATATAATTTACGACTCCTAATTTTTTACTTGTTAAAATTCACGAACTAGTCAATGTTAATTTGGTTGATTGATCATATTTTCGTTTGTTTTGCTAAGTTTAGTGCGAAAAAATATGAGCAATATAAAATTATATATGTATAACAAAAAAAAAACATGCGAAATATTTCACGAGATTCGTATTCGCGCGTTTGCGTTCGAAATACTCAATAATAAATTATTGTTTTGTTTTTGCATTACGTAGTTTAGTAAAGTATCATATAGGATCATAAAGGATCATATCGAGAGGTGAAAGGCTATTTGGTTTAAGCGACATGTTTATAGGAGAGCCATTGAAAGTTTAAAATTTGGAAAAAGTATCATAACAACAAAAATTTCGTTCTTCAGCTATTTCAATGGAGCAAACTTAATTGAAGTTCAATTAATAACATCTAACTGTTGATGCTAATTCCAAATATATTTTTTCCTACCTAAGCTGATAGCCTTGAGAGGCTATATCAGCGTCGCCTTGACTAGTAGGTGAGCTCACGGGGCTCAAAGCTGATGACGTTGCTAACACGAACCCTAGCAAGAGCCGTGCTTCGCAGAATCTACCACCGAGAAACTCAGTGGGCTGTGTCTGAGGGTCTAGTTCCAAATTTAACGCACCTTTAATTACAAAGATAAATGTCGCGTATTAATACTTCATACCTACATCTTCTTGTCTTTGTTACACATTCATGCCGATCATACGTCATCTTCGCATTCACACCTTTCTCTCTCATATCCTCTTTCACACAGCCCATCCAAGTCATTTATGAGGAAAAAAATCAAGAAACGTGAAGCATATTCACAAATGCAAACCATTCAGAACTCAACGGTAGACGTTGGCTGTAAAAATGCAAAAACGGCAAATCGATTCCTTAAATTAGGCGAATAGAATTTTTAATAACGTCGTAAACGCTCTGCCGCTGCTGTGGTGCACATTTATGTTAATGTATTAAGCGATATTTATTTATTAAGTTGCACCAACAAAGTGATAATCAATACAAAACATTGACAAACTGACAAAAGTTCATGGCAGATGTCACCTCAATTATAGGTGCAATCGACAGTGCAGTAACAACAAAAATAAAAAAACTATATAACTAAGATTTGATTACATTTGATTGATTATTTAAGATTAATTTATGTTTAATTGGGAAATGAACCGCGACAGATTTTTCCTGTGATTTATGAGACAATTAGAAAAAATATCTATTTCACTTAAAATTAGTTCAGCGCAATCGGACAACTCCGAGCGAACATTGACGGAGACCGCGCTACCGTGGACATTATGGTAGTCCCAAAGGATTCTGTTTAAGGGAGAGTAAGCACCTAAATTTGAACGAGCGGGCTTTCTTAAAAACGGTTTATATTTATTCGTTCTTGGTAGGCACTTAGGGGCTGATATTTTTATCTGGGTTAAGAGATATTTTAGTATTTGTATCATTTTACTGGAATAGCATGCTCAATAAATGTGGCTTGTCGACACAAACTTATCACTGTCATTATCATTCTCATCCTCATCTCTGGTCTATTTCCCACAGACATAACCTACTGAGTTCTTCGATCTTCTCAGTGGATCGTGATTCCGATCTGGTGGTAGATTCTGCGAAGCTCTGGCCTTCCTAAGGGCCAGTGTTAGTAAACTGTCACAGTTTGAGTAATGGTCCCTCAAATTCTAAATTGTACTGTACATTAATAATAGTAATTCCATCCTTTAAATGGGAGCTGATGACTGCTTTGTGGCAGATATAACCAGGATCGTGATATCGACTAGTGCGAGTTAAAGAAACGACTTCTCACGCAACACATCCAATCAATATTCATGACTTAAGAAAAAAAAAAATTTTTTTTGCTTCGTTTGTGGACGAGCTCACAGCCCACCTAGTGTTAGGTGGTTACTGAAGCCCATAGATATCTACAACCTAACTACCTAGATACCTACAACTAAATGCGCCACCCACCTTGAGATATAAGTTCTAAGTTCTCAGTATAATTGCAACGGCTGCCCCGCCCTGGTGAATGGAGCTGTGCGGACTCACAAGAGGTCCAGTCCCACCAGTAATTACGCAAATTATAATTTTGCGGGTTTCATTTTTATTACACAATGTTATTGCTTCACCGTGGAAGTCAATCGTGAACATTTGTTAAGCACGTATTTCATTAGAAAAGTTGGTACCCGCCAGCGGAATTTGGATACCGTTGCATCGCTAGATACGAATGCACCACGACGCCGCGACAACTTCTAACTCCAGGAAAAAAGAAATATTTGACATAGACTTCAAGTTTCAAGGCGAATGGGGACACTGGCTTTGTGATTGATGCCTATGGGCTCCGATAATCACGTAACAGCGGGTGGGTAATGAAGTCGTCACCCGTCATAGCAAAAAAACAAATACATTTTATATCATTTTATATTCTATTCGAAAATACGAGAATTGAAAACTGTATATTAAGACTCTGAATTGCATTTATTATCTAGAATTTAAATTCATATTAAATAAATCAGACTAAAATTTTAATTCAGGCTTTCTTGTTTAACTCAGAAACACTATTTAGCATACTAGCCGCTGGATAATTATCATAATCGATGGACTCAGCTCATATGAACCGCTTGGAATATAATCATATGTATATCGTATCGTTAACACTGCAGTATTGCCAAATTAAGAGCATCTAATAAATCCGTAAATCTATACTAATATATAAATCTACAGTGGTTTTTACAGATGTTCCGGTATAACTACTGAACCATGCAACCGATTGACTTGAAACTTGGTATCCATGTAGAAAATACATGTAGTTGATTGATAGGATAATATTTATATGAGCGTTGGACTCCCTAATAATAATGACAATAAACAATAAAGTTAATTTTAAATGACCTGCGAAGAGGGCGAGTATGGCTTGTCTAGTATTGTTATATTATATATTTGTTCAGATTACATTTGTCATTTATTTATGCATAGAAAAAATATCTTTTAAAACATCCAATCGTGTAGTTTTTAGCATATTTCTCGGGGTCTTGACCGATAGCGTTTTATTGGTTTACAGAATTAAAGAAATCTTTTCGTAAAAATCCTACGAAGCTCTAAAATTTCTTTCATACAAAATTCGCAATATTTCAAAATTCAGTTGGTGGAATAAAACAAATGTTTTTATTAATATATAATTGATATTAAAATATTAAATTCATAATTACATGGTAAATGGTAGATGGACACTTGTGCCCTGCCTATTTCTGCCGTGAAGCAGTAACCCGTTTAGATTTGAAAGGCGAGGTAACTGTTGTGCTGTAAAAATAGACACTTAGACTTCATGTCTCAATGGCAGTATTGACGTTGTTGATGTATATGAGCTCCAATAATCACTTAAGACATGTGACTATGAGCTCGTCAACCCAATCAAAGCAATAAATGAAAATCCCATCGTTCGATACGACTGCACCGGGCGTCTTATCCTTTAGGCCACGACGTTCAAAGTAAAAGAATAGAGAAATTAATTTTCTCGTATCCAAACAGATATAGGACTGATTTAGATATATACTCCATAAATTTACAAACAAAATATCACTAGCAACATCTGACCACGTTTATGTAGTCTTTATGTATTCCTACGCTCTTTATGTACTCGTACAACATGATGTTTTGGTACCTTAGGAAATAGTAAAAGGAAACATGGCCGACATATTCGGAGTTGGGAAGACGAGATAAAGACGTTCGCAAGAAAGTTATAAACTGAGTAGAGTGCATAAAAATGGAGGAAGCCCTTGCCAATATTGAGCAAACAGATGTAGTTGTCGAAGCCACCGACTCAGCAGAGTCGTTGACTTAATTTCGTTATTTGGAAATATCCTTTTTGCATCCGAGTGAATGATAAACTAAACTAGATCAAAACCTGTAAACGATGATCTAAAAAAAATTATACGGTTACATTAATTATTGCCCCGGAATACCCTTAATAATTACTGACGGTTATTGGATCTTAACAAAATAATAGTAGATACTCTCAGATGCACATAAATTTTGAAAAATTCCGAGACACGTTTTTTTTCATTAGACTTTATTGGCTTACACGACGCACGCCGCCAATTCTCCCTTTAGTCGGCATGATTATTTCCGACATCTTCAACAAACTCTGCCAGATTTCGGCAAACATACACAAATCTTTAATAAGTTATGCGCTTAAACCTTCCTCTTGAATGTGTGTGGCCCGTAAAGAAATACATTCTGTAATTTTTCAGGTTATCGGATTCAGATACAGCGACGTTTAGATTGTAGGTGATAAAATGTGTAGTGATAGTTGAGCTAGCGTGCTTCAGTATATCCTTGGGCCTGCGAGCTGCAAACCGTCAAGTTGAACATACCGCGTGTGCCCCCGGACGCGGATACCTCGTAGGATGATTGACTCCCCGATCGAAAAAAGAAGTTCGCTTCAGTTTGACATTCGCTTCTGACATCTATAGTCTAGCATCTACGAGCCTTATGACCGAGAATAATAAGACATGACAAAAATATGACAAAACATGGCTTCGGCCTTACGATCAAGAACAATGGAGACGTGGCTTCGGCCTTTAAAACTACTAAAATTCTCCAATTATTACCAAGAACAAGACCTGGCTGTATGGGCTGAAGTCCATTGCCTTTCCCATTAGGGATAAATTAATATCATGATCTAGCATCTACGAGTATAGTAAGTATTGCTTGGTTACAATATCTCTGGACCTCGCTGGAAAGTAAAGCCCCTTCCCGTTTCCCTTTCGCCAGGTCCAGAGATAATATAACCGGGCTGTACATTTACAGTCCCGCGTCAGAAACCTAAAGTAACAAAAATATGTAATAACAAAGTTAACATTTTTTTCCTTTCTAAAATAGTTAATTAGCCTTTTACGGTGTTAATCAATATAGAAAATGTTAACGACTTCCTTTCGCAAACATGTTCAATTAAAACTTAAAATTGAACCTTTAGAATTTTTGCATTTATTATCAAAATACACTAATTTGGTCAAAGACCTTTTGAGTCTTTACAAAAGAAAGAAAAAAAAACACGAAATTTATAGCGGAAATGGTCCATTTGCTGTCAATAAAATTTGGAAATAACTTATAAGATTGTGTAATTTAATAAAATGAGGTTCTGTATTGGTATTGCCTTCGAAGGGTATTGCAATATACTTAGTCTGGCCATAAATACTGTTACAATTAAAAATAAACAAAATATTACATTTGAATTTGGAATCTGTCATTTTTATATGATTGCTCATTGAGTTTTCTCATTTTGGCGCCAATACATTGTACAATATTTTGCGATATTAAAATGATGTGGGGTGATAAAGAGAACCGAATCGCTGTGATTGCATTACACAAAGTAGGTATGGAGCCAAATGCAATTTTTAAAACTGTACCGGGCTATTAATAGGTGCAATGAGATCTCCTCTGTTTGTGACTGAAAAAGATCTGGCCGTCCACGTAGTGTTCGGCCAGATCGAAAAAGGTGGTCAAAGCAGTAAGGGAAAGAATTCGTGAGAAAGAGTGCGTGCTTCTATTGATAACTGGCCTCAACGTTTAAAGGACTGTATTGCAGCCAATGGAGACCACTTCGAATAAGCTTTTTATACTTTAAATTGTTTTATATTTATGTGTTAAACTAAACACACTGTAAAAGTAATAAATGTTATTTGCCATAGATTTTTTTTATTTCCTTTGTAATAGTATTTATGGCCAGACTAAGTAAAAGATGACAGATTTATGTATGTATGTACATGTTGTCATAAAGAATTTTAGTCGCAACTTTTTTTTTAAATCTGCGTGGGCATTTATGTATGCATCTATGGATTCGTAATAACGTTTGAAACCTCTTCTTTGCATCGTGTTTCTCAGTGCTGATGGTCATGACTTTTACGGGGCACTTTTTTGGACTATGTTACCTTCATTCCCTCCTTCCATTCCCTCCTGTCCAATACGTTTTGAATAGACATTATTATAAGTCTTAAAACTTTTGCCACTGCCTACCGATAGGAACTCTCCACAAGCCTAGTTTGAAGAAGGATAAGCTCGGGAAACTCCGTAGAGGAGAGCTCATTCCAAAGCCAGATGGTACGTGGTAAAAAAGTTCTTTGGAAACGTACTGTGGATGAACGCAGTGGCTCCAGGTAGTATGGATGAGCCCTACTCCAGTGACGGACGGTGCGATGGTAAAAATGAGATGATGTTATCATCTCAAACAATTCCTCAGAGCACTCCCCATGGAACATACGGTACAAAATACAGAAAGAAGTCCCTCCGCAGACCCAGAGGCTCCAAACAATCCGTGAGAATTTGATTATGGACAATCCGAACGATTCTCTTCTGTATGTATTGTCTTCTCTTCTGTATGATCTGTATGTCTACTATAGTTTTTTCTTCGGTTTGCGTGGATTGTAGATATACATAATTAAAACTACTTGTACGGTTTCATTTTGCGTTTATAATGCGTCCGTGACCACCAAAACGTAAAGTATTCGAAAAGTATTATTTGTTTTAATTATGTCTTAAAACACCTTTTCACTTTATACAATACATGTTTGACTGGCCGATGCCTACGCGCGTATTGCTGTTAGCGTGGAGCTTTATGTTACTTATGACGACGCTTGTAGCTGAAAGTAAGTATTGTACTTTTTGACGAAGCATTTTTTTTTTATTGCCCTTGTAGGCATACGAGCATACGGCCACCTGATGGTGAGTGGTTACCGTCGCCCATGGACTTCAGCAATGCTAGGGGCAGAGCCAAGCCGCTGCCTACAATTTGCTGATAACTGTATTTCTGTAATGTGACGAGGCGTGTTGCGGATAATAACATGCACTTTTAGATTCGGAATATTATGTTCTTTTTTTTATAATACATCGTTTATCAAGTTGTACAACGCACATTTGTAGTATATCTTAATAAAAAAAGTGCTTTACTGTAAAAATATGTCTGAAGAAAACAATCGATGAATTAAAATAGGCGCGCGCTTCACCGCATTATATATAGAGAGAACCCTAACAAAAGTGGAGCTACATGTTGGTTAAAGTTCAAAAAAACTATATTCGTCATAAAAATGACGAAATATTTCTTATAAATACTTGTTCTATTAAATAACTTATGTCGAATAACTATACAATGTTCACACGAACATTTTATTAGTAAGATTTATTGCGGACAAAGCATTTTAACGACATATTGGTTAATTAATTAAAAAATACGATTTAATTACCTTATTATGTTTTTGTTCATGTTATTATGGTCAATCTATGATCGCATGGAAACATGTTTTAAATAAATTCAGGGTATGTCTTCAATGAAAAACAAAGTCTATATAATAATATGTAGCATCAAGTAGTTTCTTACAGAAAAAAATATTTTGAAAATTTGTAGTAAGTACAGATCAATCAGTCTATGTCGTGGTATGGTTGCAACAAATATAAAAGACAATGGCTATAACAATTACAATAGCAAGCCGTGGGCCATAAAAGTCTCATCCTTATCACCTCTCGTAGGTGTCGTAAATATAGGATTCACAGAGATTGTACAGCAGCGTTTTCCGTGTATTAACTAACTTATCGTTGGTAGGACATTCCCGATCCTGCGGACCCAATGATAAGCTGTCGACGTCGCACTAAACACGTCATTTCGGATCCTCCCGATCCACTAACGGTGCTTTTAGGTACCTCAAGCACCGCTCATCGTTCTTGTCGAGCCGGTTGCTTAGGCTCAAGGGCTCGGCGAGTAAAGTAACGCATAGACACAGCACACTGAGTTTCTCGCCGTGTGTTCTCAGTGGGTCACGTTTTCGATCCGGTGGTAAATTCTGGGAAGCATTGATCGATGGCATTTTATGTAGATGCCACAGCAGGTGCTTCTTAATTCGATAAGGCGACGCGACATGATTATCGCGTAGCCATGACCGCCGCTAACTACTCCCCCACTCTGGTTCACGCAGAAGATGGGCATGATGGTATAATAATAAAAAATACATTCTACATTCCTTCTCTATATTAGGTAAGTGTGGGAAATTTCATACTCCTCCGGCTACGCAATTTTCGTAAAGAGGGGTACAAACAGGGCCGGATTTAGGGGAGGGCAACCGGAGCGAAAGCCCCGGATTCTTCATAAACGGAGGGCCCCCACAATAGAAACTTTGGAAAAAAAATCTTTCAAATTCCGACAAGTAAGCACTGGTAAACATATTTCCTTTGTCTTCGATATTTTTTTTCGCTCTTTTACCTTTACCGTTAAATATTAACAGAAATAATTTATCCATATACCTGGAAATTGCATTGAGAATGCATTTGGTTCTGATGGTAACAAATTGCACTGGAGAGCGCTCATTTAAAAAAATGACATTTATAAAAAAATGCCTTCGAACCACGATGGGACAAAACCGTTTATCGAAGCTTTCTCTCCTGAGCATTGAAAGCTATTTACTCCGGGAATTGGATTTCAGCGAAATCATCAACGATTTTTCGGCGAAAAAAGCTCGGAAAGTTCCGTTCGTTAACACTAAAATTTATTTTCAGATAATTCTTGTGTCCGGTTATATTTATGTATTTATGTTTGTTAAATAATAAGAGAATTTACGTGGTTTCAATTGTATAACTCGACTAAAAAAAATTGTTCATTTTATTTGGAAAATGATTTGGGGCCAGGGGGTCTCCGCTCCTCTGTTGCCCCGAGGCCTCCAGACCTAAATCCAGCCCTGGGTACAAAGCTTTTGCTTCACGTATCTTATCTTATACCTTTAAACGAGCAATTCTTGTATATATATAATCTGAATCTCGGAAACGGCTACAACGATTTTCATAAAATTTAGTATACAGGGGATTTCGGGGGCGATAAATCGATCTAGCTACGATTTATTTTCAGAAAATGTTGTTTTATTCGTGTTTCAATAATCAACTCATCTCGACATCTATTGGCGAATAATAATACTATTTTTCTTAACCGCTTTAAAGACACAACAAGAGGTCATCATATAGTTAATATACAGATAAAACTGGGTGCGGAGTGGGAATATTTATTTATCGTTATCTCTCTCGCACGTCTTGTTTTTAATGGCGGTGACGTCATCACCCATTACGTGCTTTCATATTTGGTTTTGGCAAATAATTTTTGTAGGTTAATCGTTCTTGAACTTACTTATCTCTTATAGTTATTTTTAATAGATAGCACATACATATAATTCTCAATTTTAAAATCAGATATGATCACAATTTTTATTGCATGGACCACCAGTGTGGTATGGTGAGCTAGGCGCGATGCGTATCATCCACTTGCCTATTTTTGATATAGATTTGATATGATTATAGATCAACTTTGTAATCTGAATTGACGTGAAAGTGAACTATCAATTTAATTCATCTGTTCTTTCAAACGTAAGCTTCATTATTGCTCAAGCATGGTCTAAATACATACCTACATATGTATGTAGACGATATAGAGATAGATCTATAAATGGAGACTAGACTGTAGACTAGTGTGGACTGTAATAATATGCCTTAGCCAAAGGCCTATGCTCCAATTAGTATTTGTCAAATCTATTTAACATATAAAAACGAATTGCTGTTCGTTAGTCTCGCTAAAACTCGAAAATGGCTCTACCGATTTGGCTGATTTTGGTCTTAAATTATTTGTGGAAGTCCAGAGAAGGTTTAAAAGGTAGATAAATAAGAAAGTGCGCGGTTTTTTTTTTTATCTTTTTTTATTGCTTAGATGGTTGGACGAGCTCACAGCCCACCTGGTGTTAAGTGGTTACTGGAGCCCATAGACATCTACGACGTAAATGCGCCACCCACCTTGAGATATAAGTTGTAAGGTCTCAGTATAGTTACAACGGCTGCCCCACCCTTCAAACCGAAACGCATTACTGCTTCACGGCAGAAATAGGCGGGGTGGTGGTACCTATCCGTGCGGACTCACAACAGGTCCTACCACCAGTAATTACGCAAATTATAATTTTGCGGGTTTCCCTTTTTTTACACGATGTTATTCCTTCACCGTAGAAGTCAATCGTGAACATTTGTTGAGTACGTATTTCATTAGAAAAATTGGTACCCGCCTGCGGGATTCGAATACCGGTGCATCGCTTCAACACGAATGCTCCGGACGTCTTATCTTTTAGGCCACGACGACTTCCAGTAAAAACTCCAATAAAACTTCCAATAAAAACAAACAATTTTGTTTTTCCCTGTGATGTGTCCATGTGATGAAAAGCTTAGGTCTTTTATTTATCGATTGAGGTACTACGAAGTCTGCCGGGTCAGCTAGTTGTAAATAAAAATCCATTACTCAATTATTTTCGAAACCTTTATTCTTGAGTAATTCGTTATAAATTAATTTACAAAAACCTATAATAAACATAATTATCACAACTTTCAAAACCTTCTAAGCGAAGAATTAAGTAGGTGCTTAAAGTATCACAAAACTAAATTTCTTTTTAAGCGGCCTTTTCTCTTACTAAACGATCGGACAATAAAGTAAAATGCTCGTAAATTATCATATCGACAGTTGAATTACGGACGTAGTATATGAAGTGTCTGTCAGAAAAAATCCGTCAGAAAGAACTTGGCTCATAAAAGTCCACACCAATAACCCTAGTCTACAAAAAAATCGGACTATGATTTCTGATCTTTAAGCTTTCGCCTCAAATATAGACTGACAGCCACTTCCAATACAAAAAGGACGGATTGAAAAAAAAAAACTCCATAACGAAACTTACTTCTTTGCTTCAGCGACAGCGTGAGCACTGACCTTGAGTGTCCCGCTGCTCCTCTCATAACTGTCATCTTCGTGGCTGTCGTTATAATCCTCATCGTAATATCCACTATAAGGCCTAAAGCGATACCCTCCATTAGCACCGTAGTAGTTCCCATTAAACTGGTTGTTATACGAACCGTAGCCGTTCCCAAAGTATCCTGGTCTGTAGCCGTGCCCTTGGTTACCGAAACGGTTAGGATGTCCATTATACTGATAGTTGTTTGGGTAATATCCATGGCGATTGTAACCACCGCCTTCGTTAGCAGAAGCCTGCGATTGGCTAATGGCTATGTTGATGGGATAGCCCCCCTGATGTCCTCCATATCCTTCCTGGTAGCCGCCATAGCCTTGGTGCCCTAGGTATCCTCCATATTCTTGACATAGTCCAAGCTTTTGACATAATTTCTGCGTGTGGAAGCTCCTGGGTTCTCTGAGTAAATCTGTCTTAGATTGAGCTTCGGAAGGCTCGCCTGAAATATGCAGATATAATTTTTTAAAATTATTTAGTACAAGGCGTAATTGTGTTTCAGTTCGGATTTGTACATCGCAGTCGGACAAAATTTGTTTTGTCTGAAATTTTATCTAGCTATCCCTACTTTTGGAAATAGTAGGTATATTGCTATTTACAAAATCTCATTTGACGATGGCTTACGATTAGCAGCCGCTCGTTTGCTTGCTTTCAACGTTACACAACGGACCCTGAAAATAATGAGTCAAAATCTAAATTACCTTGAACAGCAGTCCAGCTGAGCACCCCGATGATCAAGAGGAGTATCAATCTTAAATGAGACATGCTTGTGTCATCCAACGATATGTATTGTGGTATTCGGCTTGCTTTAAACAGTTTTATAGCTTGACCCTCGAGGTCGTGCCCCACGCTAAAAGACATTGAGATTTATTTGCGAAAAATCCCACGGAAGTAATCAGAAACGGTATACAATACACCATATTTGGTAATAGAACGGAAGCTCTTTTAAGGATTGTTTTGTTTTTTTAATTAAATCTAGTATTAAATTTGAATATGAATCTCATTATGTTGACGTTATTAGCAACTGTATTTAATATTAGACGTACTATTTTACAATTGTGATTTGATATTCGTAACAAAGTGATATAAGCGCGGCCTTTGTTAGGGAAAGGTTTAAACATTAAAAACGTTGGAGTTCTATGTCTACAACGTTATGAAAGAAAAGAGAGAAAAAATCATTAATAAATAGCTGATCTGATTAATGAGGAGTTGTTATAAGAACAGCGGCGTGCGTTGTAAAGATAAATAATGAGGATACAAAGAGTTTGCTTATCTACTGCTAATAGTCTCGATGGAATATGAGTTAAACAACGTGTTACAAAATACCCCGTAAAAAATATAAGTAATTATCAAAGCCAAAAATTTTGTCAACCCTAACCTTTGTAACCAGATAGATTATTTAACAGAAAGGCCTACTACGTACCTATTTTACCTAATAATTGTCTACTTGAATGGTTTTTCTATTTTTCATTCATAAATGTTTGCTACCTCAATACAAGGATGTCGTTATATTCAAGTACTGACTTAAAAAAATCTCAGGTTGGAAAAAAAAATTATGTTGTCAATTTCAAATCTAATCGATATCCTACAACTTTTTCGAGTTTATTTCAAATGTAGGTACATTCTGCATAGTTTACTCTTTAATTTTAATGAAATAGGGTTAGCACATCAGTGAAGATAATAATATTTTACAATTTTTTTGGACTATGTTATACAGCGTTACTACGGCTAACGTTAAATATTGTGAATATACTCGTAATAAGGCCTCATTTAACCTCCTTTCGGCTTTACGGGTAGTTTTGTAACACCCTGTATAAGTAAATACATATTTACTTTGATATAAACCTTACAATACTTTGAGACATGCTTTACCATTCGGTATCTGTGTTGGTGATATGGCCTATGGTAAGTCTGCACGAGTAAGTATATCGAAGCGTTCGTTCCAGTTTGAAGAGGGGGAGTGGTGGTACCCTTTTACAATATAATTCAAACTTAGGTGTCGTTTCTCACGGTGGCTCAGGTTGCTGTTTATTTTGTTATCAGAAACCACTTAATGCCAGATAAGCCAGAAACTCTTACGCCTGTTAGAAAAAAAAGAGCATTCATATGCCACTATACTGCATATATACTTAGTGACTAATATAAAACAATAAAAAAGATGATACATTAACCAGCCTTAAGAAAACTGTTTTGAAATTTCTATTTTCAAATTTTAAACATATTCGAATTTTACGACGTCGTATTTCTAGATTATAATACCATTTTGTAGACGGCTTATCAATGTAAATGATTAGAGTCAAGAAAAAGTTAAACATGTTCTAGGATTTCATTCTTGATTATTTCGATCAGCTCGTGTCAACGACCTCTCCGTATGATTTTGACTGACACAGCGTTGACCTCAAGATTGTATCATACATGCAGCTAATTGCTTTTATGGTGGCTCGTATGTTAATGTGTATTCTGATAAAAAAAAAACATGAGATCGTAAATTACATACTCATCGAGTTCTTTGTAAAGGTCAGATGTAGAGCGACGCACCCAAAACGCTATGTTAATTTTGTATACACAATGGAGGCAGAATATAAAGTTTTTGTTTGATTTAAAATCGGAAGTTGTAAATTGTCATTTAATTCATTTTTATTGGAATTTATTTTTGTACTGTTGGATGTGTAGAAGCTACAAAGCAAACAGTATAACTAATTAATAAGAAAGTAATTCTATCAGCATGTTTTTATGCTAAACAGTGAACTAATTTTCCCAAAATTAAGTTTGGAATTATTGGGATCGCCGGGAAAGAATATCGGTTATTATTTGTCATCCCAGTGCAGGATAGTGGCAAAAATTGTTTCTAGAGGTTTGATTTCCATTACCGAGTATTATAATATATCTATACTAATATTATATAGAGGAAAATTTTGTTTGTTTGTTTGTATTGAATAGGCTCCGAAACTACAGAACCGATTTGAAAATTTCTTTCACTGTTTGGAAGCTACACTATTCCCGAGTGACATAGGCTATAATCTTTTTTGAAAAAAATTAGGGATCCTTACTAAAATTTCAATAATGTAACACAAGGTGTAAAAAAATTACCTAAAATATTCTTTACGACGCTTGCCCTGCGAAAATTATTGATGATAGAATAAAATAATGTACTACGACTTTGTAGAACACATTATTAATTACAAAAAGTGTCGCGACAGTATATGTCCACCTATTATAGTTATGCCGCAATAACTGTTCTTTTATTTAAAAAAAAAAAAATTTGTTAAAGGCCCGAGCGGAGCCGGAGCGGGCCGCTAGTACTTAACACTTTGAGTTGATGGGTGTGATTTACTAAAATACAGCTCTCATAATGAATCAAAATATCAATCAATTAAACAATAATTCCAAAACTATGAAATATATCTTTTTAATTTGTGGAAACGGAAGTTGATTTCGTTGCCTTGAACGCAAAACTATAATGTTTCTTGTTTTTACTAACAATGAAAGATCGAGGACTCGAGTGGGCGTTTAATTTAATTTTAGGACCATGCTAGTGCTGATTTTATGACACTCTTCGACTAAGAAACAAGAATTTCCTCTTTCATTTTAGCAATAGTAAAGGATTTTTTTTATAGCTTAGATGGTTGGACGAGCTCACGGCCCACCTGGTGTTAAGTGGTAACCGGAACCCATAGACATGCACAACATAAATGCTGCCACCCACGTCGAAATATGAGTTGTAAGGCATCAGTTTTAACAGTAGTACGGCTGCCCCACCCTTCAAACCGAAACGCATTACTGCTTCACGACAGAAAATAGGTGGGGTGGTGGTACCTACCCGTGCGGACTCACATTTTTATTTATTTCTTAGATGGGTGGAGGAGCTCACAGCTCTGGTGTTAAGTGGTTACTGGAGCCCATAGACATCTACAACGTAAATGCGCCACCCACCTTGAGATAAGTCTTAAGATCTCAGTATAGTTACATCGGCTGCCCCACCCTTCAAACCGAAACGCATTACTGCTTCACGGCAGAAAATAGGTGGGGTGGTGGTACGTACCCGTGCGGACTCACATTTTTTTTATTGCTTTGATGGGTGGACGAGCTCATAGCTCACATTCCTGGTGTTAAGTGGTTACTGGAACCCATAGACATCTACAACGTAAATGCGCCACCCACCTTGAGATGTAAGTTCTAAGGTCTCAGTATAGTTACAACGGCTACCCCACCCTTCAAACCGAAACGTCATCGTTCAACACGAATGCACCGGACGTCTTATCCCTTAGGCCATGACGACTTCCAAAATAAACCACATGAAATGATAATTAATTATTTAATCGTATTTTCATTTTTGACGTAACATTAATCAACAATGGTATCTATAGTTTTTAAATGGAATAACGCAACAGTTCCTTAGCCACTAGCCTTAGCTATGGCAACAGCTATGGCATCACCAGACCCACTTTTCGCATTGCTGATGGCTGAGCTGTCGCTTCGGCTGCAAGTACTGCATCCGCTGTTTGGAAGCTGTTGGTTACGTTCCCACCTTGGTGAGGGTGGTGGCGGGACTCGTGGAGGTGGAGGGGGCGGGGCATGTGGAGGTGGCGGAGGAGGCTGTGGATGAAGATTAGGGGGAGGTGGAGGGGGCGGGGCATGTACGGGTGGCGGAGGAGGCTGTGGACGTAGATGGGGGGGAGGTGGAGGCGGTTGAGGATCACATTTACCATAAGGGGAACGTTTCAGTCGCTGTAGAAGTAGTCCGTTTTCAACTCCATCTTTAGAATCTGTTGATTAAAAAGAAATGTCCTTTGTAAAATACAAATGTTTAAAATACAAGTCTTTCTCTCTATCTTTCTGTGTATGTGTGTGTATGTGTATGGTGTGTGTACAAAAAATAGTGACATTAAATAAAATATAAAATGAACACTACAATTCGTTTATTTTATTTTCATTTAAATTGATGCTATTGAACATTATTAAGAACGGAATTTCGAAGCAGCGTTTCTAAAAATTGCTACAGTAAAATAGTTTTTATAAAGTGCAACCGAAGATTTCATTTTCAACTGTCGTTTATCATCGAATTTGTGACAAGAAATACAATTAATATTTAAAATAATAAATCGGCTCACGCTGCTCACCTGCAAACGATTGTTGTAATGCAACAGTAATGTAAACGATCACAACAATACCAGCTCGCCACATCATCTTAGATTATTATGATGAGAAACTTATAAAATTGACGGTTTTTATACGATTCTTGTATCAACACATATCCCAAACAGTACTTCGATGGTAAATAATTCTGCAAATATCGTGTTGTAGTGTTAATTAATTCAAATCGATTAATACGTGAAGCAAAAACTTTGTATCCCTTTTTACGAAAATTGCGCGGACGGAGGAGTATGAAATTTTCCACACTTATAGAGAATATAGAGAAGAAGTGTACAATGCTAAAATTATAAATAGTGCATAAAATATACATTAAATCAATAAAGAAAACATTACACACACTACCATGTATTTGACACACACACGCATGCATACTATTTGTTTATTGTCAAACTTTTCTTTGCAGTCTGTCAGTTATAGTTTTTCAAATTGAGAATAGATTAAATATTGTTTTCTCTTTACTAATATTTGTCTAACTAAAGTGTAGTTTTGACGAAATCTGTGACTAAAGAAGTATTTAATAGTCTTTGACAATAGAATCATAATAGTGTACAAACTTATAATTTCCATTAGTTATAGTCGAATTTCGACTACCAGGGAACCACTAGTTAATTCATATCGACGATTTTTGTGTACCTGCCCATGCGCCGATTGTTCACTGATTGAACGCGGTCGCGGCGCGCAACTTTCTTATGTCTACCGCTCAATTCGTTTCAATTTCAAGGGAAAGGATAGTTAACATAGAAAAATAAGTCAGAGGCCTGCTTGATATTACATCACAAGGAGTATGAGGCTGCCCTTTGTAGACATAAAAATAAAGTTAAGTATATTTAAAATTGAAGGAGACAAGATTAAAATTATAATCTAAAGGCTGCTATTAAAATCGGAATATGATTGTTCCAGTTAAGGCCTGATGAGAAATATCGTACCTACCTACGTGGGCTTACCATGTGTGCAGACATTACCGGTATTACAATGGTAGCTTCACAATTTGTTGTAATACCATAATCGTAGTCTTCAACTATGCAGGGGTTCGATCGTCAGATATTTTTTTGTGAATATTCAATGTATCTATTATGGGCTCACTATCGTCTACCAATTTTAAGGAACAATGTCGTAATTACTGATAACTTTTTTTTTCGGGCATGGGCCGTACCTCATACGAAGTGTCCGCGCCTAGGAGGCGTGCTGGGTAAGCAGTACTTGACGGTTTGCGTTTGTTGGGAGCAGACCGCGGGCCCAAGGTCACCCCTTGCACTCTCTCAGCTGACATCCACTCTCCGCCCGGGGTTAGAACCCAGGCAGAGTAAGAGGGTTCCAACTGTTAACAATAAATCCATACTCCCTGCGGCACCCCTAGGACGCCCAGCAGTTCCGTAGAACTACTTCCATACAATGCACTAGAGTGGTAATTACCGAAACCTACCTAATTAAGTGTGTCATTGAATATCCTTTTTGAAAGTGAATATATAAACTCTAATATCAGCTCAAGAAGAACCACAACCCTAGGAAGAACCGAAACTGACTTAGTGGACCTTCGGGATAAATAAAAGTTCTACGGAAGAGCAAATTAAAAGTATATTTAACTTATAACACTTAACAAACACTTTTAAATTCTCAATTCACTTCTTCCGCTTTGCTTCAGGGGATCCGTACGCTGTTTCGCTTCGAGTAGTTCCGATTACTAACTGATTTCATGCCATCTTTGCAACGCGTTTATAGTCGATACGACATCCCTAGATTTATGGAGAACATTGTAGGCAAGTCGAGTAGCTTCGAGTGTGTTTCCGCTATCTGACAATAGATGGCGTTGTACCTCTCGAGAGTTGTAACTATACCAGCCGCTGTAACTATACTGAAACCTTAGAACCCATATCTCAAGGTGGGTGGCGGTATTTAAGTTGTATGTCTATGGGCTCCGGTAACTACTTAACACCAGGTGGGTTGTGAGCTCGGCCAACCGTCGTCTATACAATAACAAAATAAAAAAATAAAACTCGAAATGTAAACAGACATTTTGAAATTTCCGAGTTAACCCAAGAAAATTTAGACAGTTTTGTGTTAATAAAAAATGTACTTATTTAATAATTAACAACATTATAATTAAAAAGCANTATGTCTATGGGCTCCGGTAACTACTTAACACCAGGTGGGTTGTGAGCTCGGCCAACCGTCGTCTATACAATAACAAAATAAAAAAATAAAACTCGAAATGTAAACAGACATTTTGAAATTTCCGAGTTAACCCAAGAAAATTTAGACAGTTTTGTGTTAATAAAAAATGTACTTATTTAATAATTAACAACATTATAATTAAAAAGCAAAATGTTTTTGTGGAAAATATTTAATTCGAACCAAAGTTCCAAGTTTCTTGTTTTTCTATTTAATTATGACAATACATTAAAGTGTAGGGTAATTAAAAATGCAATCATCTGTAAAGTAGATCAGGAAAAATTACCCCCGGTCATGTGGCCCCAACCTAGGATCCCCTCTACTGTGGGAATCAGCCATTGATATTAGTTTAAAAATAACCCTTTACGCTTATGTACCTTTTATGTCAAGATATTTAATTACTAGGATGTCGGTAGCTTCAGTAGCCACTGCCAGCTGATGCTTTGGCCACAGCTACTGCGACAGCACCTCCACCGTATTGTCCTCTGCCGCAATGATCACAGCCGTTATCATTCGTATACCAGTCATATCTAGGAGGCGGGGGCGGAGGCGGTGGTGGCCAATATGGCGGGGGCGGAGGAGGTGGTGGCGGGGGTGGTGGCCAAAATAGCGGGGGTGGAGGAGGTGGCGGCGGCGGTGGCGGTGGAAATAAACCAAGGCCAAAAAATGGCGACCTTTTCAATCGCCGGATTAAAAGTCCACGATCCGCTGTGTCTTTTGTAGTAACTGAAATAAAAATATTTTAAAATTATTATCTCTTTATTTACTCAAGTAATATTTATACATTGCTTGACACCGGCCTATACCAACGTGTGGGCCGGACCTTTTTTTAAAGTCTTGGGGCCCATTTCCTGCTGCGCTAACATAATAATATGCTTAGTTAGAAATCCAAAATATATTGATAAGTATGTACATACAAGACATATAATGAAACAAAAGTTGTTTTGTAATGACCACCTTAATATATACATCTGGTTCCTTCACTTCATGAAATACAAAATGCTACTTCGCGAACAACTTAATACCAAATGGTTCTTGAATTGGAATTACCAAACAAAGCATAGAATAAAAAGGGATTGACGTTGACGCGTCTAATCAAACCTCTGAAACATTGTTAAGACAGAAACGAAATCAAATTGTGATTGCTTTATATGTAATCCAGAATGTTATTTTTGTTTCAAAAGCAATAGCCATGTCAAACAAAATAGTAAAACACTAATTTCTGCCCATATTAAGGAAATAATAATTCACTTTTTTTTTGATTGGGGATATATGAAAATTATTTCCGACTCACGTTTTTCCTCGGCCGCGCAGAGTTCGAATAGTAAAGCGCAATAAAACACTAAAACAACTGAACGCCACATCTTGATGACATGTTTTGTTATAAAACCACACACGTCTCATTATATACGAGTATGTACGTGTCAAAATATCATTATTAATTCGTACCAAAATTTCCCGGCAACAAATATTAGCGCACGCTAATTGTTCAGATAAACGTTCAGTGCTAAATCGTATGGCGTAAATTCCTTGTCGCGTGTTTGTTTTCGGCTACGAAATATGTACTAATCAAAAAAGAATACGAACATCTCTCGATCGGGAGTTTATAAGTGAAATAGAGCATGTGAATGCAATTTATCTATTTCACTTGGAGCCATTCTCTATTCAATTCCTTTGAAATGTCTTTTAAGCTATTGCATAGCTTTTATTGCGGGCTTTGAGCGCGGCGACCGAATCAAGAAATTCCGTAACAAAAATGAAACCTAACACCCCCTTCTCCGCGTACCATGTAGCTCGCGTTCAACACATTCACACGTTGCGCTTGTGTAGTGTATGTGAATAAGCGCGCGGCGTGACGTCACACTGCATGCGCATCACGAAAAGTCTGTCCATCTCTCTCTCGCGCGGTCTAGCTTATGAGTGTGGAGGGGAGGGACAGTTAATGTTTTGCATTTGTTAATGTTTATAAATATAGCGTGGTCTTATTTTTTATTGTTTTAATATTAAATTTATGTTTAATTATAAATGCATAAGTTGATAAAAAATGCTATGCAATAGCTTTACCGCGGCAGTCCGGGTGCTACACGTGTTTTTTTTCTACCTATGCTGATAGCCTTGAGAGGCTATTTCAGCTTCTCCTTGACGATTAGGTGAGTTCACGGGGCTCAAACTGGGAGTATTGTTAACACTAGCCCTTTTTTTTTTTTTTTAATGCTGGGGAATCCATTTACGGATACCCGGTCGAGAGGGGTAATAGACCCGGTTATGTCGGACTCCGGCGCCTCCAGAGAAGAAGAGGGAGAAGAGGAAGACCAAAGTCCTCCTCTTCTTCCAATTCCTACCGGGAGACTACGCCTTGAGAAAGGCGCGCGAGGCGCTGCGCGGCGTCTTCCACGCAGGACCCGCCCCGCAAAACCGACTACCGACTAAACCACATCGAGCTCCACCACTCCGACTCCACGAAACCTACGGTAGCGCACAATGCGCGCCGCAGGCTCGCCGTCGCCGGTACCCGTCCTGACAATAGGACGGGATCCAATCCCCGGGAAGATCCCGCAGGACGTCGTCTCGGGAGACACCGTGAGTGGCGCATAGGAGCCACCTTGCGCCGCCTCACCACGGAACCGACAGCAGAGCACCGGGCGCCCCCGCACCCAGTACCCAACAGTCCCTACGGGAGATTANGGAGCCACCTTGCGCCGCCTCACCACGGAACCGACAGCAGAGCACCGGGCGCCCCCGCACCCAGTACCCAACAGTCCCTACGGGAGATTAACGGGAGCATCGTGCCCGCGTCGCCCACCCCGCCTTCTTCGTTGAGGAGCCGAAGAAGGATTCCACTCCCTTTCGCGCTCCTCAGCCTCGCGGAACGCCATGACCAGGTCGCAAAATCTGGCCATGGCCTCCCACGAACTCTCGTCCTCTAGCCTGCGGGCAATGACAGCCCGCAAGGAGAGGTCCCTCCCCAGCACCGCGATGAGATTTCGCCGCGGGTGCTCACAACGCGGGCACGCTTCGAGTGCGTGCTGAGCATCATCATCCGGATGCCCGCACTGGTGACAACCCGGATGTGGCTCTCTCCTGCAAACCCTCCACAGGTACCTCCCGAAGCAGCCATGCCCCGAGGGGACCTGCGTAAGGCGGAAGGAGAGCACGCCGTGTCGCCGATCTGACCATGTCTCCAGCACGGGCACCAGGGCCTCGAGAGTGCGCCGGCGGGTGGTTGAGGTTTGATGAAGTTCTTCCAGCAACCGCTCCCTCCATTTAGCGTACGCCAGATGACGCGCAGCACGCCTCCACTGACTGACAGCCGACAGGCCGGGTGTCCGTCCCCGACTCAGGGACTATGTCCTGCGCCGGTATACCGTAGCCTATACCTCGGCCTCGAGATCGCAAGGAAGGGAACCTGTGAGGGCGCAGGCGACCTCTCGGGAGATCGTACGGTACCCCCTGATGACTCTGTTAACACTAGTCCTAGCAAGAGCAGTTCTTCGCAGAATCTACCGCCGGACCGGAAACGCGACCCACTGAGAAAACTCAGTGGGCAAAATGTCTTTCTTCAAACGAGGCTTAAAGATGTCGGGGGTAGTTTTTTCTTAAATAGCGTAGATTTATGTACGAGCTCACGCCTCGTCTAGTGTTCAATGGTTATCGCAACCGGTTAATTCACATTTTTCAAAACCGGAAAGTATTACTGCTTCGCGGTTAAAAAGGGCAAAGGGGCGTCCTCCCACCAACAGCGCATTGGCTGTGTTTTTGGCATTCCTGTAGTCCATGAGCGACGGTAACCACTTATCGTTGGGTGAGCGAATGGGATTAAGCGTTAGCTATCTTACCTCCTTCAATTTTTCAATTAACTTTGTATAGATGCTTACACAGATAACATAGGTACCTTATCTTAGGGAAGCGACAGAGCGCTACTTTGAACGAGCGGCGCGGCACGATAACCCTTCTACCTATCTGACCCAGGCGACGGAGCAAACCGAAGCCGCCGTAGACCAAAACATGTCTTGTCGGATCCCCCGGACTCACTCTCGGCGCTTTTAGGTCTCTCAAGCACCGGTCACCGACGAAGAGTTCGTCAGACACAGCTCACTCAGTTTCTCACCGGATCTTCTCAGCAGGTCGCGATTCTGATAGTAAATTCAGCGAAGTACTGCTCTTGCTAGGGCTATTGTTGGCAATTCTCTCAAGTTGAGCCCGTAAGTTCACCCACCGGTCCGCGTGAAGTTGGAATAGCCCGTTAGGCCACCAACGATTAGGAAGGGAAATCCGACCGCATACGAATTTAAAAGAGAATATCATGAATGTAGTCGAAGTTAATTAAATAGAGATAGCTCGAATTTTATACTAATACTGATCAGATCATCATAAAATTTAAAAGGGATCACATCTGAGAAGCACAAGCTTCGAAAAAAAAAACTTCAAAATCAGTTCACTTTAAAAAAAAAACTGATGTTGTAATACACATAAAAAACTGATAACCTCCTTCTTTAATACGGTTGTTCCGTTTTTTAATACAAACTGAAAAGAAAAAAATGTTTTTGAAGTTCAAGTGAATCTTCTTTAGGCGCGTTGAGAGTAAAATTTAACTTGTGACAAATTCGTTACGTCCAGACAGAAAAGATACAATTTAGGATGAGCTCTCCCGAACCATTCGACTTTGGAGAGAGGGAAAGGACAAAGTGAAGAGAAATTTGATTTAAGGATGAAAAATGAGGAAAATCACCATACTACACACCGCAAAGAAGTTTCATATCTTTCACAAGCACCAAGTTGAACGCGTACCAGTTTTTTTTTCCGCATTTCATTCTTCTGTTCGTTGTTCTGAGCGTTTTGAATTTCAAGTCTAGTACCTCATCATGAAGTAAGCTTAACTTAACCTCAACTCAATTCAACAAACTCAACTCAATTACAAATTGTCATCCAAAAAGACATGTAAGAGAGACGGTTACTAAAAACAATGATAAATGAATAATGGCTTTGTTTGTCTGTATTCTAAATGTTGACAGTTCGTGGAAGTTTTTTGTTATAGTATAATTGTTATATGTATTCAAATAATAGTCAAGAATACTCTTAAGCGATTAGGGCTCTATTTCGTATAATATCAATTTCACTAATCTATACATATAAATAAAATTGGAGTGTCTGTTTGTAATATTGGAATAACCGCTTTTTACTACATGCATATGAATATACATACATATATACGGCACATACACCAATATAATTTTTTTTACAATTTTTGTCTGTCTGTCTGTCTGTTTGTTCCGGCTAATCTCTGGAACGGCTGGACCGATTTTGACGAGACTCTGACTGATAGGTAGCTGATGATATAAGGAGTAGCTTAGGCTACTTTTTTTAAGACTAGCTTCGCCCCGCGGCTTCAGCGGGACTCAGCTATCAATAATAAAATTTAATGTTTCCGAAGCGAAGCGAGGGCGGTTCGCTAGTAATAACTAATAATGGTATTATATCTCCAACCTATTTTCTTTTAAGTACAATCCAACGATATTTCATGATTTATTTATTTATCGTATGGCATTCGTTTACACAGCGTGGTACGCAATTGAAATTTATAATAATATTATTATAAACGTATAATTGAAATTTACAGTTTGTGATTAGGGTTTTATAATTGACGCAGTGTAGTTGGAACCGGGAGATCCTCAGGAGGACAGTTCGGTTGCCAGGTTGTTGCACTATTAGCACCACCCAGGGGTCACGTGTAGGGTAGCGGTGGGTAATCTCCTACGGACGTTATGCAACTTCGACCCCTATTATTTTATGATTTAAAAGAATCATAAAATGAAACAGCTAATTTTGTAAAATCTATTTATTTACATCATAAAATTATTAATTCAACCTTTGTATTCAGGAGCTTTTGATTACGTCTGTAACATTGATTCTTTTAATTAGAAAGCAAAGAAATTTCATTACTTAAAAGGATTATAAAATGAAACAGTAATTTTTTTTTAAATCTATTTATTTACATAGTAAAATTATTAATACAACGTTTGTATTCGGGAGCTTTTGATTACATCTGATTTAAAATTTTAATTTCTATTGGCTTTTGCTATAGCAACTGCAATAGCGTCCCCAGTGTTACTCTTAGCGTTACTAATTGCTCCACTGTCTCCTCTTCCGCCGCATGTGTCACATCCATTGTTTTCAGGGAAGTACTCGTATCGCGCTGGTTGTGGTGGTGGTGGTGGGGGCGGTGGCGGTGGCGGTGGCGGTGGTGGCGGCGGAGGCGGAGGCGGCGGCCAATATGGCCGTGGTGGCGGCGGCGGCGGGGGCGGGGGTGGCGGCCAATATGGCCGTGGTGGCCAGTGATGGTGTGGTCGTCGTGGTGGATAATAGCTGTCACATCCGTATCCTGGTGGAGACCGTTTGAGTCGCTCTAGTAACGGCCTATGGTTGCTGACTTCTGTGTCTTCTATAAATATAATTTTGTAATGTAATAATTAATTTAATGAATGAACCTATGATATCTTCTTCTTCTATATATATAAAAATGAATTGCTGTTTGTTAGTTTCGCTAAAACTCGAGAACGGCTGGACCGATTTGGCTAATTTTGGTCTTAAATTATTTGTGTAAGTCCAGAGAAGGTTTAAAAGGTAAATAAATATGAAAATTCTCGGAACTAAATAAAAATAACAATTTTGTTTTTCCTTTGATGTGTCATCCGTCGGACGGATTCCTTTTGTTTGTTTTAAGTTTATTTTATACAAAAGTTTAGGTCTTTTATTCATCGATTGAGGCACTACGAAGTCTGTCGGGTCAGCTAGTGTATAATAATAACAATAGTAAAATATAATAAACTTAATGTGAATTTATGCATGCATATGCATATTTTATGCGTCATAATTCACGCTTCTTTTTAATTATTAACTAAGTTCAGTTAAGGAATCAAATAACATTTAATATAGTTTGGTCAGCGTCGTACATACGGACAGACATGCGAGAAAATTAATTACGATTTTATCAAAAAGGTAATGTATTCTTTCACTTTATTCTTGTACTGTATTGTATTTGAAATGTGGGTGTGGCGGAGGATTCTACGAATACCGTGGACTGCCATGAGAACTAACGAGTCCATTATAAGGGAGCTAAACATCCGAAAGAGGCTCTCTGCTATCTGCCGGGAACGTGTTATGAGCTTCTTCGGACACATCATGCGGTCTCCCAGACTTGAATTAGAGAAGCTTATAATTGCGGGTCGCATAGAGGGCAAGCGTGCCGTGGGCAGAACCCTAGCCAAATGGTCAGATCTGGTTAAGGAAGCGGTCCATGCCACCCGTGATCTAACACAGTGGAGGAACGTTTTTTTTTTTATATGGCTTAGATGTGTAGACGAGCTCATAGCCCACCTGGTGTTAAGTGGTTACTGGATCCCATAGACGTCTACAACGTAAATGCGCCACATACCTTGATATATAAGTTCTGAGGTCTCAGTATAGTTACAACGGCTGCCCCACCCTTCAAACCGAAACGCATTACTGCTTCACGGCAGAAATAGGCAGGGTGGTGGTACCTACCCGTGCGGACTCACAAAGGGTCCTACAACCAAAAACGTCTCATGTGGCCATGATCCTCAGCAGTGACGGAACGATATAGAAGAATAGAAAGAACTGAAATCAATGAAATTGTTTAAACAAACTTACTGCGTTCTTCGGTTGCAGCATGCTGTAATACGACAGCACACAATAACAATAACACGGCCGACCGACTCATGTTACGTGTACGTTTTGAAGAATAACGATATGATGTCGCAAATTTATATGTCTCTAATACCAATATTAAACCGATAGAATTACCCAGAATCCCTATTTCGGTTCGCACTTTACTGTTAATTAATTGTGCATACGCTGTGAAGCAATATTACATTTCTGTTATCAATTAGGCACAACATATACGAATATTTTTGTATTCGTGTCCGATCGCAATTTTATTTTTATTTTTTATTACTTATATGGGTGAACGAGCTCAAAGCCCACCTGGTGTTAAGTGGTTACTGGAGCCCATAGATATCTACAACGTAAATGCCAACAAACACCTTGAGATATAAGTTCTAAGGTCTCAGTATAGTTACAACGGCTGCCCGACCCTTCAACCCGAAACGCATTACTGCTTCACGGCAGAAATAGGCGGGGCGGTGGTACCTACCCGTGCGGACTCACAAGAGGTCCTACCACGGGTAATTACGCAAATTATAATTTTCCGGGTGTGATTTTCATTACACGATGTTATTCCTTCAGTGTGGAAGTCAATCGTGAACATTTGATAAGTACATTAAGAAAAATTGGTACCCGCCTGCAGGATTAGAATACCGTTGCATCGCTAGATACGAATGCACCGGACGTCTTATCCTTTAGGCCACGACGACTTCCAAATTTAATACAAGTTTTAATTACATTACGTGGATCTAAGGATTTGATTGTGTTTAATTTAAGTTTAATAACGAAGCGAAAAAATAGATTAAGCAGAGCAGAACATAATAAAAGAATTCGAACCCAATAGAATCTAAGCATAAATCTTAGAATAGAATGTGAGCTGGCACCTAATTAACTCTCACTTGTAATTTCATCGTGCGTTAAAACCTACTTTATTAAATCAAACATTTTTAAACTATGGGAAATTAATAGAAAGCTGGACGTAAATTATAAAAACTTTTCGTTTTGAAACTAAACAAAAGCTACGTCTACTTTACAACATGGTACCTCTGATTTTCAAATCAATCAAAAATAACCTAATAAATGAATAAAAATAATTATTATTTAGGTAAAGCTACTTATAAATAGAAAATCTGTGTTAGCTCACCGTCGGTTGGCAGAGTTCCTAGAAGGCTGGCAGCATTTCCACGCTGGATAGCAATGCTAATTCTTTGTGCAAAATACGTACCGGCCTTCTGGTCTCCCGAGGCCTCAAAAAACCTCTAATAACCTCTTCTAACCAACCTCTTTTAATTAGCTACAACCGTAAAATCTTAAAATTTAAATAATAAGCGCTAAAGGTATTTATTACGTACAATCATTATATGCAACTTAGTTGTTGACAGTCTATTCGCAGCCTAATATTGTCAGCCTTGGACAATTCCATCCGCTTTGCGGTTTGATAAATTTGTAGAACGAAATCTGTTATTGTGATAACACTAAAATTGGAATTGATAGTTTGTTCTTAATACCTTGTTATGATGCGTGAATATCTTGGTGTTCAGTTGTCGTATACATTATTGTAGCGATCCCCATTAGTCGTTGATATCAGAAATGCCAATGAAACTGAAATAATATCGAAGAGACAGAAGGCATTAGGTAAAGACATCCGGAATGCGTTTTTTTTTATTGCCAGTGTAGGCAGACGAGCATACGGTCCACCTGATAGTGAGTAGTTACCGTCGCTTATGGACTTCAGGAATGTCAGGGACAGAGCCAAGCTGCTGCCTACCTTTGCGTTGCTAATTTCAGTTGTAGGCGTTGATGGCCTAACAGAGCGAGGCTTAATTTCTATCATATATTTTTCTATCTTTTGAATGCTTTATACCACTCAAAAGCATGTATTTTTGAAAAAGTCGACTTACCGTATGCCTTCTATAACAATTTCGGTCGTCCCGAACACGAAATTCCAATGCAAAGTTCAAGACAAACTCTTTGTTCGATGTTTTTGTCCATTATAATATTTTTTTAATTAAGAATTAGAGGAGGATTTTTTCTCCTACCCACGCCGAAAGTTCGGTTTTCCTCCCGCTGTACAGGGAAGAAAGTGTAACTTTTCTCTCTGGGTACTGACAAGTGCGCATGCGCGTTAGTGTCTACGTCTGTTCTCACGCACCTAAAATTCTCCGCCATTGTTGTGTTCGGGTAATTTGCAATATTGTGTTTAGTGTAAAAGTGAAATTAACAAAAGGCAATAAAATTTAATACTGAAGCATTAAACAAAGATGAGTTCATCAGAGAGTTCTTATTCAATTAGTAGTAGTCTATTTAAAAATTAGAAAATAGTTAAATTGTTTTTTTATGAGCTCCGCCCCTCTACCCCCTACCAGGGCTTTCGCCGCTGGACCCCGGCTCGGTACTCCACGAACTTTCGGCCTGGTAGGAGAAAAAATAGTATGTGCACCGCGGGAAAAAAGTAGGAAATCTCATCCCGCGTGCTTGCCACCCTCGCCTTCGGCTCGGGCCGGCACAATGTATTATATTCCGCGATTTTTACTGAGTATCCAATAACAACCAAAATCGTAATATTTTGAAACCTTTAAACATGATATAACTGACTCGATGGTGCGGTAATAAATGCCCCTGATTGCTGGGACGTGGTTCGCGGGCTTGATTCCAATATCGGGCAAAATTTTGTGTGATGCTTGCTTGTTTGCCCTTTCTCTCGGTGTTCAAAGGGCGTAAAGTACATTTGTAGCTCTACGAATTGCCAGAAGCGGTTAAAAGTGACTAGGCAATAGATAGGGGATTGGGGAATGGCAGTGTTGAAAAAGTATTTTCAGAGCCACGTGGTAGAACCTAATGGTGGTACTACAAGCCATCCGCAATACAATATCCTATAATACATCATTTTCTCAGGTTCAGATTTGTATAAAAGAAAATTCAATAAAATCAATAAAAAATATAGTCCCCGAAGCGAAGCGAAGCGGGTCGCTACTTAAGTATGTTTATCAGAGTTTGGTTCCCATAGTACAGGGAATGTTAGTTTGGGGCCAAACAACCGTGTGTGACTTGTCTCCGGTTATTATGAATAGTAAAGTCAACATGCGATCTGACGATGCGACTTGGCAGTTATTTTTAACTTTTCCTACAACTCGCCATTTTCTGAAGTAATAGAAATAGAAAGAATACTTTAAAATTATCTCATAAAGATCAGAGTTCCTGGTGGTTTTTCGATGTGGAGCACATACATCCCCCATCTCGATATGGTATGAGCCCGAAGCTTTAATACCTACTATTGCGTAACGGGTGCCCCATGTGTCAACAGGAATGCAACTTGATGCATTAATGATGATGCATAAAGGATGAAAAGGATGAGGAGACTGCAGCCTTGTTGGAACAGAAAATCAGTGCCTATAATTATTTCCTCTTCTCAAATCTTCGCACTCAAAAATTATGCGGTTGATAGTATCTACATTGTCATTGCAAGTTGGATTAAAGGATTAATTTCATCGGCTTACGATACTATACCTATAATTCTGTACTTTCTTCCATATCAATTTATCAAATGAAATATTTCATGTGCTTGGAGTAATTGAAAATTTCAAAGGGAGTTTGGTCTTGTAGCTATACCTGAACGTTTTGAGGAATACCCAATGAAGAGTCAGGTCCTACCAGTACATTGTCAACACATTCAGTGCATCAACAGTGCACATTGTCACTCCGTTCTCAGTATAAGAATTCTAATTTATTTAAGTTTTATTAAAAAGTAAAACAATAATACGATACAAAGATATATTAATTTATTAAATACAATATTACTTATGTTACATATGCATAATAAATAACAGAAAACAGTTATTAAAGTTCACTATACATTATTATATACCAAACAGTCTCCGTAGATGTGAATGGATGAATTTATAAATTAGTATGGTTTTGGTGAAAAGTTTTATTTAAAAAATTATCAAAATATGAAATTAACCACCCACAGAGATCGCCACTGCCGATCCACTGTCACTCTTAGCGTTACTGAGGGCGTAGTTGCTCTTTCCGCAAGTACTGCAGCCGGCACCCTGATATGACTTCATTCCTTGAGAAGCAAGATCCAGAGCTCCACTTAAAGCTGATCCCGCCTTTCTATATGAGCTGGACCCATATCCACCGCCTTGTTGCCACTGTCCACCACTCGATGATTGCGAATGATGTTGTTCACTGATCGAACTATCGCCTCCTTGAGAAAAGCCGCCGCTTTGAGAGCCAGCGTCAATTTGCTGTTGTTGAGCTTCGCCAGAAAATCCGCCATCATTGTGACCAAAACTAGATCCACCACTGTTCCCGTATGAGCTCTTAACTTGAGAGTTTGCAGAACTAAAGCGAGCACTCTGCTCTTGAGAGCTACCAAATCCACTCCCTTGATTTTGTGAGCCACTGAATCCACTCCCTTGACCACGTGAATCACTGAAACCACTTCCTTGGCCTTGTGATCCACTGTACCCACTACCTTGGTTTTGTGAGCCACTGAATTGACTCCCTTGACCATGTGAACCACTGAATCCACTCCCTTGGCCTTGTGATCCACTGTACTCACTCCCTTGGTTTTGTGAGCCACTGAACCCATTCCCTCCACCATGTGAACCACTGAATCCACCGCCTTGGCTTTGTGATCCACTGTACCCACTGCCTTGGTTTTGCGAGCCACTGAATCCACTCCCTTGGGCTTGTGATCCACTAAACCCGCTTCCTCGGTCTTGTGAGCCACTGAATCCACCTCCTTGACCTTGCGAGCTACTAAATCCACTATCTTGGCCTTGTGAGCCACTGAACCCACTTCCTTGGCCTTGAGAACCACTGAATCCTTTCTGTTGACCATGCGAACCACCGAATCCACCCTCTTGACTTTGTGATTGAGAGCTAAAACCCCCAAATTGCTTGCGACCTCCAAATTGCTTGCTCTGATATGAATAGTGTGATTCTTTGAAACTAGCAGCATTTTCATTCTGTCCGTTTCCCCCGACTCCATCTGAACTGAACCCAGAACTTCCTACTGCAGTAGCACCTGCACCTGATCCTCCACTGCTCTCAATGGATCCACTGTTAATAGCGCCAGCACTAGCTTGACCTGCAGCTCCTGAATTGCCACTAGCACCATAACCTGCAGATTTAGATCCTAAGCCGGCACCGACATCTGATCCAACAGAGGAAGAAGCTAGGGAGAATGCTTGACCAGCTGTTTGAGCCCCGCCCTCGGCAGCAGCAGCTGCTCCACTAAATACACCTTGGGCGCTTCCATCAGAACCACGCGCTACCCCTGTCCATTGCTGTGTGCGGAATATTGGAGGTGGTCCCGGAGGCCCAAGGTACCTAAAATGACGTGGATGATGATGAAATCTGTGATATTCACATTCATCACACGGGGATCGAACAACTCGCGTTAGTGAATCTGAAACAAAAAATAATAAATAAAATGTTGGCTTATGGACTACTACAATTAAACTCGTCTTGTTCTTTCGAGTTTAGGCACGTAATAATAATTATTCGGTCGATGCTGGAAGATACACCGGCAGGTAATCGCTTACTGCGTTGCTGCCATGCAAAACAAACATAATTATTCATGTTTCAAATCAGTACATATTTTATTAGTTTTATTGATGATAACATCATGACAGAAATTCGTATCCTAATTTGCATTCATTATTTCATTAACCCATAGATACTTAAATACGTTTAAATATGTAAATAATATACACCCAGACAAATAGCAAACAAATCTGTTCATCACACGAATGTTCGCCGATGTGGGAATCGAACCCACGACCCTCAGCGCAACAATTAAAGGCGCTAACTACAGTACCACCAAATCAGTTAGTCGCTTTAAGCCATAAGAAAGTCGGCTTGTGATAATATAATCTATGGAAATACACTATTAGCCTTTTCAAGCATTTAATGGAACTAGAGGTCCCGCAGTAGTCGAAATTCGACTATACTTAAATTAATTGGAATTGTAAGTTTGTACACTATTATGATTGTATTTTATACTTCTATAATCACAAATTTCGCCAAGACTACACTATAAAAAATATTATCAAAGACAAACAATATGTTTTCTTTATTGATTTAATATATCTTTTATGCATTATTTAAAAAAAATATTAGCATTGTGCACTTCTTCTCTATATTTTCTATAAGTGTGGAAAATTTCAAACTCCTCCGTCCGCGCAAATTTCGTAAAAAGGGATACAAAGTTTTTGCTTCACGTATTAATATTTAAAGATGTTAATATCTAAAGGACTTTTTGGCAGGAACGCGAGGAGTGAAGTTGTGTGATTTGTTTTATTTTGTCTATTTAGTGTTTCTTCAGTTTTAAATTTGTAATAATGGTGGATTATTAACTGATTAATATCTGTGAAAGTGCACAAATGTAGAAAAATGAAACAAAACCGCTGGACGTAACTTCTCGGGATCCTCCAAAAAGTCCACTGAAAAAATCTCAGTAAATGACCACCATTCGACTAAGATTCTATTTCATCCCATATCATCTCATTTCATTTCATCTCACTCCATATTATAATTTTTCATAAAAATAAGAATATAAATACAAATAAGACATGACTTAAAGGTCTTAGTTACCAGGTCATAAAAACCCTTAAAAATAATAATTAATATCTAAAATATACCTTCGTTTTGCCAATACTGTCCGAGCACAGCACAGTGTGCTGAGAGGAGAACCACAGCAAATATTGTCAATGTCGTCTCCGCCATTACGTTTAATCTAATAACCGATATTCGCAATACGTACAATTTATACTTTACAAATGAAGGATGTGAAAAACAGCTTCCAAGTATCACTAGAATAATTTATTTAGCATCAAATTGTCATAGTAAACATCAGAGCTTAGTAACAGAGGGGAACAACAGAGCTATCTTGTTATACCTACATACGTTTTGCGATAATGTACCTATGTGGTAAAATCCAGCGAAATTTGTGAGGTCATGTTATTATGTCATCGTCTGGTCCATTTTAGGTGCATGATACGCTCGGACGCATTTATGGTAGATGTAATTGATGCACATTATTGTTTTTTTTTATTGCTTAGATGGGTGGATGAGCTCACAGCCCACCTGGTGTGAAGTGGTTACTGGAGCCCATGGACATCTACAACTTAAATGCGCCACCCACCTTGAGATATAAGTTCTAAGGTATCAGTATAGTTACAACGGCTGCCCCACCCTTCAAACCGAAACGCATTACTGCTTCACGGCAGAAATCGACAGGGTGGTGGTACCTACCCGTGCGGACTCACAAGAGGTCCTACCGCCAGTAAAATTTATTTATTAGCTTTGATGTTATAAAATTGTCACGACAGTTGAATATGCAATAAAAAGATGAATTTTTTTCGTACCTAATCGTTGGTTGGGTGCTGTTCCAACTCCGCACGGACTGATAGGTAATTTCACGGAGTTCAAACTCAAAGCAGTTTACAGTTAGTTGTTTTAATACTACATAGAAAGGAAATATACATAGGCGGCACTGAAAATTTCGGGAATTAACGAAGTGACACAACATCACTATTTAAAAATGTATTTATTGCTTTTCGAAGTATTTTCCGCGAAATTGGACACATTTTTCCATACGATGGTACCAATCATTGAAGCAACCATTCCATTCGGAAGTTGGGGTCTCCAAAATGGCCGTTTTGTAGGCGTCCACAGCTTCTTCAGGTGATGAAAATCTCTGTCCACGCAATTTATTCTTTATTTTAGAGAAAGTATAGAAATCATTAGGGCTTAGGTCGGGGCTGTACGGCGGATGGTCTAATAATTCTATGTTTTCTTGCTCTAAAAACTCTTTTGTTCTGTGCGCGGTGTGAGAACTCGTATTGTCGTGATGGAGGACGATGCGGCGGTTGCAATTCTCCCTCTCAGCCCTCATATATATATATACATATATTATTTTTTTATTGCTTAGATGGATGGACGAGCTCACAGCCCACCTGGTGTTAAGTGGTTACTGGAGCCCATAGACATCTGCAACGTAAATGCGCCACCCACCTCGAGATATAAGTTCTAAGATCTCAGTATAGTTACAACGGCTGCCCCACCCTTCAAACCGAAACGCATTACTGTTTCAGGGCAGAAATAGGCGGGGTGGTGGTACCTACCCGTGCGGACTCCCAAGAGGTCCTACCACCAGTGATTATAAATATTTGTTACTTCGGAAAAAATTCTCGTATTCTCCTTAACAACAAAACAAACTGCTCTTTGGAATTAAAGTATTAAGATCTTGCTAGAAATACTGTTACAATAATAATAACTAGAGGTCCCGCAGTAGTTGAAATTCGACTATAATTAATTGGTATTATAAGTTTCTACACTACTATGATTGTATTTTATACTTCTATAATCACAAATTTCGCCAAGACTACTCTATAAAAAATATTAACAAAGACAAACAATATTTAATCTCAATTTGACAACAGACGTCAAGAACAAGAGTTTGACAATAAATAGTATGCATGCGTGTGTGCGTCAAATACACGGTATGTAGTGTGCGTAATGTTTTCTTTATTGATTTAATGTATCATTTATGCATTATTTAAAAAAAATATTAGCATTGTGCACTTCTTCTCTATATTCTCTATAAGTGTGGAAAATTTCATACTCCTCCGCCCGCGCAATTTTCGTAAAAAGGGATACAAAGTTTTTGCGTCACGTATTAATATATAGATAATAATAATACGCCCATTTTATTTCCAAAAAAAAAAAAAAGAAAAAAAAAAACACCTTATCAAATAAAAATTACAAAATTAAATATAAACTTGTGTTATTAGAACCCCATTCGGGTAAAGGCCTCCTCCAGCTTACTCCACTCTTCCCTATCCTTGGCTTTATTACCTATATAACTGTTACAATAAGAGAGAAAAAAAAATTACTTGAGTGTTTTAATAGAGTGGAGTATTACAGTGTATCGATCGAATATCTGTGACAGCGTTAAAAGAAGCACTAAGAATGTCATTTTTGAAACATTTCATGCGCTTGGTATTTATTGAACGCGCATTGAGCTATTCACGTTAACTCTTCATGAAATTACCGCTGTTTCCACTGAAAAATATCTAACCATCCACATAATATGCTTCTAAGGAAAGAATCCGAAGAAATCCTGTCCAAAAGCAAAATATGTCTGTGCAGGGAAATGTAGGGTGGTTTTTTTTATTGCTTAGATGGGTGGACGAGCTCACAGCCCACCTGGTGTTAGCGGTTACTGGAGCCCATACAGGTTATATAACCTATTCAAAGTCACGTCGCATATCAATTGCTTCTGGTCGAAACTGAAGCTAAAATTTAAAAAAAAAAACAGGGTGGTAAAATCAGAGCACATTCGAAGTTCGTACGCAAAAGAAGGTCAGAGAAATAGAAACCTAATGATCGCGTGCGAGTTACATATTATATGTTTTTATTTTTTTTATTTCACTTAGTTATGGTAAACGGTTTCCGCCATACGTACCTAGGGGTATCTTTGATGAGGCATCAGGTTGATTCTGTTTTGAAGATACATGTCATAACGCTAAAGGGACTAGCGCCACAAAGGGGGCTTATTCTTGAGTTTGATACAGTGAGGAGGGAATTGTCATCAGTATATTAGATCAAAGTAATAATTAATGTGTAATTATCGGCACTTTAAATATGTTCAAATTTTCCAGTTAATCGATCGTTTTTACCTTTCTGAAGATGATTGTTATGTTTGAAGATTTTTTTTATGCCTGTATTGGTGGACGATTTCACAGCCCACAGTTAAGTGGTTACTGGAGCCCATAGACATCAACTAAGTAAATGCCGCCATCCACCTTGAGACCTGAATTGTAAGGCTCGGTAATACAGTACAACTGCTGCACCACCCTTCAAATCGAAACGCATTATTGCTTCAAGGCAAAATACACATTATTATTCCTTCACTCCCTCTTCTTCATTAACTCTATAAATATTTGAAATTTTTTATATTGCCCTTGTAAGCAGACCAGCATACGGCCCACCTGATGGTGAGTGGTATTATGTGTATGGTATGTATTACTCCTACATTAGCTCTCAGGCTCGGTAGAAAAAAGACAGAAGGTTTATTCAATGGATTGAAACCCCTTATATCATTCCACATTTCCAACACAGTTATAAAATTCAGAAATAAAAATTTTTTATCAACCACTAAACCAACGAGAGTATTACTAAGCTTGACATTTAATTAGCACTAATTTATAATTCTAATAGAAGTCTAACAGACTAAGTACAAACACTATAAATCAATATTTCGTATAAATTTAGCAAGTTCCTGGCAAAGGGGATTTCCCCGAGGCCCGTATTGTCCAGCACTCATTGGATCTGATAAGACGCGCTAAGCATGGCTTTATGTTGTTACCCGTCGCCTGAGTTGAAAATGTATTTTTTTTTATTGCTTAGGTGGGTGGACGAGCTCATGACCCACTTGGTGCTAAGCGGTTACCGGAGCCGGACTCACAAGAGGTCTTACCTCTAAACTTCCAAAAAAGGGGTCGCCAAATGGCGGATCGATGTACGTTTCCGGACCTCCGACCCATTTTATGCCGACCGCGAAAACACAGCAAGTTTGACTACAAAGTATGGAAATTTTCAGTCAAGAATTCTGGATGAAAATTGTGTCGTAATCAATATCCAGAACTATAAAAATTAGCTTTAAAGCTTCTTACTTTGTTTGGATCAACATATTATTATACATATTTGTGAAGCAGCATTTTCAAAGATAAAGTACATTGAGAATAAATTACTATCTCAACTGACATGCCATCTCCAGGATTTAATGTCATTGATGATCTTGCACTAATTTTACTTCAAACTTGAGACAGAAAGTCAAACAAGAAATAGCATTTTGCTCTTGAAATGTAAAAAAATACCTTTGTTATTTCGGTAATTACATTTTTTTAACAAAATTATTTGTTTTCCATAAAATACGGTACAGACCGCGGCGGTCGTGTCATTTCTTAAAACAGACTCTAAGCGAAACTAATTGGTGACCTAAAACATTTAGAAACTTCTCGCAGGCATCTTTTAGTCAAATGAAAAACTTATTGAAATTTGACAATAATTTATTCAACCTTAAAATACTCGTAAATCACTTTTTTTTTGGTAACTTTTGTAAGTCCGTGTTAAAAATTAACCTCTCGCTACAGAATTGGAGCTAGACTGGGCTGATCCTCCTCGACTGATAGCGATGCTCTTTGAAATACTAATCGAGGTTCCGCCTCCTGGGCGGTTGAAGCCACCACCACCAAAACCGGGTCGGTTAAATCCGCCACCGCCGAATCCAGGTCTGGACTGAAAACCTGGACGGCCGAAGGCACCGGCTTGCGCTTGAGCATTAGCCTGACTGAATTGGGGCGATCGGGCTACGCGTGTAGCTGGAAACAAACAAAATATTATTCTAAATCACTTTTGTATCGTAGTAGATAAATAAAAACCTGTTTTCGATTCTTTTTTCGTCTAAAGTTATGGCAAATTCTCATTGAGCATTGAACTTTTTTTTTTTTAGCTTACATGGGTGAACGAGCTCACAGCCCACCTGGTGTTTAGTGGTTACTGGAGCCCATAGACATCTACAACGTAAATGCACCACCCACCTTGAGATATAAGCTCTAAGGTCTCAAGTATAGTTACAGCAGCTGCCCCACCCTTCAAACCGAAACGCATTACTGCTTCACGGCAGAAATTGGCAGAGCGGTGATACCTACCCGTGCAGACTCACAAGACCTCCTACCACTAAAAAAGTGGTAAGTAAGTTAAGGTTAAGTTCTTATTAATCTAGAATGTTTATTGCTAGCCATAGGATTGTAACTGAGTTAAACATGCTCGTTAAATCACGGTATGTTACAGCAGATTAAAAAAACAATTATGTATATATTGAGTGAATTACCTGCATCGATTTGATTACAACAAATAATTAAGAGAACGAGACCACATAAAACACTAGTGCCGGCCATATTGCGAATATTCGTAACCAATACTAAACTACGAATAATCACACCACAATATATATTCGAATTGAAACACGATTAATTTGGACATTACCGTGAAATTTAGCGCGAGTTTAGTTTGTTTAAAACCAATTTACCTTCAGTTGACTAGACAACCGAATTCGATCTTTGTATATATGGATATCAAGATTATAATTGATTGAATTTATTTTTGTTGAGAAGTATTGAACAGGGGATAATAATATAGTAGAGTATGTTTATCAAGTAAATATTTGTACATTTTATAGTTTGTATAGTGATTTTACAAGAACGACTATGGGTTTCCCGATGAAATATAAAAATACGGTAAACCACAATTGGATGGGTTTTTTTTTGTCATGTAACACTTATGCAATAGGGAACCATGTATCGTGTTGAAACTTTTCTGATCCAATAACATAAAAACTTGTTAGTTAGCATTTGCTAACCAGCGGACAAATAATTGTATTATTTATTTCCTACTTATTCGCTGGTAGTCTATAGGACTACATTGGCTTCCGTGGACGGGTAGGTGAACTCACGGATTAATCTGACAGAATTTGCTAGCACTAACCCTAGCAAGAGCAATTGTTCGCAGAATCTACCTAGAACGGAATTGGAACCTTTTTTTTTTATTGCTTAGATGTGTAGACGAGCTCACAGCCCATCTGATGTTAAGTAGTTACTGGAGCCCATAGACATCTACAACGTAAATGCGCCACACACCTTGAGATATAATCGAAATGTGAGTGTGAGTTTTAAGGTCTCAGTATAGTCACAACGGCTGCCCGGCCCTTCAAACCGAAACGCATTACTGCTTCACGGCAGAAAGAGGCGGGTACCTACCCGTGCGGACTCACAAGAGGTCCTACCACCAGTAATTACGCAAATTATAATTTTTTTTAGGCCACGACGACGACGACTGCTGAAAAGATCCGGTAAGAAATTCAGTGGGTTGCGTTTATGGGTTGATTCGCTCGTCGAATAATTTGTCGTAATCGACTAGTACGATGAGGAAGGTGACCGGTGCTTGAAGATACTGAAATCACCGATTGGGAATCCGGGGTACCGAGAAAACATATTTCGGCCCAAAGGCCTTTCCAGTTTCACCAGGACAGGTGGGCGAGCAAATGCTCAGCTATGAGGTGTGGGATTTGCTAACAGCTACCCGAGCGCCTCCGAAGGAGACCTAACAACTCAAGAGCAGCTGCTTCGCGAATGAATCTACTACCGGATCGGAATCGCGATTTGCTTATTCCGCTAAGCAGTCGTGTTTTCGAACTCGGAGGGTAGGAAAACCACTATATAATGAAAATAAAACTTATAACGCGTGGTTGAAGGTCGGTGTTAGTTTTTTTGTATATTAGTCAGATGGGTATTCGATACTTTCGGATTTTTTTAAACCAGTGTGCTTAGTGCGCCCCTACCGGCAAACGTAGGCAAACGTTCCAACTCCATACAAATTTGAGTTAACTTTTACGCTATCGAAAATGTTAAAAAACTTACACTAGGCACACTGGTGTTCAGTGGTTACCGAAGTCCATAGACATCAACAACGTAAATGAGGTCTAAGTCTCAGTTTTACAGCACTACGGCTGTCCCAACCTTCAAATGGCATATATGGATGGCTACGCTAAATATTTCACATCACTTAAAACAAGGTAACTCGCTGCCTCTTCTGAGGTGGTTGTCTGGGCGTCAGTTGACTTCGATTGAAAATTTAAAATAGTCAGTTATAATGTATCTTTTTACTAATCATTTTATTAATCTATTATTCAATGGCAATATTTTAGTTACAATAAAGATGAAAGAAAATGGTTATAAGTATTCAGTTTTTCATTGCAAATTAGGCATTCCTAATGAGAATAAGAATTTTTATGGGAGACGCATCTACGATATAAATACAATTTCTCAATGGCCTGTAAACTAAGAGCAGCTTGAATCATCAGCAGCAGAAGATCTCTATCCGATTAAAATAGTATAGTTATAATGCGTATTTAATATAGTATTTGGCACCGCTTTCAGAAGCTATTCCTTTATAATTATTATATTATAATTATTAGAAATAGTATTTGCTTTATAATAAAATATTATAGTTTAGAAATAAGTCTTTCAGAAAGAAGAAAAACACGGAAAATTTGAACTCTGTTGCTAAAGAGAGATATAATAAAAAATATTCCAAAATATCCCAATTCTAATATATTTTTATATTCAACCTTATTTTTCCAATACTACATTTACAGTATTTAGGATATATTAAAAATGTAATGTCATATACTGTCACTGTCAAACAATGCCTCACTACAACTTAAGTTTAGTGAAGTAAATAGGTAGAAATATTAAATTAAATAAATATAATTACAAATGGAATTAGAAGACTTAAAAAATCCGAGTAGATTCCAGAAGCACACGAATATTTTAATTTGGAAATCGTTCTTACAAAGACAGTGCGTTGCATTTTGAACACTTTTAACTCCTTCTATTTGCCTGCATATGCATATACTTACATATATGTATCTAGGTAGCTGAAACTCTGTGCGCTATTTTCACAAACTTCAAGACTATGAAGATAGTTCGCAACCGTATCAAGGAACGATAACAATAGTCGTCGTGGCCTAAAGGATAAGAAGTCCGGTGCATTCGTATGTAGCGATGCACCGGTGTTCGAATCTCAGGCGGGTACCAATTTTTCTAATGAAATACGTACTTAACAAATGTTCACGATTGACTTCCACGGTGAAGGAATAACATCGTGTAATAAAAATCAAACCCGCAAAATTATAATTTGCGTAATCACTGGTGGTAGGACCTCTTGTGAGTCCGCACGGGTAGGTACCACCACCCCGCCTATTTCTGTCGTGAAGCAGTAATGCGTTTCGGTATGAAGGGTGGGGTAGCCGTTGTAACTATACTGAGACCTTAGAACTTATATCTCAAGGTGGGTGGCGCATTTACATTGTAGATGTCTGTGGGCTCCAGTAACCACTTAACACCAGGTGGGCTGTGAGCTCGTCCACACACCTAAGCAATAAAAAAATAAAAAACAATATGTTTTATTTGCTGATGGTATTATATCCTCCTAAAACGAGTCGTAGACCTAATTGAAAGTACTATTATGATTTTTTCTCGCGTTTTTTATTGTCATTATAATGTTTACGGTGTCCCTATATAACCTATGACACATATGTGTTTAATTTTCAATTCTAATGTAATTTGAAACATCAAAAAATAATACATAGTGTTTTTCATTAAGGTACGTTTTAATATTATTTAAATGTCACTGCTGGTTTTCAACTCAATATTTTTTTTTTATTGCCCTTTTAGGCAGACGAGCTTACGGCCCACCTGATGGTGAGTGGTTACCGTCGCCCATGGACTTCAGCAGTGCCAGGGGCAGAGCCAAGCCGCTGCCTACCGAAACTGCCTACTGCTAAATAATAATCATCTTTTCTAGGCGCCGATGGAAAATCCTGCTCTTCGAAGGTCTCTTCGCTGGGATACTCTTCCTGAGCGCTGTGTTTATTGCCAACCCTGTGTTTCTTACTCCACTTCAAGCCGAACCTGAACCGCCTCTTACTGGAGCGGACATATTAGTTTCTCTGAACCGAAGAACTATAATGGGGTATGCCCCTAATACGGAACCCTTCGCCGCTATAATGGGAAGGGCTGCTAAATTCCTGAACATAAGTACGTTACATCTTTCATAAATTTTTTAAGACAGTTGAAGTTTTTCTTTTGTCACATTCAGAAGCACGATGCGTAGGTACATGACACAAATATATTTTTTAGCACGTCTTAATTCAACTCATTTTGAGTATAACCAAGAATTCTCAATATTTTGCCTATCATAATATATTATCATTCATTTAATATCATTCAAACATCATTTAATAAATGATGCTTTGTCCTAAATATACTACGTACTAGAGTAACCCTCAAACCCCACGCTGTTATTATTGTGAAACATCAAATGAAATACTTTGTTTTGCGGTAATTACCACAAAATCTTCTTTTAAGTGTTTATTTACAACAATAGTTTTACATAAACATAATCAAGGAATTGCATTCGTTTGAAAATTTTCAGTGAAACAGTTTAAATTATTAATTATTCAGATATGTAATCTTCATCATCATCAAACCGAATATCTGATAAGTGAAGTTTTAAAATTTTCAATCACTTTAAATATTAGTTATCATTTCTTAACCAAATCTAACAAAACTAAAATAACTTTTAACACGTACCTACATACGTTAGAACATTAATTTAAGTACTTTTAAAAAAATCTGATTCAAATATTTTTTTATTTTTATTGTATATCACAAAGTTTAGATTCTTTTGAAATTGTAAATATTGGTTTGTAAATGACATATCGTATTAAAATAATTTCAGTGTTAATGATAATGGGTGAATTCGAATCAAAGTATAATTCAAAATATGTAGTAACTGAAATACGACCAGAATTCATTAAAATTTGACATTGCAATTTCCATCTCTCAAAAAAAAAAAAAAACTTGGAATCAGTATATTTATATAGTACTCGTATATACATGGATAATACAACTTCAATTCAAACCCTCATATAAACTTCATTTCGAATTTATTCCCTAACAATTCCACAATACGGTATAATTTACTTTAAAGCAACCTTAAAGCGGTTGAGGCAAGACAATTTTTATTTTAATCATTTTTATTTTAATTAAAATTTAAATTTAAATAAACCGGTTTTCTGGAATCCTCACTAATGCATAAACTCTTCACAAGCTTCTGTATTTGCTTTCATTGTCTTTATCTTTAAACACTTCGGTGACCGTATGACCTATCAAAAAGTGACGTCGATATGGGTGGTTGAGTTCATCAGCGAATTGGTATATTTGCATACAAATACATAATTATTTTAGACTAATTTGTTTTAATTATCAGTTTATTCTTTTAGAAGTTATGTTTTATATATACCTAATAGATAAATATCTAATCTAGTGATTCGTTTTGCTTACATAGATTAGCTATAGCTATATAAGTATATATAGTTACTATATGTGACTATTAGCTATAGCTATATTAATATACAGTTAATATATTATGTGACTGGTATATTTTCTACTATTAAACATTATTTGCCCAGCTTAGTACAGAAATGGGGATATTTACACACACGTGCATATTTTGTGTATACGGCTAAAATCATTATCGTCTTTTGACTTTTCTGCAGTCAGGTAAAATTAAAATTTTGTATTGTACAGGTTTTTTGACGGCTTCATCTGAGAATGGTCTAAACGATATGTTATTTGATCGAGTGTCGGAGGCACCTCTCGATGAAGCAGTCATGTGGATCATATGGGAGACTAAGGTACAATTATAAGGAATCATAATAAAAAGTAGCTGTGGCGTCGCTCGCGTCAATTTGTAATTTTCTGGTAATAAACAAAAGTAAATAAAAAGGTAATAGTACCTAACTGTTTGGTGGTCTCAGCAGGGTGTTATGTTAAGCAATAACGGCAGATCCCCCTATTGTGTCGAGCTCCGAGCAATGATAGAAAAACTTGCAGAGAAACAGCCCCGACTCATGAATCGATCTTCACCATTATTGCTCCGTGATAACGTGAGACCTCATACAGCACGAGAAACCGTTTTAGCTCTACAGGAACTGTAATTAGAAACCATTCGTCACCCTCCGTATTCGCTAGACCTTGTTCCAACGGACTACCATTTTTTTCGTGATTTGGACAATTTTTTACGGGATAAAAAGTTTTCTTCCCATGAGGCAGTACCGAATGCTTTCACAAAGTTTGTAGAATCTAGATCACCAGAGTTTTATAGCAAAGCCATAAATGACCTTCCTATTATATGGCAGCAATGTATAGATAATAATGGTAGATATTTTGATTAAGTAAATAAGTTAAATGGAAAAAAAACAAAGAATTTAAATTTTTTGTACAAATCGGCAATTTCATACATCTAATATAAAGCAATACGAAAAGGTCTGGTGACTTGCAAACTAAATGTACTTTGGTGTTTTGATTTTTAGTAATTAAAAATTTGTGTTTATTTATAAAATATATAAATGGCAAAAGATATTTGCCGAAACCCGGGATTGAACCGGGGACCTTTAGATCTTCAGTCTAACGCTCTCCCAACTGAGCTATTTCGGCTCCAAAATCTGTAATGAAATTGTTATTAATACAGTATGTATGTACAGCAGATGTGAAAAACAACATATTAAGATAAAATTTATAAGTTAATTATATATCCGTTTTTTTTTAAAGTCACTTCTTGTTTTCCTTTTAACTTTAAAAATTCCTTGAATTTCATCAATACTTATTTTGTTACTGTAGTAGTGTATTAGTAATAAATACTTAAAAAGGAACTATTTATATTAATAGTTACATATCAGGACATCACAAATAATCCGCACGTTAAATATTCTTTATTATCTCATTTAACAACTAACACAGCCGGCAGATAATTTAAGTATGTATATAATATAATCTTTGGCATAACGCAGAATTTGAAGTCGTCGTGGCCTAAGCGATAAGACGTCCGGTGTATTCGTGTTGAGCGATGCACCGGTGTTCGAATATCAGGCGGGTACCAATTTTTCTAATGAAATACGTACTCAACGAATGTTCAGGATTGACTTCCACGGTGAAGGAATAACATCGTGTAATAAAAATCAAACCCGCAAAATTATGTATAATTTGCATAATTACTGGTGGTAGGACCTCTTGTGAGTCCGCGCGGATAGGTACCACCACCCTGCCTATTTCTGCCATGAAGCAGTAATGCGTTTTGGTTTGAAGGGTGGGGCAGCCGTTGTAACTATACTGAGACCTTAGAACTTATATCTCAAAGTGGGTGGCGCATTAACGTTGTAGATGTCTATGGGCTCCAGTAACCACTTAACACCAGGTGGGCTGTGAGCTCGTCCACACACATAAGCAATAAAAAAAATAAAAAAAAAACCTTAAATATTCTTTACTACCGACCCGCCCTCGCTTCGCTTCGGAAACAATAAAACACACATGAAACAAAAAAAAAAAAAAAAAAAGGTAGCCTATGTTCATCAGGGACAATGTCGGCTTCTAATGGAAAAATAATTTTTCAAATCGGTCCCGTAGTTTCGGAGCCTATTCGAAACAAACAAACAAACAAATCTTTCCTCTTTATAATATTAGTATAGATTATCTTATTTAACAACTAACACAGCCAGCAGGTAATTTAAGTATGTATATAATATAATCTTTGGTATAACGCATTTAAATTCCGTGTAATAATACAGCAAATAGTATACTATAATATTTTGTACAGTGACGTCAATATTCAAAGCGCGACTATATTATTTCGTTGAGTATACGTATACGAGTTAATCTGTCGCATTGAGTGTTGTTTGTAATACTGTCATTACGATTATTTATAGTAGTTAGGGGATGACAAACACTTTAAAGGGAGAGAAAGAGATAAAGTTAAGAAAAAATGGATGGATTGCGTGAAAGACGATATGTGTAAGAGGGGAGTGAGCGAAGAAATAAGATATGATAGAAGAGTATGGAAGGAGAAAACATGTGACGCCGACTCCAAGTGACTGTGAGAAGGACAGGAGAATGATGAGGTGATCACAATATTAAAATGATCTTATTTATACTTAATACTAGCTGGCCCGGCAAACTTCGATTAGCCAAATCGGTCCAGCCGTTCTCGAGTTTTAGCGAGACTAACGAACAGCAATTCATTTTTATATATACATATATACGAGATACAGTACATATTTCATTGTACAGGAAAATATCGTCATTAAGCTTTTAAGTTAAAGCAGACACATCCAGACGCTCGTGAACGATTTTAATGTATTTTTTGTCATTTTATGCGAATTTAGTTTTTATTTTCTACATCGTACTACATAAGATTATGTTTGGCACATAATAGTAATAATTATTTTAGATAAACAACACTTGGAAATTAAGCATAAGGAGCACGGACCGCGCCAAATACGAGACTAGTATCGATCACGCGCGGTTCTCGAACCCGCACCTCCGAGTCGGCTTCCTGGCCGTGCAGCTGGCGATCTCACAGGCTATAATTGAAAACGCGGCCGGCTCCAATCCGAATTATGAGGTATTATGCTTTTTTTTCCCTACCTATGCTGATAGCCTTTTTTTATTGCTTAGATGGGTGGACGAGCTCACAGCCCACCTGGTGTTAAGTGGTTACCGCAGCCCATAGACATCTACAACGTAAATGCGACACCCACCTTGAGATATAAGTTCTAAGATCTCAGTATAGTAACAACGGCTGCCCCGCCCTTCAAACCGAAACGCATTACTGCTTCACGGCAGAAATAGGCAGGGCGGTGGTACCTACCTTTGCGGACTCACAAGAGGTCCTACCACCAGTAAAAGTAAGCCTTGAGAGGCTATTTCAGCTTCACCCTAACGCGTGTAGGTGAGCTCACGGGGCTCAAACCGGAGTGTTGCTAACACTGACCCTAGCAAGAGCAGTGCTTCGCAGAATCTACCACTGGATCGGAAACGCGACCCACTGAGAAGATCCGGTGAGAAACTCATTATGCTTATTAGCATATACTTAATTATATTACAAAACTGACCAAATTTTTTTTCCTCTTTTATTTATTTATTTATTCTATACAGTAAGTAAGTTGTCGTAAGATATTAATTAATCGTAGTTTTGAGAAAAACAATTTCTTAGGCGGTGCATGCACAATGTCCATTGCCATGTCCATATCAATTAATCTACAGTATTTTGCTAATAATTACAAAACTGGCACATTTAAATTAATATTCTAACGTTGCATATACATCGCTCAAGATTTTTCGATTTTTACGTAGATACTGACATTATATATACCTACCTTAATCCTACCTACCTACAATAATCAGCCAGTACACTCATTCCGGCCACCAAATCTTACTTTAAGCCTAACTGTTAACGCTTTTGCCGTGTCTATAATCCATACTAAGCTAATCAATCTGTAATTCTATTTAAGATAACTACTTTGTAATTTAGCATAGTCTGTATCTAAATACTTTCTGTCAACAACTCGCCGAGTCCTTCGTCGCAAGCGACGGGTTCGGCGAGGACGGTGACCGGTGCTTGAGATACCTAAAAGCACCGTTAACGGATCGGGAGGATCCGTAATGACGTGCTTAGGGCGACGTCGACTGTTTACCATTCGATACACGATCGGGAAAGGAATATAAATAAGGACAACGCGAAAAAAAAAATTACAAAAATAAGTACTGCCGAAACCCGGGATTGAACCGGGGACCTTTAGATCTTCAGTCTAACGCTCTCCCAACTGAGCTATTTCGGCTATGAGCACTGAAACGAAATTATTTATCTTATCATTGTATTAAAAATATATTGCTTAGTCACAAAAAAATATTTAAAAAAATCTGTTTTAACTAGGCAAATACAATACAAACATTTTTTGTAAAAGTCGATTTGTTGTTTCTAAATACATATGTAGTTACAATTTCACATATGTACAGCATTAAATATTCGTAAATATAATACCGAGTACCTACGCATATTATTAAGGAATTACGACTCCATAAAGTAAATTTATTATCAAATCCAGTAAAAAAATAAAAAAGACGTCTTAATATTAAAACGATTACGCAATTGAACACAGCGACATCTATGAGTTTAAGGTGGAATTATTTTGTGATTTTGCCATTTTATCGTATCACTGATTTTTTGTAGGTACAGATTAATGACCGACATTTTATCATTTTCGTTCTTTATAACAGAGTGTTCCAATAAGTTGAGTGTCCTCTATAATGTCGCAGATAGCTATCGACACTTTGTCAATCGACTTCATCACTTTTCAAGGTTGCCAACGAAGATTTTCAATAGTAATTATTGATGTTCTAAAATGCCGTCTAATTATGGAACTAATTTGATAGGTCTAAAGCAGATTTAAGATTAGGCGATTTGTTAGGTCCTAAAAAATTTTGTGTCCACCACTGTCCTTGGTTAAATAAGTTAATTAAATAATTACCACTACTTTAAATATTACTATTTATCACGGCGATTTTTTATTGTAGTAAGTTTACGATTCGTAATAATTCGAAAACAAATCGTAAATATTTAACGTTTCTAAAATTATAATTTGCGTAATCACTGGTGGTAGGACATCTTGGGAGTCCGCACGGGTAGGTACCACCGCCCCGCCTATTTCCGCCGTGAAGCAGTAATGCGTTTCGGTTCGAAGGGTGGGGTAGCCGTTGTAACTATACTGAGACCTTAGAACTTATATCTCGAGGTGGGTGGCGCATTTACGTTGTAGATGTCTATGGGCTCCAGTAACCACTTAACACCAGGTGGGCTGTGAGCTCGTCCATCCATCTAAGCAATAAAAAAAAAACAAAAGGAATTTGTTCTTTTTGTGTCAATGTTGTGTTAATTCAATTTTAAATAATGCCATCTTGCAGCTAACCCTAGTGTCGATGCCGGTGTCACCGTTGATGAAGGAGGCGCTTGTTAGGAAGACTTTATCCGGCATATTGCTGTGTTTCACTCTGGCCTTCATACCACCAGTTCTGGAAACCGAAGCTCTAATTGTCACTGAGACGCTCAATGGAGTTAAGGTTATAATTATTCATTACTAAATTAGTGTTGTATATGCCTCCATTTGTTGATTGAATCAATTGGTCATGGTCGGCATCAAATTTTTACAGCTTTAAAAGACAATAATAAACAGGCAAATTCATTCATTATTCATTTAAAATTACACATGTATTTTGTTGGATAAATTTTACTTCTTGAGTAGAACGAGAGCAGTGTTCACTTATAGACAATATATCAAATAATGTCTCGTAATTAAAAAAAAAAATATATTTTTTTAGTCAAGAACACGAAATAGCGTAACGTTACAAAATACTGAAAACAGCCTTCCTGTGGCAAAAACCATTGTTAGACGATGCGTAACAAAATTAAATGAATATCCTTTATCCTTATCCTTTCCTTATAAAGTTTATTTTGTGGATGTTTTGATGTAGTCAGTGAGGGTATGCGCTTGTCAGAATGTCTTGGGTGTGACACAAAACTTGGTTGTAAGTTGTACTCACGCGAAGTAAAATGAAGCATAGCTATTTAATTTAAAAATAAAAAAGTTTAAGTTGCCGAAACCCGGGATTGAACCGGGGACCTTTAGATCTTCAGTCTAACGCTCTCCCAACTGAGCTATTTCGGCCACAAATGTCAATAGCAAAACAAAGTAACAATTGTGCTGGTTTTTTAACAATCAGTATTGATAAGAAGCATCACATGTAAAATACAAGTGTTGGTTTAATTAGATACCTATTTATGATATATAAAATGCGTTCAAGATGCAGTTAAGTAACTTGGAACAGTCGTTATACAGCTTGAGACAGTCTCAAAGGGGATGGCAAGTCCCTATAGGCTTCCGTAACAATTGCACGCCTAGTTAATTGGCTGGAAGCTAGTTTAACTATTTAGTCTAATAAAGGAAACATAATAACCATACTACCATCATACCGTAGTAAACATACTACATGAAAGTCTCTCATCTATATATTAATACGTGAAGCAAAAACTTTGTATCCGTTTTCACGAAAATAGCGCGGAGGAGTATGAAATTTTCTACACTTATAGAGAACATAGAGAAGAAGTGCACAATGCTAATATTTTTTTAAAGTAATGCATAAAAGATACATTAAATCTATAAAGAAAACATTACACACACTACATACCATGTATTTGACGCACACACGCATGCATACTATTTATTGTCAAACTTTTGTTCTTGACGTCTGTGGTCAAATTGAGAATAGATTAAATATTGTTTGTCTTTATAATTTTTTTTTTATTGTGGAGCCTTGGCGAAATTTGTGATTATAGAAGTATAAAATACAATCATAATAGTGTACAAACTTACAATTCCAATTAATTATAGTCGAATTTCGACTACTATGGGACCTCTAGTTTCATTTAAATCAACCAATTTTCTCATTCCATTTTATGTGACCGAACGACCTATAATATAAACGTATTTTTTTTATAATTTCACTGGGTAATTCTTGATAATTTCCCTAGTGGTAAGGCATATTGTGAGCCGGCATAGGTAGGTTTTAAGTCGTCATTGCCTAAAGGATAAGACACCCGCAGACAGGTTTTTTTTTTATAGCCCTTTTAGGCAGACGAGCATACGGCCCACCTGATGGTGACTGGTTACCGTCGCCCATGGACTTCAGCAATTTAGCAATGTTAAGTAGGTACCAATTTTTCTAATGAAATACGTACCTACTTAACAAAAGTTCACGATTGACTTCCACGGTGCGGGAATAACATCGCGTAATAAAAACTGTCGTGAAACACACATGCATGTTGGTTTAATACTGATTTATTTTAAAGACACCCTCACAACGTCATTATAAACATACTAACTACATCTTCCTTTAATGAAAAAAAAAAGAAAAAAAAAATTACAATTTCCACCCAGGGATGCCAGCGATTCGTAAGGTATTAAATTTGAATTTGAATTACTAGTGATAGTGAAGAAAATTGCAAAGAAATGTTCTATGTGAATACGATCACGGGGAACAATAACATATGAGTCGACTATTATCAAAGCCGGCAATGTGACTTTTGGACAATTATTGGTAAATCAGAAAAACGAATTATTGACTTTGTATTCCATTGGCAGTCACAAAACTCTTCTGAACGACATCTTAGATAAATAACAGGTTAAGTATTAACCTTTATTTAATGCAGGTTTTGAACCGTATTCTTTGAAGGAGACGATTATATTCAAATCGATCTGTACTGACATATCAACAATTTTTTTTTGTCCAAATGAACAGATTGCCACCTTTGATAATAGACGACTCATATGTAAGTCGTCTAATGCACTGAATTTTGAACGAATGGAAGTGGTTTGTGGAATTAACTTTGCTGATATCTATGGCCTCTGATAGCCACTAACCCCCAAGTCAGGTCATTCACCCATTTAAGCTACAAAACATTTTTGAAGTATTTTATCTTTTCAATTGAAAGTAGGTCCGTACTATTTTGTTTATTTGCATTTCAGCGCGCGCTTCGTTTGCGTAATGTTTTATACTCATCAATGTACATTGGCTGGCTGGTGTACGCATACCTGACCGTTCTACCGATCTCGCTGTTAGCTTCCGTGACCTTGATCCTGGTGTTCAGGTGGATCCATCTCATGTTCGCTCTGCTGGTCGTCTTGGTGTACGTCTCAGTTATGATCATGCACGCTTTCATCATGGCCATGTTTCATAATAAAGGTAATTCAGCAAAAAAAAAATTGTATCACATTATCTTTGTCATTTTTAAATGAACCAGTAAAATATGGCTTGTTTATTGCACAACTATATCGTACTTGAGACATTGTCCTTGACATCATGAGGCTTTTGACTCAAATCTGGAGTCTACCAGGGCTTTTATTTTTTGTTCCGTGGGCCGAACCAGCGCTACTAGTGTACCTAGTGCGAGTTTTTTAACATTCTCGATAGCGTAAAAGTTAACTCAAATTGGTATGGACTTGGAGCGTTTGCCGCAAGGGGCGCTATTTCAACTGCATACAAATACGTTTCATTCATTATTTTATTATAAAAGTTTATATGGGAAGGGCGGAAGGCGTTATTACGCTCAACGGCAAAAATTGAGAGAGACCTATGTCCAGCAGTGGAGGACGCCCTAAACACGGCATTACTGATCCTCCCGCTTCATTAACGGTGCTTTTAGGTATCACAAGCACCGATCACCGTCCTCGCCGAACCCGTCGCTTGCGATGAAGGGCTCGATGAGAAAATGAAACCACAGACACAGCCCACTGAGTTTCTCGCTGGAACTTCTCAGAGGTCGCGTTTCCGATCCGGTGGGAGATCCTGCGAAGCACTGCTTTTGCTAGGGCCAGTGTTAGCAACACTCCCGGTTTGAGCCCCGTGAGCTCACCTACTCGCCCGATTACGCTGACATAGCCTCTCAAGACTATCACGTTAGATAGGAAAAAAAATGAGTTGAGGACTGTGGAATAATTATGATGACTATAATAATATAACTAATACTAGTGTGTGTCTAATGAAACTTCATTTCAGCTTGGTTAGCTTGTATCTGGACAACCCTATTCACGTTCCTACAGATGTACCTAGCCGAGCTGCTAGTTCACCACCATTACGATTTGCAACACACCGCCTTAACGCTCTTCCTCAATCTAATCGTTCCTCAACTAGGACTCATACATTCGTTCAATCAGTTCGCATTGTTACAGACTGGAAGTTAGTATCAGAGCTTAACAAATAATTTATATTATTCTTAATTAGCTGTGCCCGTCACTTCGTCCGCGTGGAATTTAAGATAGTAAAAATAGCCTAAGCTACTCTTTATTACATCAGCTATCTGCCAGTGAAGGTCCCGTCAAAATCGGTACAGACGTTCCAGAGATTAGCCGGAACAAACAGACAGATATACAAAAATTTAAAAAAAAAACATTTTTGGTACCGTATATATACATTGATATTATGCATGTAGTAAAAAGCGGTTATTTTCAATATTGCAAACAGGCACTTCAATTTTATTTATTCTATGTAAAAGATCCTACGTTTTAATTTTGAAGTAACTACTCCAACTGCTAAGTCTGTATACTCTATACTTAAATGGCTTTCGATGTATATAGGTACTTACCTAGTATTTAATTCAATTATTTGATAAAATTTTGTTCGCAAATCATTTTTTATTTTCCCATAATTTTCTCTGAAAACGCTCGGGCATTGGGAAGTTTGGGCTCAGCATTAAATGCGTCCGTTCAGACGATGATTTAATCTCTGAATTCTGAATAAATCAGCGTCGGTTTCAGGTGGAGAAGAATCCAGTATTGGTCGCACTCTGTCCCTCACCATCGGCTCGTGGAGTATCTTGATATTATTCTGTTTTGCACTGTTGATGATCTTGCAAAGAACGATCGGACAGGACCGGGCTATAGGAGGACAGATGTCTTGGAATTCTATTTTGTTTAAAAGCGTAGAGGTGAGATAATGTTTACTTTGATTTGATTTGTCTATGAACGACGAAGAAGAAGATGAAGTTGAATGGAGCTTACCTAACGTTGGTATCGTAATAAACATCTCCGCATATAAGTCACTGTGGAGTAAATTAAATGATGTATTCTGGGTGCATCTGATACAGGATTAATAGTATCTTTGGTGGTAGCACTGGTAGCCTTTTCGTCTGGTGTACTTTTTGGGTAAAGACCTTCATGTTCCAGCAATTTATCCAGCGATACCAGCGATCCAGTCAATACCGTCACCTACCTTCAGAGATGAGATCGAAAACTCAATTGTATCGTCTAACGGTTGCCAAAACGGAACGCGCGTTTACTTCACGACAGATATAGGCAGGACGGTGACGCCAAATCGTGTCCGGTCACATTAAGATAGGGCTGATAGGAATCACCAGTGATAACGTAAATTTATGAATAATTACAGTTTGATTATTAATCAATTGTAGAAGTAATCGTAAACTGTTCTAAATAGTGGCTTAGCTGTGCTCATGGTATACCTGATTGTTTTGGGCAACTGTTACCATTTACCATCATGTGAATGCCCGCTTTCTTACAAGGATAGTAAAAAAAGTTATTGAAGTCGTCGTGGCCTAAAAGATAAGACGTCCGGAGCATTCGTGTTGAAGCGATGCATCGGTGTTCGAATCCCGCAGGCGGGTACCAATTTTTCTAATGAAATACGTACTCAAAAAATGTTCACGATTGACTTCCGCGGTGAAGGAATAACATCGTGTAATAAAAGTGAAACCCGCAAAATTGTAATTTGCGTAATTACTGGTGGTAGGACCTATTGTGAGTCCGCGCGGGTAGGTACCACCACCCTGCCTATTTCTGCCGTGAAGCAGTAATGCGTTTCGGTTTGAAGGGTGGGGCAGCCGTTGTAACTATACTGAGACCTTACAACTTATATCTCAAGGTGGGTGGCGCATTTACGTTGTAGATGTCTATGGACTCCAGTAACCACTTAACACTAGGTGGGCTGTGAGCTCGTCCAACCATCTAAGCAATAAAAAATAAAAAATACTTGCTTAGAAAAAATGTCACCTATCTACCTTGTTTGAACGCCAGAATTAGTTGCATCGAAAATTTCAAATCCAGTTTGACTAGTACGAAAGAATCTCCCTACGTTATTGTTTTATTTTCAATTTTGTTATTATTTCAGGGTAAAGATAAGTTATGTAAGATCGAAGCGCCTAGTATTAAGGAACGCGAGAAATTGCAGGAAGTTGATGAGCTGGTCGCTAAAGCTATTAGTTTCAATGAAGTAACAAAGGTGAATGTAATTCTAGAACAATTCGTTCGATAACTTATGATTTAAAATGCTTTCGGTGCTTTTAGGAGCTTCAAGTACCGGTCACCGACCTCATCAAACTAGTCAATGAGTTCGATCTGCGAACTGCCCCCTAGACACAGTCCACTGAGTTTCTCGCCGGATATTCTCAATAGGTCGCGATTCCGATCCGGTGATAGATTCTGCGAAGCACGGCTCTTGATAGGCTAGTGTTAGCATTTCTCTCATGTTGAGCCCACTTAATGATCCGCACATAGTTTAAAATATTCCCTTAGGTAACCAACGATTAGGTAGAGAAAAAACAGATAATATTTTCTACGTATTCAAAAATTTTTTTCTATTCTTTCTTTTTTCCAAAATAAATGTCGCATTACCTACCCTACTGCATATTAAAATTAAATCAGAAAAACAATGTCATTGTGTGTGTGTGTACTTCTCAAAATTTGGCAGGTTCGCATTTAGTTTGAATCGAAATTCATTAAACATTCATAAAATCTGTTTTGTTTAAAAAAAAAGTGAATATGCTTGAATTAAAAAATATTAAATCATAAATATTTTTTGTTGACTGTACTAAGTTTATGTTGTAGAATTTTGCTCTTCAGAATAGCCAGGAACTATGCGACTTATTATGTGATTTTCAAAAAATTTTACAAACTTCGATGGGCCGATGAACATACGTATACAATGAAGCAGTGTCTCATTTTCTTCCATAATGACCTTATACGCAAATCTACGTTATTGTTAGAAATCTTCTGTAGGTATCTCAGATAAATAGTAATCAAACTAGTATTAATTTCAGAGTATTATGGGAATACCAGTTCTAAGTAACGTAACTATGGACTTATATCGGGGAGAATACTCGGTTCTGTTCGCCGAAAGAATACAACAAAAGATGATGTTGACTTTAGAAGATCTACTAACCGGTATTGTTATAGATCCGTACTGTTACATCTAAACCGTTATGTTGATATTTGAAGTAAATAGACGGCATTAAATGTTATATTCCGAGTGAGCGTCTCGACACGAAAATCTCCTTAATGTGGTCGTAGTGGACTACATCTCTGTTCGACGAGCTAGACACGGGCTTATGGACCCAGCCGATGCACTCTCAGTATTATTAGCTACTTCTAGCAGCATTATTATAACTGTTTTTTTTATTTTATTATTGCACTTGTAGGTAGATGAGCATACACCTGATGGTGAGTGATTACTGTCGCCCATGGACTTCCGCCAGGCCAAGGGCAGAGTCAAGCCGTTGCTATACGTACCATATTATTACAATTTCAGTATTATTAGCTGCTTCTAGTTATAACATGCCCAAAACACGTCATTAAGGATCCTCCCGATCCATTAACGGTGGTTTTAGGTACCACAAGCACCGGTCACCGTCCTCGTCGAGCCCGTCGCTTGCGACGAAGGGCTCGACGAGCCAACCCACAGACACAGCCCACTGAGTTTCTCGCCGGATCTTCGCAGTGGGTAGCGGTTCCGATCCGGTGGTAGATTCTGCGAAGCACTGCTCTTGCTAGGGCCAGTGTTAGCAACACTCCGGTTTCAGCCCCGTGAGCTCACCTACATGTTAGGGTGAAGTTAAAATAGCCTCTCAAGGCTATCGGCATAAGAAGAAAAAAAAAACTTCAGAGGTGTTAAGGGACACCCGGATGGAACGAAGTTCCTTTCGATTAATTAGTGAAGGAATTGTAATATTTTTTTTAAGTTATAATAATAAATTACGGCATTATGAAGAAGAAAAAAAACAATACTATGAACTAAATTACTATTGTTGAAACGCTATCTCGAGAAACTATACTCATTACGCGGACCAATCGGATACGAGCAATGTCACGCGATAAGCGCCTACACGTTGATTGGTCAGAATGACGGATCTAAAAAGTGTCGTGACAACTTTTCGTAAGATTTTTTTCCGTCTAGCCCCCTTTCACAACGCGCGATAAGGAACTTCGTTCCAAAAAGTTTTAACATTAGGAGCCGTCATAACAAAGGTCACCGAACTCATCGAAGAGTTCAACTTGAAAGCTAGCCCATAACATCAAACTGCTGAGATTCTCGCCGAGTTTTCGCAGAGGGCTTCGATTTTGATCCGGTGGTTACATGATAGATGCATTCGGGAAGCAGCAGCCCTTCAGCTGTTAGGACTCTCCTTCGGAGGCGCTCAGCGTGCTATTAGGAAACCCCTAATCTTCGGACTGAGCCATTTCTCGATCACGCTACAGCAGTGTTTCCCAACGTGGGGCCCATTCCCCACAAGGGGGCAATTTGATAATTAAGGGGAGCAATCACACTAAATTAATAGGTGTAGAAAATCGGTTTAAAAATATTTTGCATTTCAATTTCAATTTCTTATTATATGCTTTAAAATATTACTCACTATGTTTTGATAACAATTTGATAGTGATTTCTTCCTAAAACCTATCATTTATGTTTCTTAAGTTAACAAATAAATTTTTAATGTTGAAAATTATGTATGGGGGGCATAAAATATTTAGGAATGTTACAGTGGGGCACGGCACAAAAAAGGTTAGGAAGCACTGCCGTACAATCTCAGAAGAACATACAAATGACAAACAAACAATTGTAGTCCGTGACGACAAAAACTAATAAAGACATGACCAAACCGTAAATTCCAGGTCTCGCGCTACCAGATAAAGGAAGCATTAATATATTAGGTCGTAATGCTAGGTCCGGCGACAATTTTTTGACTGAATCACATATGGTGGGCTACTGTCATCGCTCAAGTATACTTTTCGATGACCTGACAGTCCACGAACATTTCACTTTGTTTCTTGACGTAAGTATTTTTTTTATTTTTACCACGCGAACTCAAGTGTAATCGTATAATAACACGTGTTATTGCTCCTTTTTCTCTTCGCTGGCCGACGAAGATTTTCCGCAGCAAGCCTAGCCGATTTCATCAACTTGATAATGGTAACCAAACACGACCAGCTTGCTTGCGGAGCGAACTTAACTTTACAATCATCCTTCATTTTCGACCTCGCCTAGTGTTTTTTTTTATTTATTGCTTCGGTGGGTGGACGAGCTCATAGCTCACCTGGTGTTAAGTGGTTACTGGGGCCCATAGACAACGTAAATGCACCACCCAACTTGAGATATAAGTTCTAAAGTCTCAAGTATAGTTACAACGGCTGTCCCACCCTTCAAACCGAAACGCATTACTGCTTTACGGCAGAAATAGGCAGGGTGGTGGTGCGTACCCGCGCGGACTCACAAGAGGTCCTACCACCAGTAATAACAGCTTGCTTACGGAGCGAACTTAACTTTACAATCATCCTTCATCTTCAACCTCTCCTAGTGTTGTATAGGTTCACTGCGTACTTTCAATGTTCATATGGGTCATCAATACCAACAGCTCTGTCTCTGGCAAGAGTCAAACGAATACGTTTACGAGTACGGTCACATTCGGTCTAGATGTCTCCTGAGCGATTGTGATCTCGAGACCGTACAGCATGAGCGCGTTGGAAACTTGGAGGACTATTACAAAGCTCAACTATGCTGGGCGTTAGCCTTGCTTTTGGAGCCCAGAGTGAGTATTGAATTCTATTGATATTTATAGAATAACTAGCTGTACCCGTCCGCTTCGCTGGGCATTTAAAATTAACATTATTATTTCTCACCCCCACAAAGATTCTCATCATTAACGCCCCCGCAACTGGTGAAGGGAGTCCAACACTCATATAAATATTAGCCTATCCATTAAGTACATGTATTTTCTACATGGAAACCAAGTTTTAAGTCAATCGGATGCATGGTTCAGTAGTTATAACGGACATTCCGTAAAAAACACTCTAGATTTATATATTAGTATAGATATCTATTCTAGATTAGGTATTTATAGTATCGGTGTCATTAAGAATCATCAGTTGTTTCTTAATGAATAGCTCCCGAGTTTTAAGATATCAAGTAATTGGTGAGTATTTTTAAAGTCACAAAATCTATTAGGTTGGGTTGGTCTATTAGTATCTCGACGACCCGTCGGTCGAGCGTCCTCGGGGTGGCGCCGCGTGTCTGGTTGTAGTGTTGACCGCGGGAACCCCCTACTCTGACCGGGTTCTGACCCCGGACGGAGATCGGACGTCGGGTGTAAGAGTGCAGGGGATTTATTAGTTTAATAGAGTGTTATTATGTTTTTGTTAATTAAAAATCCTTTAATCTGTTTGTGGGTGAATGACATGTGCCGGCCGCTTTGAGGCTTGGGTCAACGTCTTAACTGAAACATCTGAACTGATAAATGAAGTAAAATTGCCCTAAGGGGTCACTAACTGGACCTGCGGTAACCGTAATCGTTGAACTCGGCAAAGAGTTCGACGTGCAACCTAACCTAAACATCAGCCCGCTGAGTTTCTCGCTGGATCTTCTCAGCGAGTTGCGATTCCGATCCGGTGGTAGATTCATTCGCGAAGCAGCTATTCTTGAGTTGTCAGGTCTCCTTTGGAGGCGCTCTGGCAGCTGTTAGCAAACCCTCCCCTCCTGGCTGAGCCTTTGCTCGCCCACCTGTCCTGGTGAAACTGGAAAGGCCTCCGGGCAACCAGTAATCTCTGAAACATAAACAAAAAATAACTGGATCTTGTTTAACGACAAAAATAAGCAGGATTGTGATACCTACCGATTCTGGATCTTTTATTTTTTAGAAAACTCCGTTTTGACTGTCCTAATATAATTTGTTTTTCATTTTAGATTATTATAATCCCCCATTTTATGGATGAACAAGCTTACAGGGCGGTTATAATTGACAAAATAATTGTAAGTCAAAATTAAACATTGTTTTTATAGGCGGATGGGCAAATATGAAGAGACATACCCTCAGCTAGGTACAGGTTGCGATGGTGACATGTCCCACCTGATGTTAAGTGGTCACCGTAGCTCATGGACAACAGCGATACCAGGAGCACAGACAAGCCGCGACTTTGAGTAATTGTCTAAATTAGGTTTTTCAATAAATAGAGTTGATAGTTTTGTTCATTAAATTATAGTTGATTTAATCAAAACTACTTTTACAGTTTAATTTCGCATTTATTTTACGAATAATTGATTAATTGATGTCCGTGAAAACCGTAAAGTATTCAAAACGTCAGAAATTATATAAAGAATATAAAAACCGTAATATTAAACCGTAAAAGTAGGTTTCATAATGCTTAAAACCAAGAAGAATACCATCTTCTCAGTGGTTCGCGTTTCCGATCCGGTGGTAGATTCTGCGAAACACTGCTCTTTCTAGGGCCAGTGTTAGCAACGTCGCCAGGCTTGAGCCCCGTGAGCTACTTTTTTTTATTACTTAGATGCGTGGATGAGCTTACAGCCCACCTGGTGTTAAGTGGTTACTGGAGCCCATAGACATCTACGACGTAAATGCGCCACCCACCTTGAGATATCGGTTCTAAAGTCTCAGTATAGTTACAACGGCTGCTCCGCCCTTCAAACCGAAACGCATTACTGCTTCACGGCAGAAATAGGCAGGGCGGTGGTACCTATCCGTGCGGACTCACAAGAGGTCCTACCACCAGTAAATACTCTCCTACCTTGTTTGGGTTACGCTGAAATGGACTCTCAAGACCATTAGCTTAAAGAGAAGAATACTGCGTACTGCCACCGCAACTAGAATTATCATATTTCCAGAAATACCGAAGGTACTTGACCATCTTAAAGTTTTCATTTTCGAGCCTACAGTTGGAATACGCCGATAGAGTGTTCCTATTCGACAATAAAATACTAGTATTCGGAGGGACCCCTGCGTATATGTTCTTCAAATATGGTAATTACATATTAAAAAATCATCTGAATCTTGTGTACTGTTATATCCTTTTGTTACACTTTTAATTTGCTGAACAACAAATTACAGCAACAGTCTAGAATAATTTAAAAAACAGGGGCAGCTTCTTGGGCGAAAGAGAGTTTTTTTTATTGCTTTGATGGGTGGACGAGCTCATAGCCCACCTGGTGTTAAGTGGTTACCGGAACCCATAGACATCTACAATCTAAATGCGCCACCCACCTTCAGATATAAGTTCTAAGATCTCAGTATAGTTACAACGGCTGCCATAATATCATTACTAAAAACTTCTTCACCTGTTCGAATAGGGTAAACTTAATTGAAGTTCAATTAAAAACATCGAATTGTTGATACTAATAGCAAATAAAACGGACCTTTAAATACAAAGATAAATGTGACGTATTAAGCGAAATATCGCTTAAATCAAATAGCTTTTCACTCCTCGATATATAGTTTTGTTATGTATATTTTATCAGGACGTGAATACAAAGTGCGTCTGACTTTACGAAGCGGCGGTGCTTTAGATACAACGGAACTTCTAGAAAAATCTGAGGAGGCCGGAGCCACAGTTCGAGCTCACTTAGGTTCTCTGCTAATACTAAAGCTACCGACCACACCTACAGATAAAGTCACCGCTTTTATTAAAGACCTAACGGAGAACGCGACTAAATTCGGTGTTATTGCTTTGAACATTAGCTTGCCGGATTCTGAAGAGATTTGCAGAAGGTAAGTACGTATTGAGCGGTCGATTCGTTCTTTGTCGTCTGGTTCGTTTACGTCTTTTAGGAAGGCATTGAAAATACTGTTATGCGCTGGGGTTCGGGATAAATAAAATTATACCGAAGTTAACACTGTATTAGAATTTAGAACACTTAAAACACTCAACAAACCCTTTAAAACACTTCGCTTCTTCCATTTCGCTTCAGGTGATCCGTTCGCTGTTTCGCTTCGAGTATTTCCGATTACTAACTGACTGTGTGCCATCTCTGCAACGCTTTTATAGCCGATACATCCCTATAATTATTAAGAATATTCCACACATTTCGAGTATTGTGTGTTCCCGGTATCTCACAATAGATGGCGTTGTACTTCTCGAGCGTTCTAGGTGCTACTAGATCCTTAGATATTCGTTCGACTATTCGGCGATATATGACGTTTCTCTTACCGGCGTACCAATACTGACTGCTGCCAGTCACATCCGCCCTCGTTCTATTTCTTTTCTTTTGTTTCTTTTCGAGTCACCTGTCAAGTCTCTGTCTTAGTCTATGTCTAGTCTCTATAGGTTTTATGTCCTGTCAAAGAGGTTGCACGCCACGACATGTGTTGATTGTAATTATTTGATTATCATAATTGGAATTGAGAAAAAACATTTTTAACGGCCATGATTGCTGATGTAAATACGGGGAACGATCTGTAGAGCCCTATTTCTTAGTTGGATCAATCAATCGTCGACTAATTTGGAGTGGCGGCGTAGCATAATTGTTGCCTGCGAAATGCTAAAATCTAAAGAAGACCCTTTGGATACACTACATTAGAGACTGAGACCTTAGAACTTATATCTCAAAATGGGTGGCCCATTTACATTGTAGATGTCTGTGGGCTCCAGTAACCACATAACACCAGGTGGGCTGTGAGCTCGTCCACCCATCTAAGCAATAAAAAAATTAAAAAAAACATTAATAGTATATATACCAGTATTAAAGAAAATAATTTAGCGTAATCAGATAGGTTTATCTTGGAAAAATGCACAGGGCTATGGCAGATACAGCAACCGAAGAACGTTCCGTTTCACGACAAATATCAGAGAATGCTATCAAAAGAATAACAGGTAGATATGAGTAGTTTTTCTTTTTTAATATTTTTTTTATAGACCTTGGTTTTGTATACAAAATGCCTCTTACAGAACCTGTCGATTGGCAAAGGGATAAAACGTATTGCCCGAATGTGAGATTGTTGAGGAGCGTGGCTTGGAAATATTTCACGTTCTACGTTCACTACAGGCTGTTTTTGATTATCACGGTAATTTGAAGCTTCTACTAAGTATGTTTTTGTTTCTCATACATCGATGGACACTGGCCCAAGAGAAGGAATTGATTGATGAAAGAAAATGTGGGTGATATTTAAGTAAGCCGTTAAAAATACATATTACTGGTATTCAATCGTGTTGTTCGATATCTCACTAATCAAAAACGAATTATTCAATAATTGCATTACGACAAGGTTGTATTTTTAATATAACATTTTTCTAAATATTTCGTCAAATAATATCGACGGCAAAAAGCAAACCTGCTATAACCCACAAAATGAAAAATGTTCACCAGAGGCAAAAGAAAATTATTTATTTAAAAAAATAAAAAAATCTCCTAAACTATAAAACTTAGAAGTATCATTTTAAGAACCAAAATGTATTTTTTTGTTTTCTATCAAGCCGAATACTAAGATTTTACCAGAAGTAGGTAAGTTTTATTATATGTTTGTGTTGGTTACAACAATAGCAACTTTCTGTCTGTTACGTGAATTTGCTGTAAATGAAGCATATAAATGTATGGGAGACTCAAAATCAAACATTTATGCGTAAAGAATATTTGATGTAATTACATAAACCAATAAATTATCTGTGTCAATTCTGAAGTAAATGATATTCTTGTGTATAACTAGATGCATTTCATTTGTAGTTACTGCTAGAAATACTGAAAGGATGGTAAAACATAANGAAATTAAAAATTTTGACAAAAAAATAAAAATAAAAATTTAGGGGTGGACTACCCCTAACATTTAGGGGGATGAAAAATAGATGTTGGCCGATTCTCATAGATACCAGATAAGCACAAAAAATTTCATCAAAATCGGTCAAGCCGTTTCGGAGGAGTATGGCAACGAAAACTGTGACACGAGAATTTTATATATTAGATATATATATAGTTAGTTATATTATGTATGTTATATATACACATATGTTTAAGTAATATCACCTTCACCCTACACCTACCAAGCTTCATCTCTGCACTCCCCTAAGGTAGACTGTTAGAGAATGCCTATGGCATTAAGTCCGCCTTTATACTTTCCAGTATAAGAAGTTATAAATAAATAAATAGCCTCTCAAGGTTATCGGCATAAGTAAGAAAAAAAAGTTTTAACATTAGGAGCCGTCATAACAAAGGTCATCGAACTCATAGAAGAGTTCGATTTGAAAGCTAGCCCATAACATCAGGCCGCTGAGTTTCTCGCCGAGTTTTCGCAGAGGGTTCCGATTTTGATCCGGTGGTAAATGATAGATGCATACGCGAAGCAGCTGCCCTTCAGCTGTCAAGTCTACTTCAGAGGCGCTCAGCCTGCTATTAGGAAACCCCCGATCACCCCACAGTGGTGTTTCCCAACGTGGGGCCCACGCCCCACAAGGGGGTAATTTGATAATTAAGGCGAGCAATCGCACTAAATTATTTTAATATAGAAAATCTGTATTACAATTATTTTAAATTTGAATTTCAATTTCTTATTATATACTTTGATATTTTACTTACTGTGTTTTGATCAAAATTTCATAGTGATTTCTTCCTAAAACCTATCATTTATATTTCTCAAGTGAACAAATAAATTTTTTAATGTTAAAAATTTAATATCGGGGGCATAAAAATTTTAGGAATGTTAAAGTGGGGCACGGCACAAAAAAGGTTAGGAAGCACTGCCGTACAATCTCAGAAGAACATACAAATGACAAATAAACAATTGTAGTCCGTGACGACAAAAACTAATAAAGACATGACCAAACCGTAAATTCCAGGTCTCGCGCTACCAGATAAAGGAAGCATTAATATATTAGGTCGTAATGTTAGGTCCGGCGAAAATTTTTTGACGGAATCACATATGGTGGGCTACTGTCATCGCTCAAGTATACTTTTCGATGACCTGACAGTCCACGAACATTTCACTTTTTTTCTTGACGTAAGTACTTTTTTATTTTTACCACGCGAACTCAAGTGTAATCGTATAATAACACGTGTTATTGCTCCTTTTTCTCTTCGCTGGCCGACGAAGATTTTCCGCAGCAAGCCTAGCCGATTTCATCAACTTGATAATGGTAACCAAACACGACCAGCTTGCTTGCGGAGCGAACTTAACTTTACAATCATCCTTCATCTTCGACCTCGCCTAGTGTTTTTTATTTATTTATTGCTTCGGTGGGTGGACGAGCTCATAGCTCACCTGGTTTTATGTGGTTACTGGGGCCCATAGACATCCACAACGTAAATGCACCACCCACCTTGAGATATAAGTTCTAAGGTCTCAAGTATAGTTACAACGGCTGCCCCACCCTTCAAACTGAAACGCATTATTGCTTTACGGCAGAAATAGGCAGGGTGGTGGTACCCACTCGCGCGGACTCACAAGAGGTCCTACCAACAGTAATTACAGCTTGCTTACGGAGCGAACTTAACTTTACAATCATCCTTCATCTTCGACCTCGCATAGTGTTGTGTACACTGCGTACTTTCAATGTTCATATGGGTCACCAATACCAACAGCTCTGTCTCTGGCAAGAGTCAAACGAATACGTTTACGAGTACGGTCACATTCGATCTAGATGTCTCCTGAGCGATTGTGATCTCGAGACCGTACAGCATGAGCGCGTTGGAAACTTAGAGGACTATTACAAAGCTCAACTATGCTGGGCGTTAGCCTTGCTTTTGGAGCCCAGAGTGAGTATTGAATTCTATTGAGATTTATGGAATAACTAGCTGCACCCGTCCGCTTCGCTGGGCATTTAAAATTAACATTATTATTTCTCACCCTCACAAAGATTCTCATCATTCACGCCCCCGCAATTGGTGTACGGAGTCCAACACTCATATAAATATTGGCCTTTCCATTAAGTACATGTATTTTCTACATGGAAACCAAGTTTCAAGTCGATCGGATGCATGGTTCAGTAGTTATAACGGACATTCCGTAAAAACCACTCTAGATTTATATATTAGTATAGATATCTATTCTAGATTAGGTATTTATAGTATCGGTGTCATTAAGAATCATCAGTTGTTTCTTGATGAATAGCTCCCGAGTTTTAAGATATCAAGTAATTGGTGAGTATTTTTAAGTCACAAAATCTATTAGGTTGGTTTGGTCTATCAATATCTCGATGACCCGTCGGTCGGGCGTCCTCGGGGTGGCGCCGCGAGTCTGGTTGTAGTGTTGACCGCGGAAACCCCCATACTCTGACCGAGTTCTGACCCCGGACGGAGATCGGACGTCGGATGTAAGAGTGCCGGGGATTTATTAGTTTATTAGAGTGTTATTATGTTCTTGTTAATTAAAATTACAATAATCTGTTAGTGGGTGAATGTAATGTGCCAGCCGCTTTGAGGCTTGGGTCAACGTCTTAACTGAAACATCTGAACTGAAAAATGAAATAAAAGTGCCCTAAGGGGTCACTAACTGGACCTGCGGTAACCGTAATTGTTGAACTCGGCAAAGAGTTCGACGTGCAACCTAACCTAAACATCAGCCCGCTGAGTTTCTCGCTGGATCTTCTCAGCGAGTTGCGATTCTGATCCGGTGGTAGATTCATTCGCGAAACAGCTATTCTTGAGTTGTCAGGTCTCCTTTGGAGGCGCTCTGGCAGCTGTTAGCAAATCCTCCCCTCCTGACTGAGCCTTTGCTCGCCCACCTGTCCTGGTGAAACTGGAAAGGCCTCCGGGCAACCAGTAATCTCTGAAACATAAACAAAAAATAACTGGATCTTGTTTAACGACAGAAATAAGCAGGATTGTGATACCTACCGATTCTGGATCTTTTATTTTTTAGAAAACTCCGTTTTGACTGTCCTAATATAATTTGTTTTTCATTTTAGATTATTATAATCCCCCATTTTATGGACGAACAAGCTTACAGGGCGGTTATAATTGACAAAATAATTGTAAGTAAAAATTAAACATTGTTTTTATAGGCGGGTGGGCAAATATGAAGAGACTTACACTCAGTTGGGTACAGGTTGCGATGGTGACATGTCCCACCTGATGCTAAGTGGTCACCGTAGCTCATGGACAACAGCGATGCCAGAAGCACAGCCAAGCCGTGACTTTGAGTATTGTCTACATTAGGTTTTTTAATAAATAGAGTTGATAGTTTTGTTCATTAAATTATAGTTGATTTAATCAAAACTACTTTTACAGTTTAATTTCGCATTTATTTTACGAATAATTGATTAATTGATGTCCGTGAAAACCGTAAAGTATTCAAAACGTCAGAAATTATATAAAGAATATAAAAACCGCAATATTAAACCGTAAAAGTAGGTTTCATAATGCTTAAAACCAAGAAGAATACCATCTTCTCAGTGGTTCGCGTTTCCGATCCGGTCGTAGATTCTGCGAAGCACTGCTCTTTCTAGGGCCAGTGTTAGCAACGTCGTCAGGCTTGAGCCCCGTGAGCTCCTTTTTTTTATTACTTAGATGCGAGCTTACAGCCCACCTGGTGTTAAGTGGTTACTGGAGCCCATAGACATCTACGACGTAAATGCGCCACCCACCTTGAGATATTAGTTCTAAGGTCTCAGCATAGTTACAACGGCTGCCCCGCCCTTCAAACCGAAACGCATTACTGCTTCACGGCAGAAATAGGCAGGGCGGTGGTACCTATCCGTGCGGACTCACAAGAGGTCCTACCACCAGTAAATACTCTCCTACCTTGTTAGGGTTACGCTGAAATGGTCTCTCAAGACCATCAGCTTAATGAGAAGCATACTGCGTACTGTCGCCGTTACTAGAATTATCTTACTTCCAGAAATACCGAAGGTACTTGACCATCTTAAAGTTTTCATTTTCGAGCCTACAGTTGGAATACGCCGATAGAGTGTTCTTATTCGACAATAAAATACTAGTATTCGGAGGGACCCCTGCGTATATGTTCTTCAAATATGGTAATTACATATTAAAAATTCATCTGAGCTTAGTCTGCTGTTATATCCTTTTGTTATAATTTTAATTTGCGGACCAAACAGTCTAGAATAATTTAAAAAACAGGGGCAGCCTCTTGGGCGAAACAGAGTTTTTATTTATTGCTTTGATGGGTGGACGAGCTCATAGCCCACCTGGTGTTAAGTGGTTACCGGAACCCATAGACATCTACAATCTAAATGCGCCACCCACCTTCAGATATAAGTTCTAAGATCTCAGTATAGTTACAACGGCTGCCATAATATCATTACTAAAAACTTCTTCACCTATTCGAATAGGGTAAACTTAATTGAAGTTCAATTAAAAACATCGAATTGTTGATACTAATACCAAATAAAACGGACCTTTAAATACAAAGATAATTGTCACGTATTAAGCGAAATATCGCTTAAATCAAATAGCTTTTCACTCCTCGATATATAGTTTTGTTATGTATATTTTATCAGGACGTGAATACAAAGTGCGTCTGACTTTACGAAGCGGCGGTGCTTTAGATACAACGGAACTTCTAGAAAAATCTGAGGAGGCCGGAGCCACAGTTCGAGCTCACTTAGGTTCTCTGCTAATACTGAAGCTACCGACCACACCTACAGACAAAGTCACCGCTTTTATTAGAGACCTAACGGAGAACGCGACTAAATTCGGTGTTATTGCTTTGAACATTAGCTTGCCGGATTCTGAAGAGATTTGCAGAAGGTAAGTACGTGTTGAGCGGTCGATTCGTTCTTTGTCGTCTGGTTCGTTTACGTCTTTTAGGAAGGCATTGAAAATACTGTTACGCGCTGGAATTCGGGATAAATAAAATTCTACCGAATAACAAGTTAACACTGTATTAGAATTTAGAACACTTAAACACTCAACAAACTTTACTAAACTTTAAAATTATCAATCCGCTTCTTCCGTTTCGGTTCGCTGTTTCGCTTCGAGTATTTCCGATTACTGACTGGCTGTGTGCCATCTGTGCAACGCTTTTATAGCCGATAGATACATCCCTATAATTATTAAGAATATTCCACACATTTCGAGTATTGTGTTTCCCGGTATCTCACAATAGATGGCGTTGTACTTCTCGAGCGTTCTAGGTGCTACTAGATCCTTAGATATTCGTTCGACTGTTCGGCGATATATGACGTTTCTCTTACCGGCGTAACAATACTGACTGCTGCCAGTCACATCCGTCCTCGTTCCATTTCTTTTCTTTTTTTTCTTTTGTTTCTTTCTTTTGTTTCTTTTCGAATTACCTGTCAAGACTCTGTCTTAGTCTATGTCTAGTCGTTGTAGTTTTATGTCCTGTCAAATAGGTTGCACGCCACGACACATGTTGATTGTAATTATTTGATTATCATAATTGGAATTGGGAAAGAACAATTTTAACGGACATGATGGCTGATCTAAGTACCGGGGACGATCTGTAGAGCCCTATTTCTCAGTTGGGTCAATCAATCGTTGACTAATTTGGAGTGGCGGCGTAGCTTAATTGTTGCCTGCGAAATGCTAAAATCTAAAGAAGACCCTTTGGATGCACCAAATTTAAAAACAAACACATTAATAGTATAATGATATACCAGTATTATAGAAAATAATTTAGCGTAATTAGATAGGTTTATCTTGGAAAAATGTACAGGGCTATGGCAGACACAGCGACCGAAGAACGTTCCGTTTCACGACAAATATCAGAGAATGCTATCAAAAGAATAACAGGTAGATATGGCTAGTTTTTTTTTAAATAATATAATAATATTTTTTATAGACCTTGGTTTTGTGTACAAAACGCCTCTTACAGAACCGGTCGATTGGCAAAGGGATAAAACGTATTGCACGAATGTGAGATTATTGAGGAGCGTGGCTTGGAAATATTTCACGTTCTACGTTCACTACAGGCTGTTTTTGATTATCACGGTAATTTGAAGCTTCTACCAAGTATGTTTTTGTTTCTCTTACATCGATGGACACTGGCCCAAGAGAAGGAATTGATTGATGAAAGAAAATGTGGGTGATATTTAAGTAAGCCGTTAAAAATACATATTGCTGGATTTCAATCGTGTTGTTCGATATCTCACGAATTATTCAATAATTGCATTACGACAAGGTTGGATTTTTAATATAACATTTTTCTAAATATTTTGTCAAATACTATGGTCTCATGCTCTGATGTTGTGATTAAAAATCCGCCTTCTATGTATTTTCATAAGTAGCAGATCGTACAAGAAAAACGTAATTTCTTCTAAGCAGCTCTTATCAACATTGCTGGCTGGTGTCTTCATTGGACTGTCACTGTCTACAATTTTGTCAGAATTGAATCAATCAAGAATAGTCACAAATACTATGAAACAAGAGGTATGATTTTATATGACAATATGGTAATTGTTAACTAATGTTACATTTGTTTTGTTTATTGCATTTTGAATTCTATATATTATAATATATATTTGTGCTGTTGTTTTTAAGTTTTTCAATCATTCGTCTGTAATCAGCGGTAATATTGTTATTTTATGTTATAAACTAACATTCCAATCCTCTCTTGCCTCATCTTCCAATCTCGATGCTTTTCGACATATACACACACTCCCGTATCTTTTAGTCGTTCACACGAGCTTAACTCGACTTGACGCAATCTCCAACGCGCGTTTTGGTATGCTTGGTCGTAAAAATAAACTCCACTCAAACGTCCTCGGAAAAGTTTCCTCACCGGAGTGAAGTAAATGAAGTGTCAAGTCAAGGTACGTTCCGACGTACCTTGAACGTTCCTCAAAGCTGGTTTTCTATCAATGTCCAAATAGTATGGCCTGGATCTGTGCATGATTCGCGCATATTTTGATAATTTAATTTTGATAACCGCACCCAAGCCGACTTAACCTAATAGATGTATGGCTTTAATAAAGAATAATAAAAAAATAGCCGCACGCACACATATTGACGAATAACTCAACACAACTAAAACATCAAACAAGTTAAATGCTTTTAGTGTCAAACACACAGTGGCAGCTTGCCTTTGACATTAAACAATGACCATACACTACAGAACTCTATGGGTTGATGATCAAATTTTCCTAAAACCTCCATATTTATCAATAGAGAAGAATGAAAGATGAAAATAAGAAAGAAATATTGAAAAATCTTATATCTAAATTTTGTAATATTTTACAGTTATTACTATTTGTTGCGGTTAGGTGTTTTGATGTGGGCAGGCCTCTCGCGAGGTGAACCGGTGAGCTACTAAAGATCGTCGTAATCCGCTGGATGTGAGCTTCGCAAGACTGGTCTTTTTTGCGAACCTTGGGGAAGGCCAATGACCACCCGCACAGGAGGTCTGATTTGATGATGATCGATGTGTTTTCAGATCGGGCTCAGTGGTGTGGATTGGGAGAGGCCTATGTCCAGCAGTGAAAGACTGTGGCCTGTTGATGATGATGATGATGATGTGTTTTAATATAAATTACGTTATAATTTAAGGTTCTAAATGCGGAAGGTAGGAATCACGTCACAACACTGGTGCTAAGGACGGATAATAGTTCAGCAGCAAGATCGGTGGCCAATGCGTTAGTAGGATTTAAAGCCAGATAGTGATGTAATTTTTAAAGTGCTATTGGTTTTTTATTTCCTTTTTTTAATTTCAGGTACGTTTTTTCTGAGCCGAATTCAACAGTTTCCGACATTCGTGGTGTCGTTTACATGGCGATACCAAGTTCTGAAGTAAGGACATTGTTGGTTTCTATATTTTATTATAAGTGTAGAGATCTATATATTAATACGCGAAGGAAAAACTTTGTATCCCTTTTTACGAAAATTGCGCGAACGGAGAAGTATGAAATTTTCCACACTTATAGAGAATATAGAGAAGAAGTGCACAATGCTAATTTTTTTTTAAAAATAATACATAAAAGATACATTAAATCAATAAAAAAAATATTACACACACTACCATGTATGACGCACACACGCATACTATTTATTTATTGTGAAACTTTTGTTCTTGACGTCTGTGATCAAATTGAGAATAGATTAAATATTGTTTGTCCTCCTCCTCGAGTCGTGTTCCTCATGTCTGAGGGTCGTGACCACCATCACCCTTCAATCTTAGATAGTGTAGTCTTGGCGAAATTTGTGATTATAGAAGTATAATGGTCTTTGAAAATAGAATCATAGTAGTGTACAAACTTACAATTTCAATTAATTATAGTCGAATTTCGACTACTGCGGGACCACTAGTAGGTACTAGTAAAATGTCGTGTAATGTTGACGTAAGCCAATAAGAGAATAAAATTTTAGCAACATTAAAAGCCATTTAGAGTTCCTTTTCAATGTCCTTTTGTTACCTACGTAGAGCTAGGTACTTTTGGGTAGGCAGCGGCTTGGCTCTGCCCCTGGCATTGCTGAAGTACATGGGCTACGGTAACCACTCACCATCAGTTGGGTCGTGCGCTCATCTGCCTACAAGGGCAATAAAATTTAAAACTACAGGATGTTCATTGCTAAGTTTAAAGACCTTTTCATCGGATCTATTTCTAGTTCGTGCCCATGTTTTCTTTAGTGATGTGTGTTTGTCTGCAGAGTCTGACTGAATACCTCGTGACTCGTGCAATAGACTCTCCTCAGCAGTATGTGAACATGCACGCCTACGGCATGGATGTTGCTACGGCTGCAAACGGTGTATTGAAAGTAAGTGCTTAGGTATAAATATTTGTAGATTCCACACCATCACACTGATTTTAGTTAGGAAACTGTACGGTTTGTAAGACGTATAAATTAAATATGTTAACTGTCCTTAGTTGGGATTTTACTCCGTATATTGTCACAAGTGTCTGGCGTGTATGTATGGGCTACACGTCAGACACTTATGGGCGGGCTATTTACCTACGACTGACTAAGTGACCACGAGTCAAGCGATGTACAACCGCATGCGCTACTCAAACTGTGTCCCTACAGTTAGTATTAGGGTTGCTAGATGTTTTTCAGCCTATAAGGGGCAAATGCTTAAATAGGCAAAAAAATACGGGAATTCAGTTTTTTACCCGGGACAAATAAACAATAAAACTATATAGTGACATTCTTTATTTTTTTTTATATTTCTCCGAGAAGCAAGTCAGTTTTAATACATTTTTATCGGTTTTAAGATATTTATAAAAATTTATACAATTATAATCGTACAGACAGAGTCAGTCCCGCCGCGCTGGGACATTTTAAACCAACCCTAAAATACGGGACGTCTCGCAACCCTAGTCAGTATACAACTGAAAACAAACGCTTATCGTTCAATTGCAGATACAAGCATTATACAGTCCATTACATTACGACATTGCGGCTGCAGCGAAAACTTTGGCGAGGGCCTATGTCGCCCTTCTTCGCCATTACACAGGAAAATTGGATGCTACCATACAGTTCACTGACGATCCGCTAGAATTAGACTTAACTCCAGTAAGTACTCGGTACTTCAGATAACGTTATTGTGAAGCACCTCTGTGTGCTTTGTGTGGAGTTGGTACAACGCCCCTACGTTTGCTGCTAGGGGCGTTATACAAATTTGAGTTAATTTTTACGCGATCGAGTAGTTAAAAAACTCGCACTCAGTACACTGGTCTAGTCTAGTTTTATTGTTTTTTGGAACGAAGCTCCTTATGGGACAATACGGAGGGGTATCCTAACCGGGAAAAAACGTCCGTAACGTAAGATTTTTATTAGTCATACACACAGTGTACGACTTAACTTTGGAATATGTACAAAAAATAACATTTTTTTTTATCATTCATTGACCACGATCTCAGAGCGTTCGTTTGCGCAATACACTAACTCTTATGCAAACAAGCGTGAATGAAGTGTACCACAATAAGTTTGCACGTTACCGAATGACCGTGGGTTGTTGCGAAACCTGCAGTTTTATGTTCTTTATACCTCGAATATAACTTAAAATTAATATTTTTATAATAAGGAACTTCGTTCCTATCCGTTGTCCCACGACACTACACTTTTTTTTTTAAATATCTTTTGAATAAAATGGAACCGTAATAAAGTTATTAATTTCTTTTTTATTATGAGTTTCTCTGCTGTTAAGTCTCCTTTTGCTTGGTAACAAGTCATCTAATATACGTTTTTAAATTGTGATAAAGTCCAAATTGTGAACTTTACGTAACATTTGCAGTGGATGATGCAAGCCGAAACTGCACCACTGTTAATTCAATGTCTACTGATACTAACCATTTCTCATACAACTCTTCTACCTTCGCGAGAACATGGGTTAATACGACATTTACAAGTAAGTGGCTTATGAAAAGCAATCTGTCTGTGTGTCATTCACTTCAATTTGTTATTTTTCTGCGTATGATTGTAATACCGGTCACTCACATTCGCACGAATACGCAAACCCGCAAGTGTAGGACGACATTTGCAAATGATTAGGCAAAGTTTTCGCTGCATTCGTTGTTTTCCAAGCTGTGTCGGTTTTTTAACAGACATCAAAGCGCGCGAACCGCGATCCTTTGCGTAGTCTCCCACACATTGGTGTGACCAGTTACGCCCAGGATTGCGAGGCAACGGACGTTTCGCTATTTTCATAGATCGTGACGTCTACTGTGTAGCGTATCTTCATCAAAAGAAATCCCATAAAAACAGCATGGCTGTTAATGATGTCTGGGAAAAAATTCAAAACTCTTTTTCTCTTCAATGCTCTATTGACGAAAAAAGGAGGAGAAATTCGTGAGACATTCGTAAACAAGTGTAGGAGGAAGCGCAAACGGGTTCGCAAATTGAGTACTGAACCCATTTGCACAGCCGCTAGGTTTGCGAATGAATGTTTGAAGGCCCTTCACATCCGCGCAAACATTCGTACATTGCATGTGAGTGACCGGCATAATAGTTGTGTATTTTGTTCCTTATGGCAGCGACGTGTATGTTGCGTATAAATTGTGTACCTACAAATATTTTAGCACAGAGCACGCGTTTCGGCTTAGATATAAAATCAATTCATAAAATAGTGTATTTATCTGAACTTAGTGCAACAATAATTAATTCGTGTGTAAAGTATGAGTTCCAATAATCATCTAGGCTACAACCTAAGTATAGAGTACAACGAAAAACATGTGTATATCGACCGTGAATATCGATGCCGTCACTCTTCACCTTTTATTTATTTATTCCTTGGGTGGGTGGATGAGCTCACGGGCGACTTGGTGTTGAATGGTAGCCGGTTTTCCTTTTTTTCCTCTTACCTATGCTGTAGCCTTGAGAGGCTATATCAGCTTCTCCTTGACGTGTAGGTGAGCTCACGGGGCTCAAGCCGGGTGTGTTGCTAGCACCGGCTCTAGCAAGAGCAGTGCTTCGCAGAATATACCACCGGATCAGAAACGCGACCTACTAAGAAGATCCGGCGAGAAACTCAGTAGGCTAAGAGCTCATAGACATCAATAATGTAAATGCCGCCACCCAACTTGACACGTGAGTCTTAAGTATCACTTTCGATAAACGCATTACTGTTTCACAGCAGAAATAGGACAATTTATGCTAAGCGGTTTTTTTTAAATCAAATTTAATGTAAATAAATGGATTATTCCAGAGTCACGCAATGAACTTCTCACCGGCTCGTTACTGGTTCACGTTATATTTCTGCGATCTAATCATGTACTGGATTTTGGTGATGATCATTTCCGTCGTCATGGTATCCGTCCTGCACATCATGGCGCCCGCCGCACACTATCACTATGGAGATATGGGTAGGTATTGGATGCCTATTTGCTTCGCCCACGCAATCACAGGCCCTCGCCTGGTATAATGGTACCTCTACCATTAGTGATTACTGTTTTTCGCCGCAAGACTTCAAGCACAACTTCAAATCGAATTCAAAAAGAAGTTAAAATATCAAAGGGTTCTTGTAACTGTATTTTTTCCGGTATTAGTGAGTCGTATATTAAAAATCGGTTAATCTCGCACTTTTAATGTCATACTATTTCTGATGTTTATAAAAAATAGAGGTGGTCGATGAAGCACCTTAAACATCAGAAACATTTAGAAAACACGATATTAAACCTTAAAAGTAACTGCAATTATTGGAACGAAGTTCCTTACGGCAGGCTTGGAGGAGATGGGGATTTTGCTGCGCGACCGAACTGAAAAAAATGTGATAGTAAAACCGTAAGAAAAAGTCCGTGGAATAAAACAGTTAAATGAGATGTGCGCAGGCGCGACAGTCGTATACACAAGCGAGTAGTGTATAATACCTTTCTCTTTCTCCTTCTTTATTTTCGTTCTCTCATCCCTTCTCTCTCTATTTTGTAATTATCTCTATTTCTATGTAATTTTATGTTGTCAAACAAAAATAAAGAGACATATTTTGTTATTTTAATTGATAATTTGAATTACCATTTTTATTATTTCCTAAAACACTGAATTTCCTAAATACTTTCCTGCACTTAAATAAAAACTAATCAGCAAAATTTAAGATAAAAATCAAGAAAACCTACATAAAATTGAGCACGATTTTTTTTTGCAAATTGTGTCGATTCTACATTAGGCGAAGGAACTTCGTTCCTACCTGATGTCCCACGACACCACATCTTTTTCCCTCTAACCGCTTTGGGATTTGAACCCATCATCCTTCACTTCTGGATATAGGCCTTTTTCAATAACTAAAATAGGCTTCGATTTGCCGACTACGCTCTAGTTAGGACTAAGACTGTGGAGAGCCATAGTATAATAATTCTGGATGACCTCAGTAAGTTTATTAGCCGACTGGACATTAGGAGGAAAGCTATGTCGAATATACAAGTAGGTAGCGCCTTTTCCTTAAAAAATATCGGAGACCACGCTCGAAGCTGTTGGCGAATCTACCTGGAGCAGATTTCCATATCGAGGGGTGAAAGGTTATTAGGATTAAGCGACATTTCACTTAACACGCGACATTTATCTTTGTAATTGAAGGTGCGTTTTATTTGGCATCAGCATCAACAGTTCGATATACTTTTGATTGAATTTCAATTAAATTTACTCTTTTGAAATACCTTTTTTTTTTTTTGCCTTTGTAGGCAGACGAGCATACGGCCCCCCTGATGGTGAGTGGTTACCGTCGCCCATGGACTTCAGCAATGCCAAGGGCAGAGCCAAGCCGCTGCCTACCGAGCCAAGCCGCTGCCTACCTAAAGAAGTTTTTTGTTGTGATATTTTATTCCAAATTTTAATCTTTAAATGGTTCTCGTATAAAATTTCAAAAATGCCGCTTAAACCAAATAGCCTTTTAACTCTCGATATGATATCAAAGTAAATATACTATAGTAAATAATCAAATACAAGCAATACAATTTCAATTAGATTTTCGAATGTTTTTAGTGGTGGTGCCGTTTATGCTTATCGTTTACGGATTGGGTTGTATACCTCAAGCGTATCTCTTCAGCTTGGGCCGCAGGCCAGCGCTCAACTCGATGACCTTCGTAATTATAAATGTTGTCTTCGGTAAGTTACACATGTTTGAAGGGCGGGGCAGCCGTTGTAACTATACTTGAGACATTAAAGCTTATATCCCAATGTGGGTGGCGCATTTACGTTGTACATGTCTATGGGCTCCAGTAACCACTTAGCACCAGGTGGGCTGTGAGCTCGTCCATCCATCTAAGCAATAAAAAATAAATAAATAAAAAGCATGCCGCTTCTAACTGTCTCAATTAAATTACGCTATCTAAACAATTGTTAGTCTTTATCGATTGGACAGATTCTAGAACTTTAACTTAAATTTTCATTTGGCACTTTATGTTGTTTTTGGTTCTATTTAAACAGTAGTCATTTGCAGGTGAAACAACTATACTAATGAAAATATTTGAAGGTGAAATCTTAGATTTTTTTCTTCAATTCATGGTACTATCGCCACAATACAACATGGCGAACGCTTTCGTAAAAATAAAACAGATATTTCTATATAACAGCGAGTGCACTATATTCAAGAGGAAGAACTTGTGTTCAACAAAAACGTTCCATAAGTGTTGTCGTGAGTTATTCTTTTATCTTTTTTTCTTTTTCCTACCTAAGCTGATAGCCTTGAGAGGCTATATCAGCGTCGCCTTAACTAGTAGGTGAGCTCATGGGGCTCAAACCTGATGACGTTGCTAACACGAACCCTAGCAAGAGCAGTGCTTCGCAGAATCTACCACCGGAGCGGAAACGCGACCCACTGAGAAGATCCGGCGAGAAACTCAGTGGGCTGTGTCTGAAGGGCTTTCTTTTATCATGTACTGGTGGTTGGGCGCGGTTTTGAACTGGTTTGTACCACCATGCGTAAGTAAATATAGTGGCAGCATCAATTCCATCCTCAATATGTATCTTCTTTGCAAATTCTCCCCAATATTTTTCCTGATTTTACTGGCGTACTAACATCACGCTTTCACGGCTATGTTCAACAATCCTGACCGTTTCTTCTGCGAAAAATTTTTTTTTTATTACTTAGATGGATGGACGAGCTCATAGCCCACCTGGTGTTAAGTGGTTACTGGAGCCCATAGACATCTACGACGTAAATGCGCCACCCACCTTGAGATATCAGTTCTAAGGTCTCACGTATAGTTACAACGGCTGCCCCGCCCTTCAAACCGAAACGCATTACTGCTTCACGGCAGAAATCGGCAGGGTGGTACCTACCCGCGCGGACTTTCAAGAGGTCCTACCACCATTAATTACGCAAATTATAATTTTGCGGATTTCATTTTTATTATACGCTGTTATTCCTTCACCGTGGAAGTCAATCGTGAACATTTGTTGAGTACGTATTGAATATTCTTATCTGAGAGGGCGGATTTGTGTTTTACAAAGCCACTAAGAAGTCTTCCTCACGTGTTAACACCAACTGAACCGTGATTTCATCAGCCCAACTAATGCAATATGAAGTTGGAAAACCGAAGAAAACGTTATTTCGGATTGTATAGCTCTGATTACAATAAAATTTCATGTTATTAATCCAGAAAAAAGTATTCATACGTATAAATTTGACGACGGAGTAAGATTGAATAAATTGATGACTAAAGACTAAATGATGACTCAGTTAATGGTGGTAGGACCTCTTGTGAGTTCGCACGGGTAGGTACCACCACCCTGCCTATTTCTACCGTGAGGCAGTAATGCGTTTCGGTTTGAAGGGTGGGGCAGCCGTTGTAACTATACTGAGACCTTAGAACTTATATCTCAAGTTGGGTGGCGCATTTACGTTGTAGATGTCTATGGGCTTCAGTAACCACTTAATACCAGGTAGGCTGAGAGCTCGTCCACCCATCTAAGCAATAAAAAAAAGTCAAGTTCAAAGCGTTGAGCTTTTTGAGTTAGGTGATCTAAACATCTAAAAGTGATTTACTGTTTCCAGCTAAATGTGGCATCCTCCAAAAGTGTTTCACAAGAAAGAGTTACTTAGCAGGAAGGGCCGGTATACTAAAGGAAATCATTCAGATGTTATCCGTAGCGGTTTTATATATTTCGATACTGCTTGTAATCGAGTACAAAGTTTTCCAGAGAATGTGGACTTTCGTTTGGGAGTTGAGGATGACAAAATCATGCGAGGCTAATTTGAGACCGGGTGCCCAATGCGAGATGAACGATGCTTTGGATAAAACCAAGCGACTGAGAATTGATAGTGAGATATATATATAATAATTTCTCAAAAAAACTCAGTGTAGATACTAAGGGAGAGAGAGAGGAGAGTATTATTTGAGTCGACTATTATCAAAGCCGGCAATGTGACTTTTGGACAATTATTGGTGAATCAGAAAAACGAATTATTGACTTTGTATTCCATTGGCAGTCACAAAACTCTTCTGAACGACATCTTAGATAAATAACAGGTTAAGTATTAACCTTTATTTATTGCAGGTTTTGAACCGTATTCTTTGAAGGAGACGATTATATTCAAATCAATCTGTATTGACATATCAATAACAGTTTTTTGTCCAAATGCACAGATTGCCACCTTTGATAATTGACGACTCATTTATTGTATACCAAATAATTAAATAAACAATGCGATACAATAAATACAAAAAAAGTACAATTGCCGGTCTTATCGCTTAGAGCGATCTCTTCCAGACAACCATCAGGTGTCAACAACAATCATTTGGAAACGAATTACACGCGGTGTACCAAACCACATAAACAATACACACATACATATATATGCACATGCACATACACACACAAATACACAATGTAATATTATAATAATTACACGGGTCAACACCAAATTCGACTTTGATTGCAAAGCATAAAAAAATTCGATATTTTAGATTGTAAGTAGACGAAAAAAAAATATATGGCATGAAACAGTTTGCTTTTGAACTTTAATAAATTGACCACATATGAAACAAAGTGCATCAGCTTCGTATTTACACTTTCGTGACATTTTGAGTTTTTTTGGGCTTGTATAAAACACCTGATCGTGGTTTATGACTCGAGTGCCATCTAGTGGCACTATGTAAACGTAAACACCCCACTCTCATAGTGCGGTTTTTTTGAAAGTATTAAAATTAATTAAAATTTATAAAAAAAATTGAAAAATTAGTATTATTACTATCACAAAAGCAAACTTTATACCAAAAAAAGGTATTTTATTTTTGTAAATAATTAACCGGAAAAACCTAGTATAAACGTTAGGACAAAGAACGAATTTTTTTTTGGTAGAGTTGTGTTATTAATAATTTTGCTTCTTTACACATAAATAAGAATAAGCAATTTACATATCAAAACGTACCTAAAATACCTTTGAAACATAAATATAACTAGATTCGTGACGCAGCAAAACGTTTGCAGAAACCAAAATGGACACGTTTGGCGAATATTTGCTCGCTTTGAACGTAACTAAAAAGATGTCCGGTTATTACGTTGTACACAACGTGTACTTGGGCATGAGGAAGGGGGAGATTGTGGCACTTTCCGGACTAAAAAGGCACGGCAGATTAACGTTTTGCCAGGTTCTGGCCGGGCACTTAATGCCGAGTAGAGGGCAATTGCAGTGCATGTCGCAGTGGAGCTTAAAGCGACAACCTCATTTGGTAAGTGCCAAATTATTAAGAAAGTGATGTATGGTGAACGTATACTCATCAATAGAGAGAGAGAGACAGAGAGAGTCTTCTTTACTATTTAATCTCTTTAGACAGATTCTTTATTGTATATGAAATGAATAAGGAATGCGAAGAATTAAATGCGAATATTAATGGTAGGCAGCGGCTTGGCTCTGCCCCTGGCATTGATGACGTCCATGAACGACGGTGACCACTTACCATTAGGTGGGCCGTATGCTCGTCTGCCCACAAAGGCAATAAAAAAAAGTACAATTGGCGGACTTATCTTTAACAGTCGCTAGCGTTAAGTATCGCTAGCGGTCTCTTACAGACAGCCATCAGGTCGACAAGAATCAGTTAGAAATGAATTTTACACGATATACATATCAAATTTAAATATATATACACATACATACACAAATAACGTACATATATACATATATTTATAAATACAAGAACAAAGTCATAATAATTATAATTATCAAGGTGAGATGTAAAGTGGTTATCATAATCTCATGGGGGATCATACATGTGGGAATCATAATTATCAGGTAGCCTATAGACAGCCACAACGTAAATGCCGTCATTCACTTTGAAACACGATTTCTAAGCCTCAGTTCTATAGTATGACAACGATCCCACTCTTCAAGCCGGAACGCATTACTGATTCTCGGCTGAAATAAGCAGCGTGGTGGTGTCTGATTCGTATAGTGGGTAGGGCCCTGAAAACATCCTTGGGCTCGCGATGTACCCCCAACATCTGCAAACCGTCGAGATCCACACACAACGCGTGGCTTTTGGGGGCGGAAAATTCGCATGAGGCTACTGCCCAAAAAAAGGGTAATACTGCCTATCGGTGTGGGCTGACAAAACTACCTATCTTAAGAAACATCCTACCAGTAGTATTAAGTGCTTCAATTCTCAAATGTTTCACAGTATTGCCAGCAAATTGCAATTAGTTGTTCGGAAGTGTCGCTTCCTACGTGGATGACGGCATACGACGCTCTAGAACTAATCGGAACATTGCGAGGTGTCCCCAAGGATCATATTAAGCGACAATTGAATGACCTTATCGAAGCTTTAGGTATTATTAATCACATTGATCATCCGATTTTCCAATACAAACTAACTATTCTTTTATGCTGCTATTTTGATTTATCGTATTATCGATCCTATTATGAATCGATTAGAAAGTTAAGATATTGGAACAGAAATTATACGGCACAGTCGGTCGGTACAGACCGACCGACGATGGTTTTTTTTTCTGGTCAGGATGAAATCTCTGGACTTCCGCCCTCACTGGAGATGGTGGGCGGAGCATGTCGGAGTCGAACCGACTAAAACCTCCTGTCGCTCAACAACCAACGTCCAAACCTCTCATGAGACAGAACTCATGAAAAGGCAAAGGGAGAAAGTGAAGCGTTTAGTGCGGAACACATCACCTTCCCCCTCGGGACGCCGGACCGGCGGTCGTCGGCGCCAAGACCACCAGCCCTCTCGGTCCGCAGGCTATCTGAAGCCCGCCTAGATGGCGCCGGTTAGAGAGTTATCCTACGGAATACCCCGCTGGGCCAGAACCAGCGTGGGTCGAAGATAGCCGGCCTTCCATCACCCGGATGCTCTTGCGTAAAACGCGTGCAGAGCAGCTTGCACGTCATCTTCTTAGGCCCCCCCTCGCCGGTCCCCAGACCGACATGTGAGGGAGACCCGAAACACTTAAGAGGGCCAGGGCTTGGGCGAGATCCGCCTCCCGGGCCCCCGCTCGACGGCGGCGGGCTTGTGCGTGACCGACGATGGTGGCCTAATTTATATCAGAACTATTAGATTGAAACAAAATTGCAAATTGGCGTCTTTTGTTTAATTAATTATAATATGACTACAATCGCGAGTGGTTCTAATAATAGTTATACCTTTGGTTTTTTAGTAAAATGGTAATAACGGTGACCCATTAATTCCGTTGCAGATTTATTGGATTTAGCCCATACAAGGATTAGCCGGATGCTATCAGCTGATCGTAGCCGTGTCCGTTTCGCGGCTGCCATTATTGGCGCACCGCCTATATTAATATTGGACGAATGCACGGCCTATCAAAAGTTCTTCGTACAACGAGCAATGTATTCGATATTATACGATTTGAAAAAGAAGGGACATGGTTTATTGATTAGTTCTAGCATGTAATTTATTTGGCTACTTATCACAAAAGTATTCTAGAACACTTAAAAATCACACCTCATTTAAGTATTTGAGATAGCAGACTATTTCAAACGATGATATATCATAAAACTACTATTACGGTTTAATCTCACGATTTTTATTGTCATTATACTTTATTACATCCGACGTCTCGGATACTTTACAATTCGATACGTCAAAACTAATATCATGTCAAACGCAAGATTAAACAGTAAAATCAGTCTGGATTATAACAATAATGATAACTTGCAACAAATCATACATGGTCATTCGGCCCCAATTTAAGATTCCCTATTTTATGGGTACCAGAGATAAATATACTTACATAAGTTTAAATATATAGGTACATATATAGATAATAAACACCCAGACACAAAGCAAACAAACTTATTCATCACACGATGTTTGCCCGAATGCGGGAATCGAACCCACGACCCTCGGTACAGCAGTCAGGGCTAACTATTGCACCACCGAGTCAATCAAATGATTATGTCTATGACTCGCGAAAATCAGAGATAATGGAGATGTAATCTTTAATACTTATTTTCGTGTTGTAGAATTAAGTGTACCTACTAAAAACAAGTTTTTATTGCAGTGTAGAATCTCATCTACCTATGACCAATCGTTTGGCTTTCATCATCGATGGAACCACGTACGACATCGGTACTGTAGATAGCTTAGTTGATAGGTACAGCCAGAAAGGGTATACTGTTGTTGTGCATCTAAAAGACGACGTGGACGTTACGAAAATGTTCGGAAATTACTTTGATAATTTCATAATCAACGATACGTCTGAGGTGAGTACTAAGCCGAGCCGAGTAATTGCACTCTTTAGGAAGTTTGCGTTCGTCGATAGAAACTTTTTTTTTATTGCTTAGATGGGTGGGTGGACCAGCTCACAGCCCACCTGGTGTTAAGTGGTTACTGGAGCCTATAGACATCCACAACGTAAATGCGCTACACACCTTGAGATACAAGTTCTAAGGTCTCAAGTATAGTTACAACGGCTGCCTCACCATTCAAACCGAAACGCATTACTGCTTCACGGCAGAAATAGGCAGGGTGGTGGTACTTACCCGCGCGGACTCACAAGAGGTCCTACCACCAGTAAAAAACTAACTCGGTCTGTCTGTTACGTTTTCAGTAACTTATCGATTTTGACAAAAACTGCGTGGCGATAGTCTGAGCCATGAGGAAAATATACGCTATCTACGTATCCCCTGCTCAGTATGCTTAGTGCAAGTTTTTTAACGATGTCGATAGCGTAAAAGTTAACTCAAATTTGTATGCAGTTGGCACAGCGCCCCTAGCGGCAAACGTAGGAAAACACTGCAACTCCATACAAATTTAAGTTAACTTTTACGCTAACGAGAACGTTAAAAAACTCGCACTTAGCACACAGAACGGATCTTCGCCCGCGCTATATACTCCACGCATGCATACTTAATAAGCTTAAAGAATAAGCTCTTCGCAGTCGAGTTGCTTATTTATAAAACAACTAGCGACCCGCCCTCGCTTCGCTTCGGAAACTGTAATTTATTGTTGATTTCTCCACTATTTAATGGATTTTATTATACATATAAACCTTCCTCTTCACTCTATCTATTAAAAAAAAACGCATAAAAATCCGTTACGTAGTTTTAAAGATTTAAGCATACATAGGGAGGGATATAGAGACAGAGAAAGCGACTTTGTTTTATGCTATGTAGTGATTAAAAACACCATTAAAACATCGCAGGTGCTGGTCAACGTTCAAATTTCAGACAGTTTGAACTGGATGGAAGTGTTCGATAGAATGGAAAAATTGAAAACCAACAACGCTCAAGTATACTCATACGTCGTCACCGAGATACCCATTGATTTTATTTACAATTCGATTTTAAGCAAAGAACAAGGGAATAGAGTGGTCGAGGATCTATTCTCGTATTCTTGGTTAAAGACAATACTGCCGCGTAAATTGAAAAGAAGCCCTTCACAGCGTGCACTCAAGGCGCTTAGTGCTTTTGAACCGAAATACGCCATAAACACTTTGAAGGAATTGCCTTGGTCTGTTATATTTCATAGGTAGTTCGTTTAAGATCCCTTCGATTGGTGATAGAAAATGAGAAAAGCGTAAATTTCGTTTTAAAATAAATGGTAGTAAGTTAACGCGCAGTCTCTAAAGGCAGGTGTCTTTTTAGTGGGTGTGCGAAAAGTGTAGAAGATTTAAGCATGAATATGAATATTGTTAATACAACAAGGTTTTGATTTTAGTCATTTTAAGAACATGTGTATTTTATGTTAAACTTAATTATATAATTTTATGTTAAATGTGAAAATAAATTATGGAACAAAGCATTTGACTTTGATTATTTTTGGGTTACCAATCAAAAGCAAAGTTAGCAATGAAAATAAAAGATTCCAACACCAATTAGCAAAATATGTAATCCAAATGCCATTAATAAAACGGGCTGTTATACATAATTCACATTATTTATTATAAAACCAAATGGTTACATACCAATGTACGACGTTATTAATGCAGCAAATGCATTCACAAAACCAGCTTTCGTAGATACCTACATTTAAAATTTTTCTTAGCAATGCATTTGAAATTGATCCAAACCAGTTACTGAAATTGACTGATATGCTATGAAATTGTGAATAATGAGAAACCTTTCCTCCAACGATGCATTAAGAACTTTTTTCTTGCGTGCTTAAGCAAAAAAAAAAACGTACAAAAAGTCCCGCTTAAACAGCATCCTATAGTTCAGTTTAACGTGTTAAGTGTAAGCCCTTCCGCCGCGAAACGAAAATAAACCAAAAATAACCACCGGTGTGCTTAGTGCGAGTTTTTTAACTTCTCGATTGCGTAATAGTTAACTCAAATTTGTATGGAACAGCGCCCCTACGAGAAGTTAAAAAATCGGTTGTCTGTAAAGTTGGTTTACTGACGATAGTTGAACGTGAGTGTCAACGTCATAAGAAAATACTGATGGAATGGTTTCATTTTTCAATTATCGCAATTATCGTTGCTATAAACAACTGACACCACATTTACTTTTCACTGAACTTCATACTTGACGAAAACGTAAATGTATTATTGTATAGCAGCTGTCCATGCGGATGCATCGCTCACGTCGCCTCAGAGCGAGGTAACGCCGCATGAGTCACGTTTTTTCGTGCGTGCAGCCGGCTCCATCGAATTATAAGACGTTGTCACATCAAAAAACTCGCACTCAGCACATTGTATTCAAACTTTGATAGTAATGTGCTCTTGCTCGATTTGCGATGTAATGTAGTGAATATAGTCAAGTCCGATGAGCGGAACGTGGAGTGGATTTGCGATTCATTTCGCGGAGGAAGTGTGCTAAGGGCAAATGGTCGAGGTACTAGCTAAATTTCTAACATAGTGAATGAGGGGTGCCATGATACATTACAAAAGATTTAAAAAAAATGCTTGCTTGTATAATACCAATGTAACGGGACACAGAGATTGGACATTAATTGACTAGGATACTCTCAATGTTGATAATTTCATAATCACCAAATCATTTTCATAAAACTTCGTAAATAGTAAGGCTATGACTGGTTATAATATACCCTATTTGGTGATTGCAAAATTGACTCTAAAATCTTACCACGTTATTAATGACATGGTGTAACTTTTAAATACAGTGAGTTGTTTCTTTCAGGTGCAGTCTACCAATGTGTATAAGATTAATAATAAAACTAAAAAGTTAAATTATTTGATTGCCAAAACCTAAGTAATAGGATGATTTAGATAAATGCAAGAAATAGTAAAGATCTAAAATACTTGCAAGTAATCATTCAAAATGCACCTGCAATTTTGTTGGATAATATACAATAAAATACAACATTTCCTACATTTTTTTCATAATCCCAATATCATCCATGACAGGCTACAACTAGAAGAGGCCCGCATTAATCATCAGCACTGAAAGATCCAATCAGTACTCATCAATGTATTTATTCTGATGTTTTTAGTAAAATGACACCTCTATCGAGTAATCAAATTTGATAAACCATTTTCAACTTTAAATCAAACCACTTAGGGAAGCAATAATCATTTCCAATTTGGCTTAGAGAGACCTCTATTATTTTGGCTCAAACATGACATAAACAAACAAAAGATATTGTCACTAGACCTATGCTACAGCATGTTTATCAATAGTTTTTTTGTATACATTACTGAGACCAAAAAATAAGCTTAATATTCATGTTTACTATAGTGCCTCTCTTATATGCAACCATGAACACAAATTCCATATTAATTGAACACAACAACCATACAGTTACAATTCAATGTAAAGTTGTATGTGATCTGTGGAGTTCGGCTGATGAGCCCCTAGCATGAGCCATCATATTCTCGATTCGGTTAGTGGTCTCACGTACCATGGAGAACTCAGACAGGTCTGGGAGATCTAAAACTATATGAGCAGATAGACGTTTGTACACAGAATTGGAATCTTTTTTATTTCTCCTACTTTCTTCATATTTTAGTTGCTGCTTTAAAAATATGCACTGTTTTAACATTTCTTGTATGTTTTTAAAGCTTGTTGCAGCACCATCCATAGATTTTACAGCACTGAAAATTTAAATATACAGAAAACGTTATGCAATTGTGTAGACATAAAAGACCATAAACAATGTAATATTTCAAAGGAGTTTTGTTTCCTTCAAACACAAAACATGTACAGCAGAAATAGGTTGTAAGCTGGCATTAACTTGAAGGCAAAATATATTTATATTGATATATACAAATATAATAGGTTGGGGAAAAAGTCTTTTCACATTATAGTATGTATGAACTTGTAATAAAATCAGTTCAGCCTCTTCAGAATTCTTTAGGCAGTGTCAGGTTAACATCACGAGAGGACTGCCAAAACCAATTGTCGCAGTATTTTGATCAGAAGCCCCAAAATTTCTATAGCAATGGAATCATGTCCCTACCAGCAAGATGGCAAAAACTTATCGAACAAAATGGTACCTACATGCTTTAGTTAAATATAAATAATTGATATTAAAAAATGTTGTGAATTTTCTTAAAAAATGTGAAGAAACTTTTTCCCCAACCTATTATTAAAATATATTTTAATCATTAAATATATTTAGATATATTAAATTATATATTTTACAGAATGTACACTTCAAAAGTCAATCATGATATATTTATATTTATGTAACATGATCTGAACATAGAAAACTTAAGTTATGAGAGTTAAATTTACCTTAATGCATATTCAACATCATAACACCTCCCCTGCAATTCATGTTGTAGTTTTGTGACCTCAACTCTTCTTTCCACCATAGGAGGCAAGGCCTTCCTTACATGTTCTTGTAATCTGTACAGTGCTAGTGAAGGTTCGTTGGCTACGATGTGCATATTCTCAGATATTCTTTCGGCAGCTGGAACATCATGAAAAATACTTTTATTTCGACCATTATCCCCACAAAGCTACCAATTTTAAGGAGTAGTGTCATTCAGGTAGCAGTACCCGGTCTTTGAGATCCAGCAAGCGATGGATCGTAAGCTCAACTACTCATATTCGTTGATATATAAGCAGGAAGTATAATTTGATCTGCAATGCCCTTTTTAAGTATTTTGAATACCTACCCTTCTTTGCTTTAGTTTCTAATTCGGCATCTCCTTGGTAAACGAAAGCCATTATGACTTTTCAAAATTAATCTCAAGATCTACTTCAGAATTTGCTGTGTATTAATGATTTAGTAAACAAAAAACTTTGACATCAGATAATTTCTAGACATAGGGCGTACTATTATTGATCGAAGCATAGGGCCTTAAAATTTTAACAGATTATAATACTTTTACTTTAAATACTTTGTCTTTCTGCTGCCTAACTACTATGGATTTTTTTGTTCTATTTTCTTCAATTATCTGATTCGGTTATGAGATTTGTTTTAGGTTTTCTGAACAGCAAAAATTACGTACAGTACCGTAAAATGGGGCGATTAGGGACAAATTCCAACTTTATGAGCAATTTTAAGGTAGTTGTTGATGTATATAATGCTATATCTGGATCAAAATGATTGAGTCTTGGGGGCATTTTTGTTGTCCAATTTAAAATTATGCAACTAGCATTCCAGTTTAAGCAAAAAATGCAAAAATAGGTGTAATCCCTATTTACCCGAAAATTGCGGTTAATTGGGACGAAATGAGAAAATTGCTAGGGTTGGCACTACTTTTATTTTTATATATAGTTTTAATTAATTTATTTATTTAGTTGCACCAACAAAGTGATCATCAGTAAAAAAAATTGAAAAACTGACAAAAGTACATGGCAGACATCACCTCAATTATAGGTGCAATCGACAGTGCTGATATTTCTATCTGGGTTAAGAGATTAGGTGTGTCGGTTATTCCATGGATTAATCAGATGAACCCCCACTCTGAACAAATATTAAATATTTTATTAAGTATTACTTAGACATTTTTGTCCACCTTGAGATTTCATTGATCTTGTTACATNGCAATCGTCGGCGCAACTGGGCAAGCGAATGTGTGGGAGACTACGCGAAGGTTCGAGGTTCGCGCGCTTTGATGTCTGTTAAAAAACCGACACAGCTTGGAAAACCACGAATGCAGCGAAAACTTTGCATAATCATTCGCAAATGTCGTCCTACACTTGCGGGTTTGCGTATTCGTGCGCATGTGAGTGACCGGTGTAATGCCGGCCACTGACATGCGTACAAATACTCGTACATTGTACGAATGTTTGCGCGCATGTAAAGGGCCGTCAAACATTCATTCGCAAACCTAGCGGCTGTGCAAATGGGTTCGGTACTCAATTTGCGAACCCGTTTGCGCTTCCTTCCACACTTGTTTACGAATGTCTCACGAATTTCTCCTCCTTTTTAATTCGTCAATAGAACATTGAAGAGAAAAAGAGTTTTGAATTCTTTCCCAGACATCATTAACAGTCATGCTGTTTTTATGGGATTTCTTTTGATGAAAATGTCACACACGACACAGTAGACGTCACGAACTATGAAAAAATGGCGATACGTCCGTTATCTTCGCAATCGTCGGCGCAACTGGGCAAGCGAATGTGTGGGAGACTACGCGAAGGTTCGAGGTTCGCGCGCTTTGATGTCTGTTAAAAAACCGACACAGCTTGGAAAACCACGAATGCAGCGAAAACTTTGCATAATCATTTGCAAATGTCGTCCTACAGTTGCGGGTTTGCATATTCGTGCGCATGTGAGTGACCGGTGTAAGAACAGAGTGTATGCAACTACCATACAAAAAATATATTTCACAGATGCCTGCAATCGTGCTACGACATTTACGAAAAGCTTGCTTAAAAAAGCTCCGAACAATAACATTAGGGCCGCGGCACGTAAAATTTCCAATATTGAATTATATGAAAACAAAAATGAAGCGAAATGGGATGAAATTCATTAATTTGAGTATTTAATGAAATGGGATAAAAAAGGTAAAGTCAATCAAAGGTAAAGTCAGGTAAAGGTAAAAGTCAAAATTTTAACAATATATTTCAGTGAAATGCAGACCATTTATGAGCTAGCCAGCCCAAGTGGTCGTAAACTTTTATTTTTATTTTTATTGCAGACATGTGGACGAGCTCACAGCACACCTGGTGTTAAGTGGTTACTGGAGCCCATAGACATCTACAACGTAAATGCGCCATACACCTCGAGATACAAGTTCTAAGGTCTCAGTATAGTCACAACGGCTGCCCCACCCTTCAAACCGAAACGCATTACTGCTTCACGGCAGAAATAAGCGGGGCGGTGGTACCTACCCGTGCGGACTCACAAGAGGTCCTACCACCAGTAATTACGCAAATTATAATTTTGCGGGTTTGATTTTTATTACGCGATGTTATTCCTTCACCGTGGAAGTCAATCGTAAACATTTGAGTACGTATTTCATTAGAAAAATTGGTACCCGCCTGTGGGATTCGAACACCGGTGCATCGCTCAATACGAATGCACCAGACGTCTTAACCTTTAGGCCACGACGACTTCAAACTTACCTAGATATCCATGTTAATATATTCATATTAGACAATTTGGCGGGAGCGCGAGCAGTGAAGTTGTGTGAATTATTTTATTATGTCTATTTAGTGTTTCTTCAGGTTTAAATGTGAAATAACGATGGTTAATTAATTGTTTAATATCTATGAAAGTGCATACATGTGGGGAAATGAAACAAATCCGCTGGACGTAACCTCTTTAGGATCTTTCAAAAAGTCCATTGAAAAAATGGCAAATGAATATGAAAAATGATGAAATGAAATGAAGATGATTGATTTGAGACATTAATCAACTGGGATGAAATCAAATGAAATGAGATGAGATGATATGGAATGAAATATAATTTTGGTACAATTTTTCCTTCGTACCATAGATTATACACTTAAGATTATACACATAATAAATTTCCGTAAAACGTAAAACCAATATAATATCTCAATTAAATTAAGTGTTTAGTCCTTCGCTAGAAGTAATAGTGTTCTGTGGTTTAATCTATGCGTAAAACATGGCAAATTACAATTGGGGACTTTTTGGCGGGAACGCGAAGAGTGAAGTTGTGTGATTTGTTTTATTTTGTCTATTTAGTGTTTCTTCGGGTTTAGTTGTGTAATAATGGTGGTTTATTAACCGTTTAATATCTGTGAAAGTGCACAAATGTGGGAAAATGAAACAAAGCCGCTGGACGTAACTTCTCGGGATCCTCCAAAAAGTCCACTGAAAAATCTTAGTAAATGACCACCATTTTACTGAGATTAGATTTCATCTCATATCATCTCATTTAATTTCATCCTAGTTGATTAATGTCTNGGTAGAGTCCACCGGGATTGGGGACAAGATTGGGGAAGGAGAATGAGGAGGGGTTCTTAATTGCCTAGGAGCAGTCCCTGTCCTGGCGGGAGCCCTAGGCTTGGGTACGGGTTGATCTGGGATTGGACTCCCAGAGGGGGAAGCAGATCTGGATGAGGAAGGAGTTACAGACTCAGTAGAGGAGTGGTCTGTGGATGTGGTCACGATTTCTTCTCCCTCCGACCTGGAGGAAGGGCCTATTCGCGGGCGCTTGTCTTGGTCACCCGATGAGCCTCGGTCAGACTCGGACCTGGCCTTCTTCCGCGGCCGAGAGGCCCCAGAGGGATCGGTCGACGGAGGAAAGATACTTTCCACCTGACCGATCCTCGGGGCCCCCTCGGCCGCAGCCGAAGTCCCGGACGAATTGTCCAACCGAGGACCCATCGGGGCCATACGGATAGCAGGTATCGGTCTGGTACGTAAATCGGGCATCGCCTGACGTCCCCTATGAGACGGGCCGGGTGTGCTGGTATTTGGGGGTGAGTTCCCCCTCGACATGTTCTTGCTGGTTTTTTATGGCTATGAGGTCATTGGTACCCCGTCTCAACGGTTGACTAAATGTTACTACCCTACTAGTTCACTGGTTCACTGGTTCCCCGGCCGACCAGCAATTACAGTCACTACTTACTACTTGACTATTACGGAACTATATTTAATAAAAAGAAAACTAATTAGTCAAAGTCAGTACTAAAAGAAATTTACTAACGTAATGAATGTAAAAATAAAAGAATTAAATCAAAATAACAATAAACTACAACTACAGGGATCAATAACCAATTCAGCTTTAGCTGAAATCCCGTCAGCGACAGCAGAGCCGGTAGGTTCTTACTCCGGATTCTACTATTAACTGTATATAACTAATAAAAATTAAACTATAATTCCCTAATTAATTAAAAAATTTATGTAAGGTACTTACCCGTTATACTTGAGTCCCTTGACCAGTAAGACAATTACTGGTAAGGGAATCATGAGCTCCAACCTATTATTAACTAATACTAAAAACAAAATGGAAATAAAATAAGAATAACAGTTATCAAGAATTTTAAACTAACTAATGAATTAATAAGGAAAACAAATAAACAAATGTGACGGGAACACCCCTCCAGACCCTACTATCGCTAACACAACTGAAGGAATGAAGGAGAATAATAAAAATTAACTCAGTTAATGTAACATAAATGGGTGACCACTTATGATAGTCGGCCGGAAGGCCAGAATAACAGAATTACGATAATTGTAATATTTGGTAAAATAAAATAAAATATAACACTTAAAGTGGGTAGAATGAAAAAAGAATTTAATATATATA